>VZQC01001522.1:3536055-3619823 GCA_009823505.1 Rhizomys pruinosus | reverse complement strand
AAAAAAAAAAAAAAAAAATCCCACCACCATTTTAACTTCTTGTTGTTTTTTTTTTGTTTCATTTTTTTTTTCATTTTAACTTCTTGTATTGTGCCTGGCTCTTCTTGAACTGCTGGGTATATGACAACAGAGCTAATCAGAGCAGTGTTTCAAGCAGCTGTGTTTTCTTGGTTTTGCTTCTGAAATTTCAAAAGAATGAAGAAACTTAGACAAAAAAAGCAATGGAGCAAAAACTTACAGGAATATTATGGTCCTTTCTTCCTTTGTGTGATGAGGCAACGTGAGCAAGGTACTGGATGACTTTCTTAGTGTTTTCTGTCTTCCCAGCACCTGATTCACCCCTAAAAAAAAAAAAAAAAATCAATATCAGCTACTTTAAAAAGAAATCTGAGCACATGCATTCCAAAATTACAACTGATACAATTAAACTGAGTCAGTAAGAATTAGCAGGAGGGGAGCTGAGCTGGAGAGATGGCTCAGCAGCTAAGAACACTGGCTGCTTTTGCAGAGGATTCGGGTTCACATCCCAGCACCCATGTGCCAGCTAACAACTGTCCATAACTCCAGTTCCAGGGATCCAACACCCTCTTTCTGACCTCTGTGTACATTGTATGACACATGTGCACTCACACACAAGTAGGCATAACACTTATAAACATAAACAATAAATAAAAATTATTTTAGAAAATTAGCAAAAGGATGGGGGAGCACTATCTACAATAGTAATAGTATAAAAGAAAATGTATCGTGGCTGTTGTTATTGAAGGCGGGTTGCTTTTCAATGATCAACTTTTTATTCTTAGAATTAACCTCATTATTGGGGCTGGACAGATGGCTCAGTGGTTAAGAGCGCCGACTGCTCTTGCAGAGGACCTGGGTTCGATTCCCAGCACCCACACGGTGGCTAAGAGCCATCTTTAACTCCAGTTCCAGGGGATTCCGGACACCTTCTTCTGACCTCTGCAGCATTGCACGACGCGGGTGCACTTACTTGCATGCAGACAGTACTCATACACATAAAAAATAAAAAAAGAATTAAAAAAAAGAATTAACCTCATTATCAATACCATTATCACAGTGAACTGTCTTGAATATCATATTCCTTCTTATATGTATCAAAATACATTCGAACAATGGGTTCTGGGTTTCAAAAGATTTATTTTTGCACCTGTCTTTTATGTCTTTGTCTATCAGTTTGACAAACATATGAGTGCCATTTTTGCTTACTTGTTTTCTGTTTTAAGATAGTGCTCTACTGTAGCCAAAGCTGGCGGGCCTATAATTCACTATGTAGTCAGTCCACTCTGGGTTTGAACTCAACAATGATTCTCCTGCCTCCGTGTCTCAAGTGCTGGGATTACAGGCATTAGCTACTATGCCTGGCTAAGAAAATTATTGTTTTTGTCTTTTTGAGACAGGGTCTCCCTCTAGCCCCAGCTATCCCAGACTTCACTATGTAGATCAGGCTGGCCTGGAACTCAGAGAGATCCACCTGTCTCTGCCTCCCAAGTGCTGGGATTAAAGGTAAGAAAACCTGTTTTTATAATCACACACATGTATATGACTATATATTACATATATGGTTATATATAAAGACATTTAATTATAATGACATTTAATCTACTTGAGAGGCAGAGGCAGAGGCAGGCAGATCTCCATGAGTTCAAGGCCAGTCTTGTCTACAAAGTGAGTTCCAGGCTGGGGCTATAGGGAGACCCTGTCTCAAAAAGACAAAAAAAAAAAAACAAAAAAAAAAAGAATGAAGAGGGTAATAATGACATTTACTCTAAAAATTTCTTCAAAAACTCAAACAGAGCCAGGCGTTGTGGCACACGCCTTTAATCCTAGCACTCGGGGGCAGAGGCAGGCGGATCTTTGTGAGTTCAAGGCCAGCCTGGTCTAAGAACAGTCCAGTAGCTGGGCTACAGGAGACCCTGTCTCGAAAAGAAAAAAAAAAAAAAAAAAAAAAAAAAAAAAAAAAAAAACCTGAACAACAAAAAAACCAAAAAAACCTCACAAACAGTTCTCTGGAAATTAGGTCCTTCTTTCTTGTGTGTGGCAAGACTGACATGGTCTAAGTGGTTTATCTACAGCTTGACAACCTAACTTTGCTAACAAATCCTGACCCCTTCTTGAAATTGTACTTGGAACTGTACCATCAGAACTTCCCACAACCTAACCTTTCCAGTAGGCTTACTGGTTGCCATTTTCTCCCCAGCTCTGAAGCTGGATTACCTCAGTCTCAACCACAAGAAGGCTGGGCAAAGGGAACCTATTGACAACCTGTAGGGGCTGGAGTTGGGATCATTGATAATGATCTCAATCTTACTACCCAAATCTATAAAATGCAGACAGTGGTTTTGATCCCTCTTAGTACCAAAATTTGATGAACTTAAGAGCCAAATCCACTTACTGATTTATATTCATGCTTACTTAGCACCTGCTTTTCCATCTAGGAGTCTCTTGAGTCTTAGGTACTCAAACCTACCAAACTTATAAGGTTTCTGCACACTTTAGAAAACATGTTTGGGTTGAAACATGGCTCATTGTTAAGAGCACATACTGCCCTTCGCAGGGAACGGGGTCCGGTGGTTCACAACCACCTTTAATCTGCATCTGGGGATCTGCCACCTCTGGTTTCCAAGGCATCTGTACATCAGTGCACATAGAGCACACATATGCACATCGGAAAAAAATATAGAGTAACTGAAAAAAGAGGGAAGAAAATTTTCCTGTAAAGAGTAACATCCTCTGGGGCTGGAGAGATGGCTCAGTGGTTAAGAGCCCCGACGCTCTTGCAGAGGACCTGGGTTCAATTCCCAGCACCCACATGGCAGCTAAGAACCGTCCTTAAGCCGGCGTGGTGGTGCATGCCTCTAATCCCATAGGCAAGGCAGACGGATCTCTGTGAGTTTAAGGCCAGCTCCGGCTAACGAGGATTCCAGGACAGCTGGGTCTATATGGGAGACCCTGTCCTCAACAACAACAACAACAACAAAAGAGAACATCCTTCTAAATTCTCATTTTATATGATCCGTATTATTAAGTCTACCTGTATTTTCTCCCAGACCGTAGATAAGTGCAGGGCTGCTGACCCTACGGCTGAAGAGAGCACATGTGCACGGGCTGCGGGCCAAACACGCAGCTCTGGGACTGATAGTCCGGAGGCCAAAAACACATGGTTGTGGAGAGCTGTTGGCTTCCATGATCAAACAAGCTAAAGAGCCAGCTGAGGGCTTGATGGGTCCGCAACCAAGCACTTATGAAGTAACAGCCAGGGGATCACATCAGGTGGTGCAAATCTGTGAATCCATTTATTTCCACTACCGGTAGCTTAAATAGGTCTGGGAAGGGCAGCCCCTACATAGCATGACATCGCTGCCAGATGGCCAATCTTAGACCTCCAGACCATCACACATCATCCCATCAGCGAGCATATTCAGAAAGGGGCAGCTGTATAGCAGACTTCCGACCGTGCCCTGACTATCTTTTGCTCTGCCCAGTGTGTTCTAGCAGATTGGTAGACCTGCATACTCTCAAGATTTTGAGTCCAGAATTGCTGTCCCGCATATAAGTTTCAGCTTTTATTGTCAAATCCATAATCAACCTGTAGAAAAATTGCAATTTGAGGTAAAGAACTATACTCTTCCCCAGATGACTTGGTCCTGTCCCAGCATCACTGGTCTCTGGCAGACGATGACATAATCTTCGCCCTCATACTTGTTTCTTGTGCACACTGTACAAACTGGCATTGAGGGTCAGCACCATAATGCAGGAATTTTAAATGATTAGCCATTGCAGCATTCTTTAGAAAACAAAAAGATAAAAGAAGCGGAACTATTCTCTGGGGTTCATTTTATAGATAAAACTCAAATAATTTTGTTTAACTATCCCTGCCCACATCTCCCTGAAACTCAGTGTGCTGTACTGCACCCCAAAATGCCAGATGAACTTTTAGCATCAACATAATGCAACTTTTAGGAAAAACGGTCATTTCCATCCATGTCTTTCAGGCAATGATTCTTTATTCAAAATAAGCAGGGACCATGTTTTACTTATTTGCTTTTATAGCAACCTTAGCAGGCACTGGACAACATACTGGTAGAATGAATGAATGAATGCAAGTGCTACATATTTTTTGCTACAATGTTCCTGTCATGAATGTCCTTTCATCAGAATTGTATTTATTACCTGGTTACCACTGTTTATAATGTCTTTTCATGGTTTCATTCAGCCATTCACGAACACTTAGGAACCAACTTCTATGGGACAGGCATTCTTCCAGTGCTAAAGATATAGCTGTGAGGCTGGGCGTGGTGGCAACATGCCTTTTAATCTAGCACTCAGGAGGCGAGGCAGGCGAGATCTCTCTGATTTCAAGATCAACCTGGTCTAAAATAGCAAGTTCCAGGCCAGCTGGTACAGGGAGACCCTTCTCAAAAAAAAAAAAGATTTTAAAAAAAAAAAAAGATAAGCTGTAAACAAAGCCTATGTCCCTGTGGAGCTCAAGCTTAGAGGAATAGCAAAACAAATGACTATAGATCATGAGGAATTCTCAGGAGACATATAGTCAGACACTGAAGGAAGATGTACATCTGAAAAGGGATAGGCACCTTCTCCGGGATGAGCAGAACTAGTGGGTAAAGAGCTGGGAATATGTCTGAAGACAAGTGAAAGGGATTGTGTGCTGTGCGCTGGTCGGTCACCAGGATCTCATATGAGCAAAAGATGGCTGGCAGGATTAGCACTTGAGGCAGAAGCCAGAGGCCCTGGCAGGGCCTGGTGAACTAATTTGGGTTCTAGTTAAAATATACATCTTTCATTTTTTTTTTTTTTTAAGCCTGAGAATGTAATGAATACCATTCTTTTATTTTATGAGTGTGGTTTTCCGCGATCTATGTAGGCCACCCATGCATATAATAATGCCCCAGAGGCCAGAGGGGTGCTAGATCCCCTGGAACTGGGATTATAGGCCATTGTTAGCCACCATGTGGGTGCTTGGAGTTGAACTCAGGTCTCTCAAGAGCGACCAGTGCTCTTAACCACTGATGCCATCGCTCGCCCAAATATTATTTCTTAATAGCCATAAAAGCAGCTTTCTCTGTTCTTTATTCAAAATACTGTTTCAATGTTAATCTTTATATTAGGTGTTAGTTTTGAAATGGTAATTTTTTTTTTATTATGCTAAAGCAATAAGCCTTTCATTAGCCTGATGATGACTTGTCTTAAAAAAAGGACTGTTACTGTTCTGCTTATTCTGCCTCTTCAATTTCCCAGCTCACTCTGCTTACTTTGTCCCCAAAGCAGTTTTTCTCCCTCACAATTATCCAGCAGTACTACAACAATGGCTTATAAATAATTCTGCTGCAGCTCATATATTTTCAGGGCTAAGGGTGCTCTGCTAGAGAAAATGCTACCTGTTGGGCTGGAAGATGACTCGGTGAGTAAAAAGCCTGAGTTTGAATCCTGAAAATCCATGTAAAAGCTAGCATGGTTAGTGCATGTCTGTAATCCCAGCATTCCTCCTACAGCAAGATGGAGGCAGAGACAGGAGAATCCTCAGCACCATGGCCATTAGCTGGTGCATGCAGCAGAACAAACCAAAGAAGACCCCATCTCAAACAAGGTAGGAGGCAAGGACTAACACCTGAAAGTCCATAACTTCACATATGTGCACACGCGCGCACCACACACACACAACACACACACACACACACACGGCAAAGAAAAAAGGAAAATATCAGAAGACAGAACCTCCAAAACCTCACTCCTCTGCTCTTAGGAGTGGAAAATTATGACTTGTAGGTTCATTGTCATAATATGGGAACAACTCCCAATACATAAAGTTGAAGAAAAAATAACAGTCTATTTAAGTACATAATTAGTAATGGGGAACATTTGTCTGCTCAAATGTCAGGTGACTAAACATGAGGTCAACTTGAATTCCTATACTGTTACTTTTGAATCTACAACATTGGTACACTGGTTAAGAATGTGCACTTGGAGTAAACATGACCAACCTCAATTCAGATCTTTCATTGTCATTAGAATTTGGATGCTGAGTGTCCCAAATGTCCATGGGGTTAAAAGCTTGGTCTCTAACTCATTATTACTGGTAGAACCTTCTAGGAAATGAGACAGTGGAAAGAAGTTAAGTCACTGAAGATGTCCTGAAGGGTTACTGACGCTTTGGCCCCTTCCAGTCTCCAGTTTTCCAGTCACCATGAAGCAAGCTTTGTTCCACCACATTCTCCCTGCTCATAATATTTTACATTGCCAATAGGCCACCAACAATGGGGCCAACTAAGCAGAATGACTCCATGAGCCGATAAACCTTACCTCTTTACACATTGATCTATCTCAGTTGTTATATATAGTAACAGAAACATGAGTAATAAATTCCCTACTGACATGCTCTAGATAAGCTAGCTACTCAGTTCTCTGAGTAGCTGAGAACTAAGTTTCTAAAGTAAGTAATTGAGACTTAGTTTCTAAATTGAGAAAAAAAAAAATCTTTCACACAACTAAGATAACATATGTAAAACATCTTGCACTGTGCCTGGAAGTGATATGAACAGTGGAGGACAATGATGGTGAAGATGATGTTAACACAAATAACAGAGTCAAAAAAAATATCTCTTAAATTAATGTGAGATTACAGAGAAATAAGAATACAGGTTCTTGGGGGAAAAAAGGAAAAACCTGAAACTGATGATGGGAAAGGTCACATCTCACCAGAGAGAAGCTGAGGAAGTAAAACCCTCCTAAATAGAAGTACAGGGAGAGGGAGCAGAAGCCCAGCAGACTCCTGATGAGAGCCAGAAGAACCTCAGAAGAGTAAGAAACAGACCACAAGCTCGAATCAGGAGGGCAAGGAGACTGACCTCATTTCTACCAAAAAACCATGATGTACAACTCGGCAGTTTAAAGCTTAAGAGGCTGGTGGTGAATGCTGGTCCCTCATGGCCCACAGATAGGGGAGGGCATCAAGAAAGAGCACTGATACCACACTCCTTTGATGAAGAACTCGTCCTTCAGAGAGTGTGAGTCAATCTAAGCAAGAAAGTGGAGGTGCTTTGTCTGCTAAAGCACATGTGGACATTAATAATCAGGAGTTTCAATCTGAAGTTATTCACATGTTCTAAAGAGGTTTAGAGCCTTTAATAGCTTCTCAAAGGGGTATGCAATCTAAAACAAAGGCATGATGAACAACAGTGTACAGAAACATTTCAGGAAAGCTGGACATGGTCGTGGTGCACTCGGAAGGCAGAGATAGGTGGATCTCTGTATACAGGTCCAGCCTGTATCCACGAGCAGTTCCGGGCTAGCGGAGCTGGGACTGCTACAGGGAGAACACCAGGTCTCGAAAAAGAAAGGAAAGAAAGAAGAGAGAGAGAGAGAGAAGAGAGAGAGAGAGAGAGAGAGAGAGAGAAAGAGAGGAAGAGAGAAAGTCAGAGAGAGAGAGAGGATGAGAGAGGAAGAAAGGAAGAGAAGAAGGAAGAAGGATGAAGTAAGGAGCAGGAACTGAAACTTCGTTTCACGATACTTTAAACACCTTCTCCTTGTTCCTCTTTAGCGCTCCTGCATCGTTCCTTTGTCCTTTTTTTTTCTTCTTCCTTACCAGATCAAACTCAATCCAGCTTCAAATTATCCTTTACTTGAAGTTCCCTTTAGACAACCTCATATTGAAAATCGCACACATGCCAGCCATGGTGGTGAATGCCTTTAATCCAGCACTTGGGCGGGCAGAGGCACAGGCAGAGGCAGGTAGTTCTGTGAGTTCAAGCCAGCCTGGTCTACATAGACAAAGATTTGCATGCCAAGCTGAGGCTAACAGGGAGACCCTGTCTCAAAAACAAACAAAACAAAACAAAAACAAAAAAAACCAAAACAACCCCAGCATACATAAGTTACCAAACACAACAACTAGATGTGAAAATGCACTTGGGGTGCAGGAGAGATGGCCTAGTGGGTTAAGAGCACTGGGACTGCTCTTGCAGGAGGACCCAGGTTTAGACCAACACCCACGATGGCAGCTGAGAATGTCCTTTACTCCAGTTCCAGGGGAATCCGCACCCTCTTCTGAACCTCTGGGCATCAACACGGGTGCACAAACCTACATGCAGACAGTACATTTATCAACATAAAAAAAAATAATAAAATTAAAAAAAAACAAAAGAAATGCACTTGGCCCAAAAAGGTGACTAAAAGTAGGACAGAAGCCTGGCATCTCCATTTTGTAGCTGTTGCCTTTACTTTGAGTCAGTCATCCCCTTAACTGGGCACTCGTAGGAGGGGCTGTCAAAAACTGCTGATACCCATCTCAACCCCTTCCAGGCTGAAGGCCCAAAGGTAACTACGGCAATTCCCGCCAGCTTTTACAATGTGTTCCAGAGCCCCTAAAAGGTGCTCTGTCTCTAGTCAATCTGTATTCATCTGGATATCCAGGAACCTGCAGACTTGCAGACTTTTTTTTTTTGGTCCGTTTGAGACAGGGGTCTCACCTAATAGCCCCAGCTGTCCTGAAACGCACTCTGTAGGACCAGCTGGCCTTGAACTCACCAAAGTATCCACCTGGCCTTGACCCCAAGTGCTAGGATTAAAGGCGTGTCGCCCACCATGCCTGGCAGACCGGCAGACTTATTGACACATGATGAGGTCACCCCCAAGCAGGAACACTCATGTCAAGAGACCCACACAGGTCCCTTCAAGTAATCTGGATGTCTTGAAATCACACTTTCAAACCAGAACCGAGATAACAAGCACAAAGAGCACAGTCTGACCAGCCTGTATCATTGTTCACACCTCTTAGTCCTGGCTCAAATTCTTCCCCCATTCATATCTTAAAGCTCATGTTAGAACCTCAAAGATAGACATGGGGGTCCCTGGAACCCCTTCATGTGTTCATCTTCTCAATGTGCCACAAGTGATCAAATCTGCTTTTCATTATTATTCATCTTTTAATTTATATATGGGGGATCGAACTTCTTTGTTTTTGCGGTTCTCAGCCTCAGCCTTTAACGGCTGCGCTATCCCAACGCCCTTAATTGGTATATTGGGATGAGTAGCCAAGCCTAAACAATTGGGAGCCTGGGAACCAGGATAATGCCTCAAAACTCTGGTAACATTACCTTCTCTATAGTGAATGTGTGCATAATATATTAACATTAATTAATGGTCTCCTAATTTCAAAATTAATGTACGTTTTAAAAATTAATGTGTTCCACTGGATGTGGTGGTGCGATGCCTTTAACCCAGAATTGTAGTGGCAGAGCGAGGCAGGTGGTAATCTCAGAGACTGTAGACCAGACTGTTCCTACATAGCAAGATTCCAGGCCAGCCTGGGACAAGGGAAGTCCCTGTCCTCAAAAAGCCCAAAAAAGAACAAAATGTAAAATTCAGTGTATCAACCACACATTACTGGTCTACAACAATGTAGGTGACGCCACAGGGAAACACCGGGTCTATACGGTTCAAACTTGTCTCACCCACAAGAATAATCTGTAATTAGACTGCCCAATAGGTATTTTAGTTTCAATCGGTATACTAGTTACTATTTAGTTCTGTAAAGAAAATCACTCCCTGTTCCTCGAGAAATTTTAAACTATTTAAACTAATAGCAAATTTTAGGAAATACTTTAAAATCTTATAGCTACTCATGAAAACCTGTGACATAAAAACTAGTAGTCCTTTAGAGATTAACTTATTAGCAAGGATATTTTATGATCAAGACAGGTTTGCAGTCAAGTCTCTTTCTACCACATCAACCCTGGCTCACGATCAGGTCTTAAAAGTGACATATGGGGGCTGGGAGATGGCGCTCAGCGGTTAAGAGTGCTGACCGCTCCTTACAGAGACCCGGTTCTGATCCCCAGGATCCATATGGCGGCTGAGAACCGTCTGAGAAACTCCAATTCCAGGAGAATACCAGTTCCAGGGGCAGTCCACACCCTCTTCTGACTTCCGTGGCATTGCACGACATGGTGTGCACAGACACCTCATGCAGACAGGTACATTTATACATACAGAAAAAAAAAAAAGTGGACATGCTAGACGCGGGTGTGGTGGGCACGCCTTTAATCTACACTGCAGGACGGCAGAGGCAGGCAAGATCTTGTTGAGTTCAAGGCCAGCCTGGTCATACCAAGAGTGAGTCCAGGGTCAGCTTGGGCTAAATAGGGAGACCTGTTCTCAAAAGCACAAAAAAAAAAAAAAAAAAAAGTACAATATTCTGAGACAACAGGCCATTCTGTTCCCCTTTCTGCCATACCTGCTTGGAACGTCCCCAATTGTACTTTCACCTTCTCTCCTTTTGTTTTCTTTTTTATATCTTATTTTCTTTTTAATGTGTATGGTGTTTGCCTGAATGTGTGTCAGTACACCCTGGTGTTGTGCATCCGGCTCTGCGAGTCAACGAGTGGCCAGAGTCCCCTGGAACCTGAGTTACAGGATGGTTTTTAGCCAGCTAGTGGGTCTGGAAATTAACATGGTTTCTACGAAGAAGTAGTCACGTTACCTCTTAACCACTAGGCCATTCTCTCCAGCCCCTCTCTTTTGTTTTTTACAGACAGGGTTTTCCTAATAACCCCGTTATGCCTGCACTCACTTTGTAGACAAACAGCTTCGCTTTGATCTCCCAGAGACCTATCTGCCACTGCCTCCTTGTGCTGGGTGGCTGAGCAACTACGGTTGGCCCACCAACCTCTGGCTTTTCTCCACTTTTTATCCCCTTGCCCCCTACTTTTCTGGACGAGCATTTCTTAACCTTTCACCATTTTTCTTTTTTTCCCTACTGTGTACTGACCTGTACTGTCTGCTCGCACAGTCTGTGCAAATCCGTCTGCAACTGCCGGGAGGTCCGAGCAGGAGGGCAGTCGATTCCCCTGGCACTGCGTAAAGTGGTTTCTCACGCGCCCGTGTTGGTGCTGGGGACAACCTGGGGTCCTGCAATGCCGGCCGGTTGCTTCTTGAACCACAGAGACCATCTCCTCAGTCCGCGCCTCTTACATTTTTTTTAATTTTTAATTTTATTATTTTTTTTTGTGTATGAAGTGTACTGTCTACTGTATGTTGGTGCACCCGTGTCCCGTGCAAGAGCCATGGAGTGTCAGGAAGGGGCATCGGATGTCCCCTTGAACTGGAGTTTAAAATGGTCTTAGCTGCCATGTGGTGCCAAAGAACTATACCCGGGTCCTCTGCAAGAAGCAGTTGGTCTCCCCCACGCTCGAGACCATCTCTCCCGCCCCAGAGCTTGCTTAAACATTTCTAATATCAGTGGCTTCACAGGCTTTCTTTTGTTCCTATGACATAGTATCATTGAAAGAGACACTACTACAGCAGTCTAAAAATTCCCAAAGTGAAGGCTTTGAGGACATCTAAACTAAGGGGTCTCGAAAAAAGCAAATATCTAGAGACAGCTATCTGACTGGGGTCATGGATGGGATAAGACCTCCGTCCACCTGACCATTCAACCAGCCGCCCTTCCTTCCTTCCTTCCTTCCTTCCTTCATTTCCTTCTTCTTCTGCCTTCCTTCCTTCCTCTTCCTTCCTTCCGTCGGTTTCGGGGTCTCCTGTAGCCCCACTGCAATACTCTAGAGCCAGGCGTAGCTTGAACTCACAAAAGCCGCCTGCCTCTGGGGCCTCCCAAGGCTAGGATAGAAGGTTGCACCACCATGACCGGTTTACAGATGGCTTTTCAATCACATTTTTAGTTGGACTGGACTGGCCTCAAAGTCACTAGATAGATGGGGATGACCTTGACATTGCCTGTATAGGGGGGATTGGAGTGCTCAGACTGCAGTGGCACTGGGGTCAGACTCAGGGTCCTGTGCATGCTAGGCACGCTAGCAACCAAGCCCCACCCCAGCCCACGTATGATCAGTCCTATCCATTTGTTTATCTTAATCCACAATTCAGACTCACTGGGTATTTGGACGAGATAGATAATTGACTTTACAAAAAATAGAAAACAAAAAACCCTTCTGGTCTCGTCTGGACTGGAGACCATAGTGAAGCAACCACTGTTCTACAGTTGTTATATATGACTAAAAGTAATTTTTAAAATACAATGAGTTTATCATCTTGCTTAAACCAGAGTCATAAAATGCAATGCTCTCTAAAGAGAGATTGTTAGTCATTAACTATTTTGTCAGTGTTAATTCTAATATGATGGAGGATCAAGGGAGGATCACACTCTCACTAGGACTTCCTTCAATTCGGGGGGTGGAGTTTGAATGTGTAAAGACCCTGCTCACTCCAAGGGCATCCAGAGTGTCCTCACCAGAACCAACACAGCACGCTGGCCCGGTGAACAGCAGTGGGACCATCAGGCCTGAGTCAGCGAACAGCAGTGGGACCATCGGCCTGAGTCAGTGAACAGCAGTGGGACCATCGGGCCTGAAGTCAGTGAACAGCAGATGGGACCATCAAGCCTGAGTCCGTGAACAGCAGTGGGACCATCAGGCCTGAGTCCGTGAACAGCAGTGGGACCATCGGGCCTGAGTCAGTGAACAGCAGTGGGACCATCGGGCCTGAGTCAGTGAACAGCAGTGGGACCATCGGGCCTGAGTCCGTGACAGCAGTGGGACCAGTCAGGGCCTGAGTCACGTGAACAGCAGTGGGACCATCGGCCTGATCAGTGAACAGCAGTGGGACCATATGGCCTGAGTCGTGAACAGCAGTGGGACCATCGGGCCTGAGTCCGTGAACAGCAGTGGGACCATCGGGCCTGAGTCCGTGACAGCAGTGGGACCATCGGGCCTGAGTCAGTGAACAGCAGTGGGACCATCAGGCCTGAGTCCGTGACAGCAGTGGGACCATCAGGGCCTGGTCAGTGAACAGCAGTGGGTGGACCATCAGGCCGGAGTCCGTGAACAGCAGTGGACCATCAGGCCTGAGTCCGTGAACAGCAGTGGGACCATCGCCTGAGTCCAGTGAACAGCAGTGGGACCATCAAGGGCCTGAGTCCGTGAACAGCAGTGGGACCATCGGCCTGAGTCCGTGACAGCAGTGGGACCATCAGCCTGAGTCAGTGAACAGCAGTGGGACCATCAAGCCTGAGTCCGTGAACAGCAGTGGGACCATCGGGCCTGAGTCAGTGAACAGCAGTGGGACCATCAGGCCTGAGTCAGTGAACAGCAGTGGGACCATCAGGCCTGAGTCAGTGAACAGCAGTGGGACCATCAGGCCTGAGTCCGTGAACAGCAGTGGGACCATCAGGCCTGAGTCAGTGAACAGCAATGGGACCATCAGGCCTGAGTCAGCGGAACAGCAGTGGGACCATCAGGCCTGAGTCCGTGAACAGCAGTGGGACCATCAGGCCTGAGTCAGTGAACAGCAGTGGGACCATCAAGGCCTGAGTCCATGAACAGCAGTGGGACCATCAAGGCCTGAGTCCGTGAACAGCAGTGGGACCATCGGGCCTGAGTCCGTGACAGCAGTGGGACCATCGGGCCTGAAGTCACGTGAACAGCAGTGGGACCATCGGGCCTGAGTCAGTGAACAGCAATGGGACCATCAGGCCTGAGTCAGCTGAACAGCAGTGGGACCATCAGGCCTGAGTCAGTGAACAGCATGACCATCAAGCCGAGTCTACGCAGTGGACCAGGCCTGATCAGTGAACAGCAGTGGGACCATCGGGCCTGAGTCAGTGAACAGCAATGGGACCATCAGGCCTGAGTCCGTGAACAGCAGTGTGACCATCAGGCCTGAGTCCGTGAACAGCATGGGACCATCAGGCCTGAGTCAGTGAACAGCAGTGGGACCATCAGGCCGAGTCCTGAACAGCAGTGGGACCATCAGGCCTGAGTCAGTGAACAGCAATGGGACCATCAGGCCTGAGTCAGTGAACAGCAGTGGGCCACCATCAGGCCTGAGTCGTGAACAGCAATGGGACCATCAGGCCTGAGTCCGTGAACAGCAGTGGGACCATCAGGCCTGAGTCCGTGGAGCCCGCCCGCTAGGAGCATGGGCTTAAGAGCTCAGGGCTTAGGCTGGAAGTTTTGTAGGAAAAGTAAATAAGAGACTAAATGACTAAAAAAGTAAAGCTGAAAGATACAATGGACTTAAAGCTCATTACATATGTATTGAATAAATGAGGAACCCGAACTGTTTAGCTCTTTGATCCGTGAGTACGGGTGTTGTAAAAAAAGACAAAAAAAAAAATGGAAGAGAATAGCACTGCTCTTGCAGAGGACCCGGGTTCGATCCCCAGCCCATATGGCGGTGAGCGCCTTAAGATAACTTCCTTATAAAATTAACTACTGAGGCTGGAGAATGGCGCCTTCGCGTTCAAGAGCTCCAATGCTGCTTTGCGAGGGACCCGGGTGTCGATCCCCGCACCCCACATCTGAGAACCGTCTTTAGCTCCATTTCCAGGGAATCCAACACCCTTACTTCTGACCACATGCCGGACACGGGCACCAAACGTACAGCAGACGGCACAGTATACCAGGAAAAAAAACAAAAGATAGGTTAAAAAAAGAAAAAAAATATAACCTACTTACTTGCTATAGCAAACTTAAGGAGCTGGCGTGGGGCCCAAGGTGAAAAAAACAGAAGTGTAACACACTCTTGGAAGTACTTGGATTGCAAAAGCACGTAAAGAATTCATTGAATACGTGTCATAATACTGAGCATACAATGTCGTCACATTCTTTTTATTTTTGGGGTCACAATGTTACTCGTAATAATGCAGTATGGGGGCTGGAGGACTGGGTTCTCAAGTGGTTAGGAGCAACGGCACTGCTCTTGCTGAGAACGCCGGGTTTGATTCCCAGCACCACACATGGTGGCTAAAGACAACTGTCTTAACTCCAGTTTCCAGGGAATCCAATGCCCTCTATCTGACCTCCGAGACATGCACGACGGGTGCTACCAACCTACATGCACAATACAACTCACACACATAAAAATAATCAACATATAATAAAATTTAAAATTAAAAGACTAAAAAAAAATACAAACAAAAATATTAAAATAAATTAGAAAAAAAAAAAAATATAAAAACAAAAAAAATGGAGGAAGATCTAAAAAGTCAAGTGGGTGATTTACTAGGGAACTTTATGGGGTGATGGGACTGTCTTCCCTAGTTAATAGGGGTTTATCTTATAAATGAGTGAGCAAACCTATCCTTAGGATGTATGGCCTCTGTTACAGGGATTTTGCTTCAAAAGACAGGATGAAAATATCAGACCTTAATTAATAATCTCTATCATTTAGGGGGGAAATGTATTGATTTCTAACAATTTAACTTAAACAGCAGTAAAAGAAGGGATTAGTGGCTTACTAAAGTGGTATAACAAAATACGTTATTAAAACTAGAGATCAACACAATTGGTCAGCACCCAAAATAAATAAATCTGCCGAAACTTCCTAAACTTAGGCAAAGTCTTTTTCCATGTACAGAAAAACGATTTTAAAAAAAAACAAAAGATAAGCTG
The DNA here is from genome assembly GCA_009823505.1 of Rhizomys pruinosus. Lineage (NCBI taxonomy): Eukaryota > Metazoa > Chordata > Mammalia > Rodentia > Spalacidae > Rhizomys > Rhizomys pruinosus. The sequence goes on along the minus strand of VZQC01001522.1, from coordinate 3,604,383 downwards.
TACAACCAAAAGCCTATGTCCCTGTGGAGCTCAAGCTTAGAGGAATAGCAAAACAAATGACTATAGATCATGAGGAATTCTCAGGAGACATATAGTCAGACACTGAAGGAAGATGTACATCTGAAAAGGGATAGGCACCTTCTCCGGGATGAGCAGAACTAGTGGGTAAAGAGCTGGGAATATGTCTGAAGACAAGTGAAAGGGATTGTGTGCTGTGCGCTGGTCGGTCACCAGGATCTCATATGAGCAAAGATGATGGCAGGAGGATCAGGGGAGCACAAATGGTGACAGGACGAGCAGGGAGCACAGATGATGAAAGGAGGACCAGGGAGCACAGACAGGAGAAGTTCTTGGGAGGAAACAGAGTAGAGCTATAAGGCAAGGGTTTCATGTGCATGTTTTAAAAATTATTACTATTATTATTTTATGAGTGTGTTTTCCTGCATCTATGTAAGAGCACACCCATCATTATATGCCCCAGAGGCCAGAGCGGGTGCTAGATCACCTGAACTGGAGTTAGAGGCCTTGTTAGCCACCATGTGGGTTGCTGGGAGTTGAACTCAGAGTTGAACTTCGGTCCTCTGCAAGAGCGCCAGTGCTCTTAACACTGAAGCCATCGCTCCAGCCTAACTACTTGCATTTCTTAATTCGCCATAAAAGCAGCTTTCTCTGTTCTTTATTCAAAATACTGTTTCAATGTGACTCTTTATATTAGGTGTTTAGTTTTGAGATAGGTTAAATTTTTTTTTTTTATTCTGCTAAAGCAATACAGCCTTTTTCATTAGCCCTGATGATTGACTGTCTAAAAAGGACTGTTACTGTTCTGCTTATTCTGCCTCTTCAATTTCCCAGCTCACTCTGCTTACTTTGTCCCCAAAGCAGTTTTTCTCCCTCACAATTATCCAGCAGTACTACAACAATGGCTTATAAATAATTCTGCTGCAGCTCATATATTTTCAGGGCTAAGGGTGCTCTGCTAGAGAAAATGCTACCTGTTGGGCTGGAAGATGACTCGGTTGCGTAAAAAGCTGAGTTTGAATCCTGAAAAATCCATGTAAAAGCGAGGCATGGTTTTAGTGCATGTCTGGAATCCCAGCATGCTCCTTCCAGCAAGATGGGAGGCAGAGACCAGGAGAATCCTCAGGACCCATGGCCATTAGCTGGTGGCATGCAGCAAGAACCAACCAACGAAAGACCCCATCTTCAAACAAGGTAGGAGGCAAGGACTAACACCTGAAGTCCTAACTTCCATATGTGCACACGCGCGCACACACACACACCAAACCACCACACAACACACAACACACGCAGGAAAAAAGGATAAATATTCAAAGGGACAGAAGAACCTCCAAACACCTCACTCCTCTGTCTTAGGAGTGGAAAATTATGACTTTGTAGGTTAATTGTCATAATATGGGAACAACTCCCAATACATAAAGTTGAAGAAAAAATAACAGTCTATTTAAGTACATAATTAGTAATGGGGAACATTTGTCTGCTCAAATGTCAGGTGACTAAACATGAGGGCAACTTGAATCCTATAACTGTTTACTTTCTGAATTCCAACATTGGTACACCTGGTTAAGAATGTGCACTCTGGAGTAAACATGACCAGCCTCAATTCAGATCTTTCATTGTCATTAGAATTTGGATGCTGAGTGTCCCAAATGTCCATGGGGTTAAAAGCTTGGTCTCTAACTCATTATTACTGGTAGAACCTTCTAGGAAATGAGACAGTGGAAAGAAGTTAAGTCACTGAAGATGTCCTGAAGGGTTACTGACGCTTTGGCCCCTTCCAGTCTCCAGTTTTCCAGTCACCATGAAGCAAGCTTTGTTCCACCACATTCTCCCTGCTCATAATATTTTACATTGCCAATAGGCCACCAACAATGGGGCCAACTAAGCAGAATGACTCCATGAGCCGATAAACCTTACCTCTTTACACATTGATCTATCTCAGTTGTTATATATAGTAACAGAAACATGAGTAATAAATTCCCTACTGACATGCTCTAGATAAGCTAGCTACTCAGTTCTCTGAGTAGCTGAGAACTAAGTTTCTAAAGTAAGTAATTGCGGGACTTAGTTTCTAAACTGAGAAAAAAAAAATTTCATTTCACACAAAAACTAAGATAACATATGTAAAACATCTTGCACTGTGCCTGGAAGTGATATGAACAGGGGAGGACCATGATGGTGAAGATGATGGTGAACACAAATACCAGAGTCAAAAACAACATATTCTTAAATTACTGTGAGATTACAGAGAAATAGAATTTAAGGTTCTTGAGGGGGAAAAAAAAGGAAAAACCTGAACCCTGATTGATGGAATGTCACATCTCACCAGAGAGAAGCTGAGGAAGTAAAACCCTCCTAAATAGAAGTACAGGGAGAGGGAGCAGAAGCCCAGCAGACTCCTGATGAGAGCCAGAAGAAGGAGAACCTCAGAAGAGTAAGTAAACAGACCACAAGCTAGAAACAGAGGGCAAGGAGACTGGGACCTCATTTCTACCAAACAAACCATGATGTACCAACTCGGCAGAGTTTTAAAGCTTAAGAGGCTGGCTGGTGTCGAAATGCTGGTCACCTCATGGCCACAGCTAGGGGAGGCATCAAAGAAAGAGGCCACTGAACCCACTCCTTGCATGAAGAAACTCGTCTTCAGGAGTTGTGAGTCAATCTAAGCAAGAAAGTGGAGGTGCTTTGTCTGCTAAAGCACATGTGGACATTAATAATCAGGAGTTTCAATCTGAAGTTATTCACATGTTCTAAAGAGGTTTAGAGCCTTTAATAGCTTCTCAAAGGGGTATGCAATCTAAAACAAAGGCATGATGAACAACAGTGTACAGAAACATTTCAGGAAAGCTCTGGAACATGGTAGTGGTGCACCCTACGGAAGGCAGAGATAGGTGGCTCTCTTTGTATACAGACGCTCAGCCTTGTATCCACGTAGTGACAAGTTCCGGGCTAGCTGGAGCTGTGACTGCTACAGGGAGACCCCAGGTCTCGAAAGACGAAAAAGAAAGAAAGAACGAAAGAAAGAAAGAGAGAGAGAGAGAGACAGAGGGCGAGGTGAGAGAGAGAGAGAGAGAGAGAGAAAGGAGAGGCGCGAGAGAAAAGCGAGAGGAGAGAGAGGATGAGAGAGGAAGAAAGGAAGAGAAGGAAGGAAGGAAGGATGAACGGAGGGGAAGGAAGGAAGGAAGGATCGGAAGGAAGGAAAGGGAAAAGGGGGAAGTGATACTAACACATGGTTCACTACTTAGAACCCTGATGTTCCTAATAAGGATCCTGTTTCCTTGTTTTTATTCCCTAGATACAAGATCAAACTCAATCCAGCTTCAAATTATCCTTTACTTGAAGTTCCCTTTAGACAACCTCATATTGAAAAACATCGGCACCCAATGCAGCCATGGTGGTGGAATGCCTTTAATCCAGCACCTGGCGGGCAGAGGCACAGGCAGAGGCAGGTATATTCTGTGAGTTCAAGGGCCAGCCTGGTCTACATAGCAAGTTGCAGGGCCAGCTGAGGCTACAGGGCGACCCTGTCTCAAAAACAAAAACACAAAACCAAAAACAAAAAAACCAAAACAACCCCAGCATACATAAGTTACCATAACAGACAACTAGATGTGAAATGCACTTGGGGGTGGCTGGAGTGATGGCTCGTGGTTAAGAGCACCACTGCACTGCCTTTGCAGAGGACCCAGGTTAGTCCCAGCACCCACCCCCATGGCAGCTGAGAATGTCTTTCACTCCAGTTCCAGGGGATCCGGGCCAACCTCTTCTACACCTTGCGGCTCATCAACAGGGGTGCACCAACCCTACATGCAGACAGTAATTTATACACATAAAAAAAAAATAATAAAATTAAACACACAAAAACAAAAAAAAATAGAAATGCATTGCCCAAAAAAGGTGACTAAAAGTAGGACAGAAGCCTGGCATCTCCATTTTGTAGCTGTTGCCTTTACTTTGAGTCAGTCATCCCCTTAACTGGGCACTCGTAGGAGGGGCTGTCAAAAACTGCTGATACCCATCTCAACCCCTTCCAGGCTGAAGGCCCAAAGGTAACTACGGCAATTCCCGCCAGCTTTTACAATGTGTTCCAGAGCCCCTAAAAGGTGCTCTGTCTCTAGTCAATCTGTATTCATCTGGATATCCAGGAACCTGCAGACTTGCAGGACTTTTTTGTTTTTGGTATTTGTAGACAGGGGTATCACTATAGCCCCAGCTGTCCTGAAACTCACTCTGTAGGGGACCAGGCTGGCCTTGACACTCACCAAAGCTTCCACCTGCTATGACTCCCGAAGTGCTAGGATTTAAAGTGCTGTGTGCGCCCCATGCCTGGCAGATCGGCAGACTTATTGACACATGATGAGGTCACCCCCAAGCAGGAACACTCATGTCAAGAGACCCACACAGGTCCCTTCAAGTAATCTGGATGTCTTGAAATCACCTTTCAACCAGAACCGAGATAACAATCACAAAGAGCACAGTCTGACCAGCCTGTATCATTGTGCACACCTCTTAGTCCTGCTCAATTCTTCCCCCATTCATATCTAAAGCTCATGTTAGAACCTCAAAGATAGACATGGGGGTCCCTGGACCCCTTCATGTGTTCATCTTCTCAATGTGCCACAATGATCAAATCTGCTTTTCATTATTATTCATCTTTTAATTGGTATATTGGGGATCGAACTTCTTTTTTTTGCGGTTCTCAGCCTCAGCCTTTAACGGGGCTGCGCATCCCAACGCCCTTAATTGGTATATTGGGATGAGTAGCCAAGCCTAAACAATTGGGAGCCTGGGAACCAGGATAATGCCTCAAAACTCTGGTAACATTACCTTCTCTATAGTGAATGTGTGCATAATATATTAACATTAATTAATGGTCTCCTAATTTCAAAATTATTGTAACTTTTAAAATATTAATGTGTTCCATGGCTGTGGTGGTGCATGCCTTTAACCCAGCATTCAGCTGGCCAACTGAGGCAGGTGGATAGATCTCTATGAGACTGAGACCAGCCTGTTCTACATAGCAAGTTCCATGGCCAGCTGGGGCAGGGAAGTCCCTGTCGCAAAAGCCCAAAAAAGAACAAAATGGTAAAAGGCAGGTATTCAACCACACATGACTGGTCTACAACAAATGGTAGGTGCGACGCCACAGGGAAACTACCGGGGGCTATACGGGTCAAACGTTGCGCACCCACAAGGAAGTACTGTAATTAGACGGCCCATTAGGTTTTTAGTTCAATCGGTATCTAGTTACTTTTAGCTCTGTAAAGAAAGTTCCGCCCTTTCCTCGAAAATTTAAACTATTTAAAACTAATACAGAACAGTTTTAGGAAATACTTTAAAATCTTATAGCTACTCATGAAAACCTGTGACATAAAAACTAGTAGTCCTTTAGAGATTAACTTATTAGCAAGGATATTTTATGATCAAGACAGGTTTGCAGTCAAGTCTCTTTCTACCACATCAACCCTGGCTCACGATCAGGTCTTAAAAGTGACATATGGGGGCTGGAGAGATGGCGCCTCGCGGTTTTAAGAGTGTTGACCGCTCTTACAGAGACCCGGTTCTGATCCCCAGGATCCATATGGCGGCTGAGAGAACCGTCTGAAAACTCCAATTCCAAGAGAACTACCAGTTCCAGGGGCATCCACACCCTCTTCTGACTTCCGTGGCATTGCACGACATGGTGTGCACAGACACCTGCATGCAGACAGTAACATTTATACATACAGAAAAAAAAAAAAAGTGATAATGTAGACGCGGGTGTGGTGGGCACGCCTTTTAATCTAGCACTTCAGGACGGAAGAGGCAGGCAGATCTTGTGAGTTCAAGCCAGCCTTGGTCTACCGAGTGAGTCAGGTCAGCTTGGTCTATAGGGAGACCCTGTTCTCAAAAGCAAAAAAAAAAAAAAAAAAAAACGTGACATATGCTGACGACAACAGGCATTTGCTCCCCTTTCTGCCATACCTGCTTGGAACGTCCCCAATTGTACTTCTACCTTCTCTTCCTTGGTTTTTTGTTTTTCTTTTTTATTCTTATTTTCCTTTTTATGTGTATGCGGTTTGCCTGAATGTGTGTAAGTACACCTGTGTTGTGCAATGGACTTCAGGAGTCAGAAGAGGGTCCAGATCCCCTGGAACTGAGTTACAGGATGGTTGTTAGATTCCAGGTAGTGCTGGAATCTAACCCAGGTCTTCTACAAGAATAGCCACTGTTACCTCTTAACCACTAAGCATATCTCTAGCCCTCTCTTTTGTTTTTTAGACAGGGTTTTCCTATAACCCCAGTTGGCCTGCAACTCACTTGTAGACAAACTGCTTAGCTTTGATCTCACAGAGACCTATCTGCCACTGCCTCCCTTGTGCTGGTGCTGGCAATGATGCAACTAAGGGTTGGGCTCCACCAAATCTGGCTTTTTTCTCCCATTTTTAAAAAAATTTGACACATGACTTTTCTGGAGAGCTTCTTAAATTTAAAAAAATTTTTCTTTATTTTCCTATGTGTATGAATGTACTGTTCTGCATGCAAGTCTGTGCAAATCCAGGTCGTGCAAATGCCGGGAGGTCAGATCGAGGTCAGGAGAGGGCATCGGATTCCCCTGGAACTGCAGTAAAAGATGGTTTCTCAGCCTCCGTGTTGGTGCTGGGGATCAAACCTGGGGTCCTGCAAGAGCAGGCGGTTGCTTTCTTGAACCACTAGGCCATCTCTCCCGTCCGCGCTTCTTACCATTTTTTTTAATTTTTAATTTTATTATTTTTTTCTGTGTATGAGTGTACTGTCTAAATGTATGTTGGTGCACCCGTGTCGTGCAATTGAGCATGGAGGTCAGGACAGGGCATCGGATTCCCCTTGAACTGGAGTTAAAGATGGTCTTAGCTGCCATGTGGTTGCCAAAAGAACTATACCCGGGTCCTCTGCAAGAGCAGTTGGTCTCCCACCCGCTCAGCCATCTCTCCCGCCCCCAGAGCTTCTTACATTTCTAATATCAGTGGCTTCACAGGCTTTCTTTTGTTCCTATGACATAGTATCATTGAAAGAGACACTACTACAGCAGTCTAAAAATTCCCAAAGTGAAGGCTTTGAGGACATCTAAACTAAGGGGTCTCGAAAAAAGCAAATATCTAGAGACAGCTATCTGACTGGGGTCATGGATGGGATAAGACCTCCGTCCACCTGACCATTCAACTCAGACCGCCTTCCTTCCTCCTTCCTTCCTTCCCTTCATTTCCTTTACCTTCCTTTCCTTCCTTCCTTCCTCTTCTTCCTTCCGTCTTTTCGGGGCTCCTGTAGCCCCAGCTGCCCAATACTCTCTATGTAGACCAGGCCTTGAACTCACAAAAGACCGCCTGCCTCTGGGGGGCCTCCCAAGGTAGGATAACAGGTGTTGCACCACCATTGCCCGGTTACAATGGCTTTTCAATCACATTTTTAGTTGGACTTGACTGGCCTCAAAGTCACTAGATAGATGGGGATGACCTTGACATTGCCTGTATAGGGGGGATTGGAGTGCTCAGACTGCAGTGGCACTGGGGTCAGACTCAGGGTCCTGTGCATGCTAGGCACGCTAGCAACCAAGCCCCACCCCAGCCCACGTATGATCAGTCCTATCCATTTGTTTATCTTAATCCACAATTCAGACTCACTGGGTATTTGGACGAGATAGATAATTGGACTTTACAAAAACATCAAAAACAAAAAACCACTTCTGTCTCGTCTGGACTGGAGACCATAGTGAAGCAACCACTGTTCTACAGTTGTTATATTATACTAAAATATTTTTAAAAAGCAATGAGTTTATCATCTTGCTTAAAACCAGAGTCATAAAATGCAAATGCTCTCTAAAGAGAGATTTTTAGTCATTAACTATTTTGTCAGTGTTAATTCTAATATGATGGAGGATCAAGGGAGGATCACACTCTCACTAGGACTTCCTTCAATTCGGGGGGTGGAGTTTGAATGTGTAAAGACCCTGCTCACTCCAAGGGCATCCAGAGTGTCCTCACCAGAACCAACACAGCACGCTGGCCCGGTGAACAGCAGTGGGACCATCAGGCCTGAGTCAGCGAACAGCAGTGGGACCATCAGGCCTGAGTCAGTGAACAGCAGTGGGACCATCGGGCCTGAATCAGTGAACAGCAGTGGGACCATCAAGCCTGAGTCCGTGAACAGCAGTGGGACCATCAAGCCTGAGTCCGTGAACAGCAGTGGGACCATCGGGCCTGAATCAGTGAACAGCAGTGGGACCATCGGGCCTGAGTCAGTGAACAGCAGTGGGACCATCAGGCCTGAGTCCGTGAACAGCAGTGGGACCAGCAGGCCTGAGTCAGTGAACAGCAGTGGGACCATCGGGCCTGAATCAGTGAACAGCAGTGGGACCATCAGGCCTGAGTCAGTGAACAGCAGTGGGACCATCGGGCCTGAGTCAGTGAACAGCAGTGGGACCATTGGGCCTGAGTCCGTGAACAGCAGTGGGACCATCGGGCCTGAGTCAGTGAACAGCAGTGGGACCATCAGGCCTGAGTCCGTGAACAGCAGTGGGACCATCAGGCCTGCGTCAGTGAACAGCAGTGGGTTGGGACCATCAGGCCTGAGTCCGTGAACAGCAGTGGGACCATCAAGCCTGAGTCCGTGAACAAAAAAAAAAAAAAAAAAAAAAAAAAAAAACTGAACAACAAAAAAACCCAAAAAAAACCCTCAAACAGTTCATCTGGAATATTATGGTCCTTCCTTTCTGTGTGTGTGGCAAGACTGACATGTCTAAGTGGTTTATCTACAGCTTGACAACCTAACTTTGCTAACAAATCCTGACCCCTTCTTGAAATTGTACTTGGAACTGTACCATCAGAACTTCCCACAACCTAACCTTTCCAGTAGGCTTACTGGTTGCCATTTTCTCCCCAGCTCTGAAGCTGGATTACCTCAGTCTCAACCACAAGAAGGCTGGGCAAAGGGAACCTATTGACAACCTGTAGGGGCTGGAGTTGGGATCATTGATAATGATCTCAATCTTACTACCCAAATCTATAAAATGCAGACAGTGGTTTTGATCCCTCTTAGTACCAAAATTTGATGAACTTAAGAGCCAAATCCACTTACTGATTTATATTCATGCTTACTTAGCACCTGCTTTTCCATCTAGGAGTCTCTTGAGTCTTAGGTACTCAAACCTACCAAACTTATAAGGTTTCTGCACACTTTAGAAAACATGTTTGGGTTAGAAACATGGCTCAGTGGTTAAGAGCACATACTGCTCCTTCACAGGACCGAGTCCGGTGGTTCACAACCACCTTTAATTCTGCATCCTGGGGATCTGCCACCTCTGGTTTCCACAGGCATCTGTACTCATGTGCACATAGAAGCACACATATGCACATCGGAAAAAAATAAGAGTAAACTGAAAAAAGAGGGAAGAAAATTTTCCTGTAAGAGTACATCCTTCTGGGGCTGGAGAGATGGCTCAGTGGTTAAGAGCCCCGACTGCTCTTGCAGAGGACCTGGGTTCAATTCCCAGCACCCACATGGCAGCTAAGAACCGTCCTTAAGCCGGGCGTGGTGGTGCATGCCTCTAATCCCAGTAGGCAAAGGCAGACGGATCTCTGTGAGTTTAAGGCCAGCCCGGTCTACAGAGTGAGTTCCAGGACAGCTGGGGCTATAGGGAGACCCTGTCTCAACAACAACAACAACAACAAAAAGAGAACATCCTTCTAAATTCTCATTTTATATGATCCGTATTATTAAGTCTACCTGTATTTTCTCCCAGACCGTAGATAAGTGCAGGGCTGCTGACCCTACGGCTGAAGAGAGCACATGTGCACGGGCTGCGGGCCAAACACGCAGCTCTGGGACTGATGGTCCTGAGGCAAAACACATGGTTGTGGAGAGCTGTTGGCTTCCATGATCAAACAAGCTAAAGAGCCAGCTGAGGGCTTGATGGGTCCGCAACCAAGCACTTATGAAGTAACAGCCAGGGGATCACATCAGGTGGTGCAAATCTGTGAATTCCATTTATTTCCACGTACCCAGTAGCTTAAATAGGTCTGGGAAGGGCAGCCCCTACATAGCATGACATCGCTGCCAAGTGGCCAATCTTAGACCTCCAGACCATCACACATCATCCCACTGAGGCATATTCAGAAAGGGGCATGCTGATAAGCAGACTTCTGAGCCGTGCCCTGCATCTTCTGTTCTGCCTAGTGGGCTAAGCAGATTGGTAGCCTGCATCTGCTCAAGATATATCTGAGTCCAGAATTGCTGTCCCGCATATAAGTTTCAGCTTTTATTGTCAAATCCATAATCAACCTGTAGAAAAATTGCAATTTGAGGTAAAGAACTATACTCTTCCCCAGATGACTTGGTCCTGTCCCAGCATCACTGGTCTCTGGCAGACGATGACATAATCTTCGCCCTCATACTTGTTTCTTGTGCACACTGTACAAACTGGCATTGAGGGTCAGCACCATAATGCAGGAATTTTAAATGATTAGCCATTGCAGCATTCTTTAGAAAACAAAAAGATAAAAGAAGCGGAACTATTCTCTGGGGTTCATTTTATAGATAAAACTCAAATAATTTTGTTTCACTATACCTGCCCATCATCTCCCTGAAACTCAGGTTGCTGTACTGCACCCCAAAATGCCAGATGAACTTTTAGCATCAACATAATGCAACTTTTAGGAAAAACGGTCATTTCCATCCATGTCTTTCAGGCAATGATTCTTTATTCAAAATAAGCAGGGACCATGTTTTCTTATTTGCTTTTATAGCAACCTTAGCAGGCACTGGACATACATACTGGTAGATGAATGAATGAATGCAAGTGCTACATATTTTTTGCTACAATGTTCCTGTCATGAATGTCCTTTCATCAGAATTGTATTTATTACCTGGTTACCACTGTTTATAATGTCTTTTCATGGTTTCATTCAGCCATTCACGAACACTTAGGAACCAACTTCTATGGGACAGGCATTCTTCCAGTGCTAAAGATATAGCTGTGAGGCTGGGCGTGGTGGCACATGCCTTTTATCCTAGCACTCAGGAGGCAGAGGCAGGCAGATCTCTCTGAGTTCAAGATCAACCTGGTCTAAATAGCAAGTTCCAGGCCAGCTGGTGCTACAGGGAGACCCTGTCTCAAAAAAAAGATTAAAAAAAAAAAAAGATAAAGCTGTAAACAAAGCCTATGTCCCTGTGGAGCTCAAGCTTAGAGGAATAGCAAAACAAATGACTATAGATCATGAGGAATTCTCAGGAGACATATAGTCAGACACTGAAGGAAGATGTACATCTGAAAAGGGATAGGCACCTTCTCCGGGATGAGCAGAACTAGTGGGTAAAGAGCTGGGAATATGTCTGAAGACAAGTGAAAGGGATTGTGTGCTGTGCGCTGGTCGGTCACCAGGATCTCATATGAGCAAAGATGATGGCAGGGATTAGCATGAGGCAGAAGCCAGAGGCCCTGGCAGGGCCTGGTGAACTATTTGGGTTCTATTAAAATATAACCTCTTTTTTTTTTTTTTAAGCCTGGAGAATGTAATGAATACATTCTTTTTATTTTATGAGTGTGTTTTCCTGCATCTATGTAGGTCCACCCATGCATATAATGCCCCAGAGGCCAGAGAGGGTGCTAGATCCCCTGGAACTGGGATTATAGGCCATTGTTAGCCACCATGTGGGTGCTGGGAGTTGAACTCAGGTCCTCTGCAAGAGCAGCCAGTGCTCTTAACCACTGAGCCATCGCTCCAGCCCTAAATATTATTTCTTAATAGCCATAAAAGCAGCTTTCTCTGTTCTTTATTCAAAATACTGTTTCAATGTTAATCTTTATATTAGGTGTTAGTTTTGAATAGGTAATTTTTTTTTTATTATGCTAAAGCAATAAGCCTTTCATTAGCCTGATGATGACTTGTCTTAAAAAAAGGACTGTTACTGTTCTGCTTATTCTGCCTCTTCAATTTCCCAGCTCACTCTGCTTACTTTGTCCCCAAAGCAGTTTTTCTCCCTCACAATTATCCAGCAGTACTACAACAATGGCTTATAAATAATTCTGCTGCAGCTCATATATTTTCAGGGCTAAGGGTGCTCTGCTAGAGAAAATGCTACCTGTTGGGCTGGAAGATGACTCGGTGAGTAAAAAGCCTGAGTTTGAATCCTGAAAATCCATGTAAAAGCTAGGCATGGTAGTGCATGTCTGTAATCCCAGCATTCCTCCTACAGCAAGATGGGAGGCAGAGACAGGAGAATCCTCAGACCATGGGCCAGTTAGCCTGGTGCATGCAGCAGAAACCAACCAAAGAAAGACCCCATCTCAAACAAGGTAGGAGGCAAGGACTAACACCTGAAGTCCTAACTTCCATATGTGCACACGCGCGCACACACACACACACACACACACACACACACACACACGGCAAAGAAAAAAGAAAATATCAAAGACAGAACCTCCAAAACCTCACTCCTCTGCTCTTAGGAGTGGAAATTATGACTTGTAGGTTCATTGTCATAATATGGGAACAACTCCCAATACATAAAGTTGAAGAAAAAATAACAGTCTATTTAAGTACATAATTAGTAATGGGGAACATTTGTCTGCTCAAATGTCAGGTGACTAAACATGAGGCAACTTGAATTCCTATACTGTTACTTTATGAATCTACAACATTGGTACACTGGTTAAGAATGTGCACTCTGGAGTAAACATGACCAGCCTCAATTCAGATCTTTCATTGTCATTAGAATTTGGATGCTGAGTGTCCCAAATGTCCATGGGGTTAAAAGCTTGGTCTCTAACTCATTATTACTGGTAGAACCTTCTAGGAAATGAGACAGTGGAAAGAAGTTAAGTCACTGAAGATGTCCTGAAGGGTTACTGACGCTTTGGCCCCTTCCAGTCTCCAGTTTTCCAGTCACCATGAAGCAAGCTTTGTTCCACCACATTCTCCCTGCTCATAATATTTTACATTGCCAATAGGCCACCAACAATGGGGCCAACTAAGCAGAATGACTCCATGAGCCGATAAACCTTACCTCTTTACACATTGATCTATCTCAGTTGTTATATATAGTAACAGAAACATGAGTAATAAATTCCCTACTGACATGCTCTAGATAAGCTAGCTACTCAGTTCTCTGAGTAGCTGAGAACTAAGTTTCTAAAGTAAGTAATTGAGACTTAGTTTCTAAATTGAGAAAAAAAAAATCATTTCACACAACTAAGATAACATATGTAAAACATCTTGCACTGTGCCTGGAAGTGATATGAACAGTGGAGGACAATGATGGTGAAGATGATGTTAACACAAATAACAAAGAGTCAAAAAAAATATCTCTTAAATTAATGTGAGATTACAGAGAAATAAGAATACAGTTCTTGGGGGGAAAAAAGGAAAAACCTGAAACCTGATGATGGGAAATGTCACATCTCACCAGAGAGAAGCTGAGGAAGTAAAACCCTCCTAAATAGAAGTACAGGGAGAGGGAGCAGAAGCCCAGCAGACTCCTGATGAGAGCCAGAAGAACCTCAGAAGAGTAAGAAACAGACCACAAGCTCGAACAGGAGGGCAAGGAGACTGACCTCATTTCTACCAAAAAACCATGATGTACAACTCGGCAGTTAAAGCTTAAGAGGCTGGTGTGAATGCTGGTCCCTCATGGCCCACAGATAGGGGAGGGCATCAAGAAAGAGCACTATACCACACTCCTTTGATGAAGGAACTCGTCCTTCAGAGAGTGTGAGTCAATCTAAGCAAGAAAGTGGAGGTGCTTTGTCTGCTAAAGCACATGTGGACATTAATAATCAGGAGTTTCAATCTGAAGTTATTCACATGTTCTAAAGAGGTTTAGAGCCTTTAATAGCTTCTCAAAGGGGTATGCAATCTAAAACAAAGGCATGATGAACAACAGTGTACAGAAACATTTCAGGAAAGCTGGACATGGTCGTGGTGCACTCGGAAGGCAGAGATAGGTGGATCTCTGTGATACAGAGGCCAGCCTGGTATCCACAGCAAGTTCCGGGCTAGCTGGAGCTGTGACTGCTACAGGGAGACCCCAGGTCTCGAAAGAAAGAAAGAAAGAGAGAGAGAGAGAGAGAGAGAGAGAGAGAGAGAGAGAGAGAGAAAGAGAGAGAGAGAAAGAGAGAGGAGAGAGAGGAGAGAGAGGAAGAAAGGAAGGAAGGAAGGAAGGAAGGAAGGAAGGAAGGAAGGAAGGAAGGAAGGAAGGAAGGAAGGAAGGAAGGAAAGGGAAAAAGGGAAGCAGACTACTAACACATGGTTCACTACTTAGAACCCTGATGTTCCTAATAAGGATCCTGTTTCCTTGTTTTTATTCCCTAGATACAAGATCAAACTCAATCCAGCTTCAAATTATCCTTTACTTGAAGTTCCCTTTAGACAACCTCATATTGAAAATCGGCACACATGCCAGCCATGGTGGTGAATGCCTTTAATCCCAGCACTTGGCGGGCAGAGGCACAGGCAGAGGCAGGTAGATCTCTGTGAGTTCAAGGCCAGCCTGGTCTACATAGCAAGTTGCAGGCCAGCTGAGGCTACAGGGAGACCCTGTCTCAAAAACAAAACAAAACAAAACAAAACAAAAAAAACCAAAACAACCCCAGCATACATAAGTTACCATAACAGACAACTAGATGTGAAATGCACTTGGGGGGCTGGAGAGATGGCCTAGTGGTTAAGAGCACTGACTGCTCTTGCAGAGGACCCAGGTTAGATCCCCAGCACCCACATGGCAGCTGAGAACTGTCTTTAACTCCAGTTCCAGGGGAATCCGACACCCTCTTCTAACCTCTGCGGCATCAACACGGGTGCACAAACCTACATGCAGACAGTACATTTATACACATAAAAAAAAATAATAAAATTAAAAAAAAAACAAAAGAAATGCACTTGGCCCAAAAAGGTGACTAAAAGTAGGACAGAAGCCTGGCATCTCCATTTTGTAGCTGTTGCCTTTACTTTGAGTCAGTCATCCCCTTAACTGGGCACTCGTAGGAGGGGCTGTCAAAAACTGCTGATACCCATCTCAACCCCTTCCAGGCTGAAGGCCCAAAGGTAACTACGGCAATTCCCGCCAGCTTTTACAATGTGTTCCAGAGCCCCTAAAAGGTGCTCTGTCTCTAGTCAATCTGTATTCATCTGGATATCCAGGAACCTGCAAGACCTGCAGACTTTTTTTTTTTTTGGTCTTTTTGAGACAGGGTCTCCCTATAGCCCCAGCTGTCCTGAAACTCACTCTGTAGACCAGGCTGGCCTTGAACTCACAAAGATCCACCTGCCTCTGCCTCCCAAGTGCTAGGATTAAAGGCGTGCGCCACCATGCCTGGCAGACCGGCAGACTTATTGACACATGATGAGGTCACCCCCAAGCAGGAACACTCATGTCAAGAGACCCACACAGGTCCCTTCAAGTAATCTGGATGTCTTGAAATCACCTTTCAACCAGAACCGAGATAACAATCACAAAGAGCACAGTCTGACCAGCCTGTATCATTGTGCACACCTCTTAGTCCTGCTCAATTCTTCCCCCATTCATATCTAAAGCTCATGTTAGAACCTCAAAGATAGACATGGGGGTCCCTGGACCCCTTCATGTGTTCATCTTCTCAATGTGCCACAATGATCAAATCTGCTTTTCATTATTATTCATCTTTTAATTGGTATATTGGGGATCGAACTTCTTTTTTTGCGGTTCTCAGCCTCAGCCTTTAACGGCTGCGCTATCCCAACAGCCCTTAATTGGTATATTGGGATGAGTAGCCAAGCCTAAACAATTGGGAGCCTGGGAACCAGGATAATGCCTCAAAACTCTGGTAACATTACCTTCTCTATAGTGAATGTGTGCATAATATATTAACATTAATTAATGGTCTCCTAATTTCAAAATTATTACTTTTTAAAAATTAATGTGTTCCCTGGATGTGGTGGTGCATGCCTTTAATCCCAGCATTTGAGAGGCAGAGACAGGCAGGTTTCCGTGACTTCAAGGCCAGACTGGTCTACATAGCAAGTTCCAGGCCAGCTGGAACTACAGGGAGTCCCTGTCTCAAAAAGACCAAAAAAGAAAAAATTAAAATTCATGTATTCAACACACATTACTGAGTCTACAACACATGTTAGTGACAGCACAGGGAAACACGGTTTCTATACTTTCAAACTTTCTCACCCACAAGTAATAATCTGTATTAGACTGCCAATAGTATTTTAGTTTCTAATCGTTACCTAGTTAATTTATTTCTGTAAAGAAAATCCTCCCTTTTCCTCTAAAATTTAAACTATTAAACTAATACAACTATTTTAGGAAATACTTTAAAATCTTATAGCTACTCATGAAAACCTGTGACATAAAAACTAGTAGTCCTTTAGAGATTAACTTATTAGCAAGGATATTTTATGATCAAGACAGGTTTGCAGTCAAGTCTCTTTCTACCACATCAACCCTGGCTCACGATCAGGTCTTAAAAGTGACATATGGGGGCTGGAGAGATGGCCTAGCGGTTAAGAGTGCTGACCGCTCTTACAGAGGACCCGGTTCGATCCCCAGGATCCACATGGCGGCTGAGAACCGTCTGAAACTCCAATTCCAGGAGAACTACAGTTCCATGGGCATCCGACACCCTCTTCTGACTTCCGTGGCATTGCACGACATGGGTGCACAAACCTGCATGCAGACAGTACATTTATACATACAGAAAAAAAAAAAAGTGACATGCTAGAGCTGGGTGTGGTGGTGCACGCCTTTAATCCTAGCACTCAGGAGGCAGAGGCAGGCAGATCTTTGTGAGTTCAAGGCCAGCCTGGTCTACAGAGTGAGTTCCAGGTCAGCTGGGGCTATAGGGAGACCCTGTCTCAAAAAGACAAAAAAAAAAAAAAAAAAAAAAAAAAAAAAAAAGTGACATATGCTGAAGACAACAGGCATTTGCTCCCCTTTCTGCCATACCTGCTTGGAACGTCCCCAATGTACTTTCACCTTCTCTCTTTGTTTTTCTTTTTTTATTATTATTTTCATTTTTATGTGTATGAGTGTATTGCCTGAATGTGTGTAAGTACACCTGTGTTGTGCAATGACCTCAGAGTCAGAAGGTGTCAAGATCCCCTGGAACTGGAGTTACAGATGGTGTTAGATGCCAGGTAGTGCTGGGAATCAAACCCAGGTCTTCTACAAGAATAGCCAGTACTCTTAACCACTAAGCCATCTCTCCAGCCCCTCTCTTTTGTTTTTACAAGACAGGGTTTTCCTATAACCCCAGTTGGCCTGCAACTCACTTTGTAGACAAAGCTAGCTTTGATCTCACAGAGACCTATCTGCCACTGCCTCCCTTGTGCTGGTGCTGAAACTAAAGGTTGTGCCACCACATCTGGCTTTTCTCCAATTTTTAAAAAAATTGACACATACTTTCTGGAGAGCTTCTTAAATTTAAAAAAAATTTTTTATTTATTTTCCTATGTGTATGAATGTACTGTCTGCATGCAGGTTTGTGCACCCGTGTCATGCAATGCCGCGGAGGTCAGAAGAGGGCATCGGATTCCCCTGGAACTGCAGTTAAAGATGGTTTTCAGCCACCGTGTTGGTGCTGGGGATCAAACCTGGGTCCTCTGCAAGAGCAGTCGGTGCTCTTAACCACTAGGCCATCTCTCCAGTCCCGAGCTTCTTAAATTTTTTTTAATTTTTAATTTATTATTATTTTTTTATGTGTATGAGTGTACTGTCTACATGTAGGTTGGTGCACCCGTGTCGTGCAATGCCATGGAGGTCAGAAGAGGGCATCGGATTCCCCTGGAACTGGAGTTAAAGATGGTTCTTAGCTGCCATGTGGGTGCCAAGAACTATACCCGGGTCCTCTGCAAGAGCAGTTGGTGCTCCCAACCGCTGAGCCATCTCTCCAGCCCCAGAGCTTCTTACATTTCTAATATCAGTGGCTTCACAGGCTTTCTTTTGTTCCTATGACATAGTATCATTGAAAGAGACACTACTACAGCAGTCTAAAAATTCCCAAAGTGAAGGCTTTGAGGACATCTAAACTAAGGGGTCTCGAAAAAAGCAAATATCTAGAGACAGCTATCTGACTGGGGTCATGGATGGGATAAGACCTCCGTCCACCTGACCATACAACAGCCAGCCTTCCTTCCTTCCTTCCTTCCTTCCTTCCTTCCTTCCTTCCTTCCTTCCTTCCTTCCTTCCGTCTTTTCGGGGTCTCCCTGTAGCCCCAGCTGTAGACCAGGCTGGGCTTGAACTCACAAAGATCCGCCTGCCTCTGCCTCCCAAGTGCTAGGATTAAAGGTGTGCACCACCATGCCCGGTTACAATGGCTTTTCAATCACATTTTTAGTTGGACTTGACTGGCCTCAAAGTCACTAGATAGATGGGGATGACCTTGACATTGCCTGTATAGGGGGGATTGGAGTGCTCAGACTGCAGTGGCACTGGGGTCAGACTCAGGGTCCTGTGCATGCTAGGCACGCTAGCAACCAAGCCCCACCCCAGCCCACGTATGATCAGTCCTATCCATTTGTTTATCTTAATCCACAATTCAGACTCACTGGGTATTTGGACGAGATAGATAATTGCTTTACAAAAAAATCAAAACAAAACCACTTCTGTCTCGTCTGGACTGGAGACCATAGTGAAGCAACCACTGTTCTACAGTTGTTATATTATACTAAAATATTTTTAAAAGAAATGAGTTTATCATCTTGCTTAAAACCAGAGTCATAAAATGCAAATGCTCTCTAAAGAGAGATTTTTAGTCATTAACTATTTTGTCAGTGTTAATTCTAATATGATGGAGGATCAAGGGAGGATCACACTCTCACTAGGACTTCCTTCAATTCGGGGGGTGGAGTTTGAATGTGTAAAGACCCTGCTCACTCCAAGGGCATCCAGAGTGTCCTCACCAGAACCAACACAGCACGCTGGCCCGGTGAACAGCAGTGGGACCATCAGGCCTGAGTCAGTGAACAGCAGTGGGACCATCGGGCCTGAGTCAGTGAACAGCAGTGGGACCATCGGGCCTGAGTCAGTGAACAGCAGTGGGACCATCGGGCCTGAGTCCGTGAACAGCAGTGGGACCATCGGGCCTGAGTCCGTGAACAGCAGTGGGACCATCGGGCCTGAGTCCGTGAACAGCAGTGGGACCATCGGGCCTGAGTCCGTGAACAGCAGTGGGACCATCGGGCCTGAGTCCGTGAACAGCAGTGGGACCATCGGGCCTGAGTCAGTGAACAGCAGTGGGACCATCGGGCCTGAGTCAGTGAACAGCAGTGGGACCATCGGGCCTGAGTCAGTGAACAGCAGTGGGACCATCGGGCCTGAGTCAGTGAACAGCAGTGGGACCATCGGGCCTGAGTCAGTGAACAGCAGTGGGACCATCGGGCCTGAGTCAGTGAACAGCAGTGGGACCATCGGGCCTGAGTCAGTGAACAGCAGTGGGACCATCGGGCCTGAGTCAGTGAACAGCAGTGGGACCATCGGGCCTGAGTCAGTGAACAGCAGTGGGACCATCGGGCCTGAGTCAGTGAACAGCAGTGGGACCATCGGGCCTGAGTCAGTGAACAGCAGTGGGACCATCGGGCCTGAGTCAGTGAACAGCAGTGGGACCATCGGGCCTGAGTCAGTGAACAGCAGTGGGACCATCGGGCCTGAGTCAGTGAACAGCAGTGGGACCATCGGGCCTGAGTCAGTGAACAGCAGTGGGACCATCGGGCCTGAGTCAGTGAACAGCAGTGGGACCATCGGGCCTGAGTCAGTGAACAGCAGTGGGACCATCAGGCCTGAGTCAGTGAACAGCAGTGGGACCATCAGGCCTGAGTCAGTGAACAGCAGTGGGACCATCAGGCCTGAGTCAGTGAACAGCAGTGGGACCATCAGGCCTGAGTCAGTGAACAGCAATGGGACCATCAGGCCTGAGTCCGTGAACAGCAGTGGGACCATCAGGCCTGAGTCCGTGGAGCCCGCCCGCTAGGAGCATGGGCTTAAGAGCTCAGGGCTTAGGCTGGAAGTTTTGTAGGAAAAGTAAATAAGAGACTAAATGACTAAAAAAGTAAAGCTGAAAGATAAATGACTAAGCTATGTACATATGTTTAAAATAAATGAAGACCGCACTGTTTGCATTTTTGATTCGTGATACTGTGTAAAAAAAGACAAAACTGGGGCTAGAGAGATGGCCTAGCACTGCTCTTGCAGAGGACCCGGGTTCGATCCCCAGCACCCACATGGCGGCTGAGAGCCTTAAGATAACTTCCTTATAAAATTAACTACTGAGGCTGGAGAGATGGCCTAGCGGTTAAGAGCTCCAACTGCTCTTGCAGAGGACCGGGGGTCGATCCCCAGCACCCACATGCTGAGAACCGTCTTTAGCTCCAGTTCCAGGGGAATCCAACACCCTCTTCTGACCTCTGCACGACACGGGTGCACAAACCTACATGCAGACAGCACATTCATACACATAAAAAAAAAAAATTAATTAAAAAAAAGAAAAAAATTAACTACTTACTTGCTTATAGAAAACTTAATGAGCTTGGCTGTGGGCCAAATGTAAAAAAACAGAAGTTAACACACTCTTGGAATACTTGGATTGTCAAAAGCACTAAAGAATACATTATACTTTCATAATACTGAGATACAATGTCTCACATTTTTTTATTTTTGGGGTCACAATGTTACTTAATAATGCATATGGGGGCTAGAGAGATGGCTCAGCGGTTAGGAGCACGACTGCTCTTGCAGAAGACCTGGGTTTGATTCCCAGCACCCACATGGAGGCTAAGAACTGTCTTTAACTCCAGTTCCAGGGGAATCCAATGCCCTCTTCTGACCTCCGAGACATTGCACGACACGGGTGCACCAACCTACATGCACACAGTACACTCACACACATAAAAAATAATAAAAATAATAAAATTAAAATTAAAAGACTAAAAAAATACAAACACAAAAGCTATTAAATATCACAATTATGGTATCTAAAAACTAAAAAAAATGAGGAAGATCTAAAAAGTCAGAGTGGGTATTTACTAGGGAACTTTATGGGGTGATGGGACTGTCTTCCCTATGTTAATAGGGGTTTATCTTATAAATGAGTGAGCAAACCTATCCTTAGGATGTATGGCCTCTGTTACAGGGATTTTGCTTCAAAAGACAGGATGAAAATATCAGACCTTAATTAATAATCTCTATCATTTAGGGGGGAAATGTATTGATTTCTAACAATTTAACTTAAACAGCAGTAAAAGAAGGGATTAGTGGCTTACTAAAGTGGTATAAAAATACTTTATTAAACTAGATATCTAAACAATTGGTAGCCACCAAAATAAATACTGCCGAAACTTCCTAAACTTAGGCAAAGTCTTTTTCCATGTACAGTTGCCCTTGAGCCTCTCCCAGGTAAAGTAGGAACTTGGCTGCCCATTCAGCACTGAGAAGCTGCAGAAACTCTCCAAACTTTCCCACTGAAGTGGTAAGTAACTGCCTCTACCTTCCCCTTTCAGTTAAGGTGAGATAGGATCTTTCTTTCCTGAAAGTCACTCATCAGACTATTACTAGTGTAAAAATAAACCTCCTGTCTATTTGTCTAGCTCTTTCAGTAAAATGCAGGCCTTAGACCACTCTCCTAACACAAACACAAAGATGGCTCGAGAGATAGGGGATGAACAGACAGATATAAACCAAGTATAGTTTGAATCTGGGTGGTGCCTATGGGCATTCGTGATACATTTTTCAACTTTGTTTTAAGTCTGAGAAAATTAACAACAAAATGTTGGGAGAAGTTAATGATTTAAAAATGAATAGGGGATTGCAGATCTCCCAAAACGACCTGAAGCACAGATATCATCTTACTCCAAAGAATGGCTAGGATCAAGAAAACAAATGATACCAAGTGCTGGAGAGGTTGTGGGGAAAGGGGAACACTCATCCACTGTTGATGGGAATGTAAACTCGTACAGCCACTATGGAAAGCAGTGTGGAGAACCCTTGGAAGACTTGGAATGAACTTGCCACCTGACCCAGCCATAGCACTCCTGGGCATGTACCCACAAGACTCACCCCACTGCAGAGAAACATGCAGTGGCCATGTTTATTTCAGCTCTCTTCACAATAGCAAGGAGCTGGAACCAACCCAAATGCCCCTCAACTGATGAGTGGATAGAGAAAATGTGGTACATCTACACAATGGAGTTCTATGCAGCAGTAAAGAAAGATGACATCATGAGCTTTGCAGGAAAATGACTGGAGCTAGAGAACATCATGCTGAGTGAAGTAACACAGTCCCAGAAAAACAAACGACGAATGGTATCCCTCATCTGTGGATGCTAGTGCCAATTACCTAGTTGTAAGTATTTCTTGTGCATGGCCCCTTGAGCTTTTTGTCCAAGCAGTTGGGAGTGACGCATATTGTAAACAAAACAACAACAACAACAACAACAACAACAACAGAAAGGACTGCATCAAAGAACTGACTGAAACAGTGAACTCAAAACAGTCAGCTTCCACATGGAGAATATTGAGAAAAACTGAGAAAGAGATGAAAAGCATGTTTGGCAGAATGCATGAGCTCTGGTGGGGTGGGGGAATAGGGTGGGGGACACGGGTCTAGATTTGATAATCTTGTAAAAAATATATATTAAAAAAATTTTTTTATTTAAAAAAAAGTGAATGGGGGGCTGGAGAGATGGCTCAACAGTTGAGAGCACTGAATACTCTTACAGAGGACCCAGGTCCCACACAGGGACTAACAACTGTCAGTAACTCCAGTTCCAGGGGACCCAACACTCTCTTCTGGTCTCCTCAGGCATTGCACAACACAGGGGCACTTACATACAATACATGCAAGCAAAACACTCATACACATAAAATAATTTAAAAAAAATGAATGGGAAAGAAAGCAAACATAGTTCTGGATGGCTGCTACTTTGTATACAAGCTGAGATAACGAAGTTGCTAAAAGATTACCTCATAAACAACAATCCACTGGTTGATGACAAACTTCCACCTAATTACAAGTGTGATCATCATTTTGATAATAAAAGAAAACCAGAGGACACTAGCCTTTCATTTGGCCAGATTGGGTGGGGGGAAGGGAGAGGATGCATGCCTTCAATCCTGGCACTTAGGAGGCAGAAGCAGGTGGATCTCTGAGAGATCAGAAGCCAGACTAGTTTCCATAGAGAGATCAGGCCAGGTCAGCTGGGGCTATAGGGAGACCATGTCTTTAAAAAAAAAAAATCATCCAACTGAGTTTGGTTGGTACAGATCTGCTGTAATCTCACTGGGTATGGTGGTGCACACCTTTAATCCTAGTACTTGGGAGGCAGAGGCACAGATCTTTGTGAGAAGGCCAGCCTGGTCTACATAGCGAGTTCCAGGACAGCCTGAGCTTCAGGGAGACCCCGTCTCAAAAAGACCAAAAAAGAAAAAAAAAAAAAAAAAAAAATCATCCAACTGAGTCAGGTTCAAAGGTTTAAGGCCAGCCTTAAACTTTGGACTACACAAAATAAGTTTAAGACCAGCCTGAGCAACTTAGTGAGACTTTAGTCTCAAAATAAAAAGGCTGGGATATTGCTCAGAAGAGAGTGCTTGCCAAGTATGAGGAGGCTCTGAGTTCAATCTCCAGTACTGGAAAAGGAAAAAAAAAAATTATCCAAATTCCCAAACCACCCAACGTACAAAGAACTGTGAGTCCTCCACCTTTGGCAGGGTTGGATCTGCTCTTACACCAGCACCCTCGGGGTAGACTACAGTGATAGCTCATTGTTTTCATGCCTCACTTTGCAGAGCTTCCCATGTGGACTCTGGTCATGGCTCTATGACTGACCTGAGAAGGAATGCAGCAGAAATTTAAACTTACTGGAGCCTGCTCAATTGCTGCTTGTGGATGGAATGTGTGTCCTCTTATACTGGCTTTTAATGGAATGCAGGTGTCCCATTAAAAGCCAATATAAGAGGACACACAGAGAGGCCAAGGTGCCCATAGGTAAGACAGCCAAGCCTGGCCTAGCCAGCAGACAACTAAGTCCAATACAATTGCTGGGAGGCCTACAGAATCATACTGGGTTTTAAAATTTATTTTATTTATTATTAATGTGTGAAGGGGGAGGCGGGGCATGTATGGAAATCAGAGGACAATTTTGCAGGGTTGGTTATCTTCTATTCTTCTCCCTTTCTGTGGGTTTCAGAGATTGGACTCAGGTAGTCAGGCTTGCATTGTTAGGTCACAAGCACTTAAGATTCTGAGTCATCTTACAGGACCAACTGTGCTCTTTTGAGCTACTAAGCTTCAAGAGGGAGTTGGTTTCTGTAACTCCTTGAGGATAGAAAATGCTAGAAGATAAATCATACAGCAATTCAGACCATCTCTCCTTCCTTCTTGCAAACCTGTCCTGCTTCTCCTCCTGCTTCTTATTAGACATTAAATTTCTATTCCACAGAAAAAGAGGCAGCAGAAAATAAAATGTCAATTCCTAGTTTTCTACCTCTACTTACTAGCACTGGGACTGCGACCGTCAGTGTAGACAGGCAGCAGCTCCCTCCCAACCTTACTGTTCCCCACTTTGCTGATTCTCCGTCCTCCTGCCTACCAGAACAATAAAAACCCTCTGCTGGGCTCTCACCAGTAGTCAGCTATTGCTCTGTTTACATTGTCAAAAAAGTGAAAAGGAGCAGGTCTTGGTTTTGTGAGTTTTCTTTTCCAACTCTCCTCATTTCTCAGTTCCAGCCTGGCTTCCATCCTCCCAACCCTCATCACCCAGTCCTCTTTCGCCATGCCACACCTTCTGTGGCACAGTTTTCTGAAATCTCAGGAGACATCAGATCTGCTGACCACTCCCTCTTTCTGGAAAAGTATTCCCTAGCAATATTAGCATCCCTCTTATTTCCTCATACCTCTGTTGGGGCACTCTGGCCTCAGTAGTTCCTTTTCCCCTGCTCAGCCCTCGAATGCTGGTTTTCCTGAAGATTCCACAGGCAGCATACAGCTCATATGACCATCCTTGCTGGTGGTGCTTTGGCTCAGTATTTCCAGCATAGGCCTCTCTCCTGAATACCATTTTCCACACACTAATGGAAAATGGCTACACTCACATGGGTTCAGGGACCTTGCAGGCAATTCGGCCCAAACCAAGCTCAGAATCTGCCACTCTAGTCTGTTGTCCTCCCATGTTCCCAGGTCAGGAGATACCCTGATTCTATCAGTAAGTCTACTCTTCATTCATTTTCTTAGGCACATAAACCACCAATTCCTAGAAAGCCTTGTTCTTAAACCGAACATCAATTAAATTCAACTGACACTGCCTAGGTTCACAACCATCTCCTTGCCTGCAGTCACCACAGCCTCCCAACTGGTCTCCATACCGCAGCCAAAGCGAGCTTTCCAATGTGCACAGTGAACCCGTCCTGCCATGGGTCATTCTATCCAGCTGTAGCTCTCTAGTACTTAGCACAGAGCACACAGGGCACATGTTGATTAATAAATATTTATTGCATAAAAATAATTGCTAAAAATCTCCAGTAGGCCTCTACTTGACATACAAAGTGAAGATGCAAGTTTCACAGATTTAACTTACAAAATGTGTGAAATGTCTTGTTTAATAACCAAATAGTAACAAAAACTTTAGGCACCTTGTATAATCTTAGTCTTAAAATAACTACAATTTTTTTTTTTTTTTGTCTTTTCGAGACAGGGTCTCTCTGTAGTCCCAGCTGTTCTGGAACTTACTCTGTAGACCAGGCTGGCCTTGAACTCACAAAGATCCACCTGCCTCTGCCTCCCAAGTGCTAGGATTAAAGGTGTGCGCCACCACGCCCAGCAATAACTACAATTTTTAAATCAAACTCTTGGTCTCCTCCCTCCCCACCCAATAAGAAAGCAATTTTCTACTTTACAAAAGAATAAAAAAATTCCAAACATTCAACATTTACTTACGTGCAAAGAATTGACTGGTCCTCACGATCTATAAAACAGAACAGAACAAAACAAAAAAGTGACCATTTGCTTGATTTTATAATATCTGATAAATGAAGTTGTAATAACAGATTATAAAACACTTGTACTTCTCAATTCAGGTTGAATCTGCTACAACCTGATTATAGTCATAAATCTAACCAAGTTAACTCATCTCCTATTACTGTGCCAGATTCTCTAGGGGAAACTAACAAGGACCAGGCTCACTTCACAGATCTCAGCCTAGATGAGTTGATATGCTGGATCAACCTTGATCCTTAAACACAGCTGCAGATCAAAGTCAACTGGCAAGCTTTGTAAAGATGTACTTCCTGGCTGTCATTCTCAGGGAGGCAAGGATTGAAAATTCCCCTAAATAAATAACCAGATGATTTTCAATGCCTAAATAATGTTCTCAGAATGGTTTCATGAATACCTACAGCCAATGAGGACAAACATTACATATAAGCCTTAACCACTGTATCAAATCTTATCTGTTTTATAGTGTTGAGATATGGTCTCCTGTAGCCTAGGCTAACCTCAAACTTCCTATGTGACAGAGAATGACCTTGAACTTCTAATCTTCTTGCTTCTACCTCCCAAGTGCTGGGATTATAGGTGTGTGTCATCACATACGGTTATGGTTTGAATCTGATAAGTCCCCTGAAGGCTTTGTGTTGGGTTTTGGTTGCCAGCTGATCATCTCTAGAGAAGTGACTGGATCCCCACAGGATTCTAAACTTATCAGTGAATCAATCCCTTGATGGGACTCAAAATATGATGATATTATTAGGAAGTGGGACCTAAGTTGGAAGAAATAGGTTACTAGAGTATTTCTTGGGGAGAAATACCTTGTCCCCAGTCCCATCCCTTCCCTGTCTGCCATCTGAGCTGCTTTGCTCTACCACTCTACCACATGGCTCCCTGCTATGCTGCTCAGCCTCACCTCAGGCCCATATCAACAGACATGGACTGAAGCCTCTGAAATATGAGTTAAAATAAATAAATAAAGAATATTTATTTAAAAAAATAAATAAAATAAATAAAAGCATGTGGTGGCGCACGCCTTTAATCCTAGCACTTGGGAGGTAGAGGCAGGCGGATCTCTGTGAGTTCAAGGCCAGTCTGGTGTATATAGCCAGCTCCAGGCCATCTGGGACTAAAGGGAAACCCCATCTCAAAAATAAAAAAAATAAAATAAAATAAATCATGTTTCCTTTAAACTGTTTTTCTTAGTTATTTATAATAGTGAAAAAAAGCTTACTAACACATATCAAATATAACAAAGGAGTATATAATGCTAAGTTCTAATATGGTTTTATACTTATTCAATTTCTTCTTTTTTTTTTTTTTTTTAGTCTTTTTGAGATGGTATCCCTGCAGCCCCAGCTGTCATAGAATTCTCTATGTAGACCAGATCCACCTGCCTCTGCTGGGATTAAAGGTGTGTACCACCACACCCAGCACTTAATCGATTTAAAAAATTTTTAATACATTTTTTATTATTTCAAAGTGATTTAATAATTTTTTTCAAAGTGATTTAATTAAAAAATTTTTTTGAGACAGGGTCTCACTATGTAGCCCTAGCTGGCAGAGATCCACCTATCTCTCTGCCTCCTGAGTGCTGGCATGCAAGTAATAAAGAGAAAAAAACTGAAGCCACATCTACAAAGTTATTGGATTTATGATTTCTAATCACTTGCAAGTATTCTTATTCCTACTGTACAGATGAGCTTGAGTAATTCCCATACAACCTGTAAGGGGCAAGGAGCCAGGATGAGCTCCCAGGCCTGTCTGCCCCCAGCACCTGTGTTTTGTGTGAGCATGCGTGTGGCACTGGGGATTAAACCCAGAGCTTCATGTATGTCAGGTAAGCACTGTACCCTGGAGCTACATCCCAGCCCTTGTGTTCCTGAACAAAAATGAACAAGCTGACTACTGCTTACAAGTCACAGGAAGCTGTTCTGTTGTGCTGTTTCCTATCTGTGGTTGCTTTTCCTCTGGTGGATGCCACCAGGTACCCAGGAAGGAGCCCTTAGCAGTTCTGGCATAAATAACCTTCTTGAAAGAGAAATAAAACATCCAGGTATGTCATAGTCTCTTCATATATATTATCATTAAACAAATTTGCTCATATACTCTATATTTATTTAAACTGAGGTATACAAAGAACATATTACCGTCCTGCCCCCTCAAGTCTGGTTTTTTTGGGGTTTTTTTTGGTCCTTTTGAGACAGGGTCTCCCTTTTAGTCCCAGCTGTCCTGAAACTCACTCTGTAGACCAGGCTGGCTTTGAACTCACAGAGATCCACCTGCCTCTCTCTGCCTCCCAAGTGCTAGGATTAAAGGCGTGCGCCACCATGCCTGGCATCTAAGTCTGTTTTTTAAATATTTTTTTTTGTAGGTTATTTATCATTAATGACCATTCACTTTTTTTAAAATTTTTTTTTTAATTTTATTTATTTCTGTATGTGTATGAATGTACTGTCTGCATGCAGGTCCGTGCACCTGTGTCGTGCAATGCCATGGAGGTCAGAAGAGGGTCTCGGATTCCCCTGGAACTGGAGTTCTCCTGGAATTGGAGTTTGGACGGTTCTCGGCCACCATGTGGGTGCTGGGGATCGAACCCGGGTCCTCTGCAAGAGCGGTCGGTGCTCTTAGCCGCTAGGCCATCTCTCCAGCCCTTAAATGTTTTTTTTTCCTAAGTTCTTACACAAATTTAACACATATATGGGGTGTACTGTGACATTTCAATGCATGTATATAACACATCAAAATAAGATCAAAGTGACTAGTAAATCCGTAAGTTCAGACATTAGCTATTCCAAAATCTACAATTAACTGCTGTCAATCATGATCACTCTGCTATGCTACAGAACTTCAAAAATTACCTCTCCTATCCAACTATGCTCCTGTTCCCATTAACAATTCTCTCTTCACTCTACCCCCGTTACTCAGGGTTGGTTAAAAAAAAAAAAAGAGGCTTGCATCTAAGCTGACCTTAAACTTGTGATTCTCTTGTATCCAACTCCTGAGTGCTAGAATATAGGTGTGTACCAGAATGCACAGCCTAATAATTCTTAACACTGCCTAACCACTGTGTTAGTCTTCATTTTGTCTGGCACAGACACATTCGCATCAGAGATTCAATGTCTGTTTCCTGATACATGTGCTATCCCAGAGGTGTTGTGTGACCTTGCCTCCCCTGTGTTCTTAGATCCACAATCACTCAGGTACCTCCCATGAGGCTCTGAACACTCACTGTAGTTCTATCCCCTTTAGGAAGCCTTCCTAACACCTTCCTTCAGGTTCTATGATGCTTTCTTCTTTTAGGCATATTTTGGAACTAAACAAGCAGCACTGTGATTGACTCCCACTAGAAAGTGCTAAGCTCCAAAGCTTAGTCCTTTTATTCTCATCAGTGACAGTCTTGGTGGGCCACTGCTACCTTTCACATAAGTCCACCGGGAGAAAGCAATCAGCCACTGGGCTTCATGCTGGGTGCTGCAAGATGGTAGAAACTACAATCTTTTGTTCTAGTTCTAGTTCTGCCACAAAATATATGTGCATATATGTATCTATAATGAACTTTTATTCCTTGATGGTTTTTCACCTACAAATTCATGATTTTCAGAAAGAATGTGTTCTTTTAAAACTTCTAAATATGTCTAATATTTTAAAAATCTAGAATAAGGATGGGATAATGTAAAAATATGAGAAAATTAATGGTGAAAGAATCGATCATTTCTAAGACAAACAGAATGAAACAAAAGCACATTATTTACCAGGTCTTTACTTAGGCTGGCCTTGAACTCATAAGAGATCTGTCTGCGTCTGCCTCCCGAGGGCTGGGATTACAGGCATGCACCACCACGCCCGGCCTAAGACAATTCTTAGCCACCATGTGGGTGCTGGGAATCAAACCCAGGTCTTCTGCAAGAGCAGTCAGTGCTCTTAACCGCCAAGCCATCTCTCCAGCCCTAAGCATCTTTTTAAAAATTTATTTTTATTTATCATGCCTGGCCCTTCTAAGCATCTTAAGGAAAGAATTGCTGTACATCAAAATGTGATC
This sequence comes from Rhizomys pruinosus, assembly GCA_009823505.1. NCBI lineage: Eukaryota > Metazoa > Chordata > Mammalia > Rodentia > Spalacidae > Rhizomys > Rhizomys pruinosus. The sequence continues at coordinate 3,574,357 of VZQC01001522.1, read as the reverse complement.
CTTGGGGAGATCTGTCACAGAGGAGCTGCCTTTTTTTAAGTTGCTACTAATGGATATAATAATTGCTGGTTTCCAGTATTCTCAGGAAGCTATCAGAGGTTATTTTCCATACAAAATAAACAAGACACCTATAACTTAAGAAATAAACCTGGGGGCTGGAGAGATGGCCTAGCGGTTAAGAGCGCCGACCGCTCTTACAGAGGACCCGGGTTCGATCCCCAGCACCCACATGGTGGCCAAGAACCGTCTGAAACTCCAATTCCAGGAGAACTCCAGTTCCAGGGGAATCCGAGACCCTCTTCTGACCTCCGCGGCGTTGCACGACACGAGTGCACAGACTTGCATGCAAACAGTACATTCATCCACATACAGAAATAAATAAAATTAATAAAAAAAAATTAAAAAAAAAAAAAAAGAAATAAACCAAAGAAGTTAATGGAATTCCTTAGGTGCAGGTGACTGCAAATCCAAAGAACAATAAGCACAGACAGTGCACTAGGGGCTCTAGGAGGGTGTCCTAAAGGGGGAAGGACAGAAAGTATGTGATTTGTATTTGCATATTAGAGAACTCCATGGAGTTCTGACAAATTAATATGGGTGGGTAAGTGTAAAACTATCCTGATCCAAAATGGAAAAACTGTCAACCCCAGGGAAAATAACAAATTATATATATAAAAAAGGAAATGTTATCCTAGGACAAATTAAATGTAGACAATTAAAAGCAATTCTACTGGTTTCTGCTTCCTGTGCCCACTTGAAGATGTAAACCTCAGCTTTCTGCTCCAGCTCCTGCCACCATGCCTCCCACCACAATGGACTCTAATTCCCTAGAACCGTCAATCATAAGCTCAAATAAACTCTTCCTTTTATAAGTGGGGGAAAAAAAAAAGCAAGTCTAACAATTTAACTGCTTCAGGAAGGTGAGGGGAGGGAGAGTTAAAAGCCTTTCATAACAGGAAGTCTACAGACAATGCCACAAGTAAAAATAAAACAAAGGAACAAGGAGAGAAGTTTGTTACTTTGAAATATAAACATAAGTGAGAAGAAACAGATAAATAGGATTTCCTCTAGATAAGGGACAGGAGGAGAAAAGGTGCATCATTTTTGGGGGTGGGGTGGGGTGGGGTGGAGGAGGTGATAAACTTTGGTCTACTTTGTTGTTTCAAGTACCATAATGTTTTACTTTAATACAAAGTGAAAAAATAATTCAAGTTTTCAAATTTCCTTGAGAAATTCTAAACTTGAAACTACATATGTTATTCTGTATTGTTTAGTGGTCTAAATCCATTCAGATAGCAGGAATCAGCCAGGCCTTACTTTAAGACTTTACTATAGAATTGTTCAGGCCTTGTGTTTTAGGCATAAAGGTGTATCTTTTCATTTCCCCAGCCTTTTCAATACCCACATGGGCAGTCTTCTGGTTAAGCTCATTTGGGGTCAACCTAGTCCTGCTAACAGACCTTCATCATTCCTGGTGGTTCTCTTGGGCATTCTTGCTACATATATGTCAGTTTTACAATACTTCCAGGAAGTTAGTTCTTAGTTTCATTAATAGTTCAACAGAATGTACTCTGCTCCAATCCATTAATCTTTTTATACATTTTCCCTTTTGTCTTGGTTCAGTTAGTAAAAGCTTATGAGACAGTGTATATATAGCTCCACAAATGATCATAACATATCTTGTCTGCCTTCCTGAGTAATTATAGCTATAATTTTAAAATTAATAAACAAAAATTTGTTTATTAATTTTAAAATTATAGCTATAAACATGACTTCTGGGGCTGGAGAGATGGCTCAGCAGTTAAGAGTACTGGTTGCTCTTGCAAAGGACCCAGGTTCAAGTCCCAGCATTCACATCATGGGTAACAATCATCTAAAACTCCAGTTCCAGGGGAATATGACACTCTCTTCTGACCTCAACAGACACTGCATGACACGGGTGTACTTAAGGAGTACAGGCAATGCACTCATCCACATAAAATAAATAAAATGACTTTTGCCACAACCCATACATTTTTTGTATGTGATATTTTGTTGTGGCTAATTTCTCAAGAAATGGCAAATACATTCTGATTTCCTCTTTAATCAAAAACCCATACAGATGAATGCTTAACAACAGAACAGCAAGAACACATTAAAACACATGTCCACAAAAACCAACCCACCTGAAAGTTAGCATTAACACACTGTGGTCAGAAAATGCAGCCGGTGATTTCTTCTTTTAGGAACTGAGACTTTTACTGGTGCCTACTTCAGGATGTGCTCCACAATTGCAAATGCACTTCAGTTTCTTGGGCAGTTGAAAAGCATACACTTTTCAATCCCAGATTGCTGAGCTGCATTAATTCACACCCTATATATTCTTTTACTTAATATGCTGAATTCCAAGAAGCATGTCAAATCTCTTCTACACTTTTGATTCCCATTCCTTCTGTATTCCCAGCAGATAATGGTTTAAGAATCTGATGCAATGATAACAGTGTCAACCAAAGTATTACGTCTCTCCTAGATGACCCTGTCTTACTACTGGTCCATGCCTTCTTTTTCTTCCCTCTTCTCTCAACTGAAACATTGCCTTTATGGTCTGAGAAAACAGGGCATTTTCAAGTTTCTACCATGATCCCCATAGCTACCTGCTGATCTACCTACTTGTCCAAAGTGTTTAAAAAATCTGGCTATAAAAAGGGCAAAAATTTATTTTAAAGCAATGGGGAAAAATTAGCAAACTTAAGGCTAATGTCAGGAAGCTATTAAAAGCAAGGTAGAAGACACAGTGAATTTCAGAACAATCCTATGAGATTCCTGGAGAGAGAGGGTCAATCTCAGAGGTAAAGGAACTGGCAAGACTAGCTTTGAATAATAACAGTGAACATAACAGCAGATTGTTTGAAAATCTGGTTTGGGAAACAGGGACAGTTCTTTGGTGACTTCTAATTTCTCTGAAATGAGAACTAAATTGCCAGCTGGGGAGCTGAGAAACACACAAAAAGCCAGAGACCTGAAGCACACAGCACCCCCAGATAGTCATTATGGAGGTGGGGACAATTATCTCAGTCTCCAGGTAGGACTGGAAAGTCCTACTAAGGGTAGAATTAAGGCCCACGGTCATAAGATTACAGCAGGATCAATCTGTTCACTGTGTGAACATAACTCTAGAACCATCAGCCCCCAAGAATGCTATGAAAGACGAATAGCTCCATTCAACCAGTATGAGAATTTTACCAAACAGGTATAAAAGAATAGGACAAGGGAGCTAGGATATGGACAGACTGTTGAAATGAACTCAATACTATGTGAGGAAGAAAGTATTGATAATATACAGGGACAAACATACAAAGGAACCTAGAAGCAAGCACAGATTAGAGACTTCCTAGGTAGACCAGCAATCTAGAAGGGTACTGGAAGACAATTTGTGAAATACTGTTTGAAAAGCCAGCTGATTCAATAAGACAGCAAAGTGTATACTGTCACCAAGGAAATCAGTGGTACAGTGGGATGAAGACTGTTCATAGGTGGTTCACAAAAAAAATTATGTAGTATGTACCACAAGGTTACAGCACAGCTTGAGAAAGGTGCATGTCAGAGGTCAGAACCATCAAACCATGAGGAGAGAAACCAAGAAAAAAGGTGCTGAAAGGGATGAGGGGAGGTGGAAGATACAGCTTTTCCAAGGGGGAGAGGAGAAAAGGTTTAGCAGGTACTGGGTAAGGACTCAACTTCTATGTCCCAGGGCATAGGATTTGAATTGTGGAACAGTCCTCACTGAGTGGCTCAAATGAAAAGGGGAAAGCCAAATTGTCAAGGGGAAAGCCAGGATTCAGTTAAAGCCTGGAATGAAGACACTGAACACTGAAACAGAAAGGCTGCCTCATGAAAGTGGAGTTACCTGAGGCAGAACTGCAAAGAGAAAGAGGTTAAGAGGGTCAGGAGTTCAAAGCAATCACTGACTACACAGATGGTCTGAGGGCAGCCTAGGCTACATTAGTCTTGAAAGGAGGAAAAAAAAGGGAAGAGGAAGGAGGGAGGAAAAAAGAAAAGAATGGAAGGCAGAGAGGAGCATGACCACAGATACAAATGCAAATTCTACTGGGAAATAAGATATTCTGAGTTTATTCTAAGATTCCAGGAAACAGTAGAATCTAGAGCTTACACGAATATTCATGGTATACTAAAAAGGAGGCCCAAGCCAGGCACTGTGGCACATACCTTTAATCCCAGCACTGATTTACATAGTAAGTTCCAGACCAACTGGGGCTATAGGGAGACCATTTCAAAAACAAAACTTAAAAAAAGAAAAAAAAAAAGGACCTGTCCCCCACCTCCAACTGTTCTGTGACCAGCCCTACTACTGACAGAAAGTAGGCCCAGGTAGAAGGTAGTAGAAACAAAAGAGTCACATGGTGGCAAGCCTGGACTGCGGGCAAGCTCAGGTGTTCAGTGTTCTGGTGGGGATTTCAATGCTATTACCTTTGCTTTCTTTTTTCTTTTTTTTTTTTAATTGTATTTATTTTTTATGTGTATGGATGTACTATCTGCATGTAGGTTTGTGCACCCGTGTTGTGCAATGCCTTGGAGGTCAGAAGAGGGTGTCAGATTCCCCTGGAACCATCTTTAGATGGTTCAACTGCCACGTGGGGAACGAACCCGGGTCCTCTGCAAGAGCAGTCAGCACTCTTAACTACTAGGCCATCTCTCCAGCCCCTACCTTTGCTTTCTAAGTCTCACTACTACAAAGAAGTCTGATACCAATGATTCCTTTCCATCTGACAATGACCTATCTGCCAAACTATGTAAGATGAGTCATGTGTCACCTTGGAAGACCCCTGTCTTTTCTTTAGCTCAAGTGAGATTTTCCAAAAATAGCATGTCTATGATGGAAACTAAGAGTCCATATCTCTACTCATGTTTCCAATTGTCTCACAAGTTTCTAGTACTTTCTTCTTATTCTGCATTCTAGTCTTCTGATTAACTATTTTAGTTCCACTTGTGTCAAGATTGCTGTTCCAGGCTTTTACTGAACATGTCAATTTTTGTAATCAATTTCATGTCTAAGAACTCTGCTTCCATCTACTCATGCAACACTATGTAGAATATACCAGGTGTATTCTCTCTGTATTTTACTGGTATGTACCCCTTAGAATTCAAACCTAAGAAAAAATTAACTTTTCTTAAAAAATAATGAACACTGGGGCTGGAGAGATGGCTCAGCAGTTAAGAGCACTGGGTGCTCTTGCAGAGAACCCAGGTATAGTTCCCAGCACCTACATGGTGACTCACAACCTACTATAACTCCAATTCCAGGAGATCTGATTCCCTCTCTGACCAGCACAGGCCTTGTATTACACAGGTGCACTTAATGAACATGCAGGCAAAACACTCATACACATAAAATAAAAATAACTAAAAAGAATAAAGAGCACAAGCTGTTTTTGCAGAGTACGAGGTTCAGTTCTCAGCATCCACATGGTGGCTAACAAAGCATCCTTAACTTGAGTTCCAGAAGATCCAACATGATCTTCTGTCCAAGGGCACTGCATGCACACAGTGTACCTACATACATCCATGGAAACTGATTTTTTTTTTAATTTTATTTATTTTTGTATGTGTATGAATGTACTGTCTGCATGTAGGTCTGTGCACTCGTGTCGTGCAATGCCGCGGAGGTCAGAAGAGGGTGTCGGATTCCCCTGGAACTGGAGTTCTCCTGGAATTGGAGTTACAGACGGTTCTTAGCCGCCATGTGGGTGCTGGGGAGTCGACAACCACCGCCTGTTTCCTCTGCACGAGACAGGTCGGTCTCTTAACCGCTCCGGCTATCTCTCCAGCCCCGGAAACTGACTTTTTTATAGTATTCCAAAAACCAGAGAGTCACCAATCGCAACTAGGGAACAAAGGAATCATGGACTCAGTTAAAGCTCCAAGGTTTCACTTCCCGGGCGGAGAGATGGCCTAGCGGTTAAGAGCGCACGCACCGCTCTTAAAGAGGGAGCCCGGGTGTCGATCCCCACCTCCAAGGAAACCCTGTGCGGATGAAACAACCGGTCTGACACTCCCAATTCCAAAGGAGAAATCCCAGTTCACAGCAGTGAATCCCGAGGATACGAAGAACGCCCTCTTTTTTTTTTCTACGCGTCCTTCTGCATCTTCCTCATCCTCTCTCTTACCTCCTCTGTCTATTTCCGCGACGACCGGCTGGGTCGCACAACACCTACGTGCAGACATTACATCCATACACATACAGAAATAATAAAATTAAATAAAAATATCTTTAAAAACACAAAAAAAAAACAAAATAAAAAAAAAAGAGGTTCCTTCCCATACAATGCACTGTATATACACTCAGATTCAAAAACCATCTGTGGGGACTAGACAGATGGCTCAGAGGTTAAGAGCACTGACTGCTCTTACAGAGGACCCAGGTTCGAATCCCAGCAGCCACACAGCAGCTAACAACCATCCATAACTCCAGTTCCAGGGGATCCAATACCCTCTTCCTACCTCCATGGACATTGCATAACGTGCAGGCAACACAACCATACATGCATAAATAAAAACAATAAATAAGGCTGGGCGTGGTGGCACACGCCTTTAATCCTTGCACTTGGGAGGCAGAAGCAGGTGGATCTTTGTGAGTTCAAGGCCAGCCTGGTCTACAGAGTGAGTTCAAGGACAGCTGGGGCTACAGGGAGACCCTGTCTTGAAAAGACCAAAAAAAAAAAAATATATTAAAAGAAAAAGCCATCTTCTACTGGGGACTGGAGAGATGGCTCAGTGGTTAAGAGTACTGGCTGCTTTTCCAGAGAAACTGGTTTGTTCCCAACACCCACATGTCAGCTAACAACCATCTTTAACTCTAGACTCTAGTTCCAGGGGACAGAACACCCTTTTCTCATCACCATGGGCAATGCACAGCACAGGTATACTTACATACATGCAGACAAAACACACACATAAAATTAATATAAATTAAAATATATGGGTTTATTTTTATTTTATTATTATTTTTGTCTTTTTGAGACAGGGTCTCTCTATATATAACCCCAACTGGCCTGGAACTCACTCTGTAGACCAGGCTGGCCTTGCACTCACAGAGATCCGCCTGCCTCTGCCTCCCGAGTGCTAGGATTAAAGGCATGTGCCACCATGCCTGGCTAAAATAATTTTTTTTAATCCTCTCATACATCATTATGTCCAAAGTTGGGGTTCAAATGAAGGACTCGTCAAATTTTTTTTTTAATTTTATTTATTTTTGTATGTGTATGAATGTACTGTCTGCTTGTAGGTTTGTGCACCCGTGTCGTACAATGCCTTGGAGGTCAGAAGAGGGTGTCAGATTCCCCTGGAACTGGAGTTAAGACGGTTCTCAGCCGCCATGTGGGTGCTGGGGATCAAACTCGGGTCCTCTGCAAGAGCGGTCAGCACTTTTAACTGCTAGGCCATCTCTCCAGCCCCCAGGACTCGTCAAATTTATAATTCACTCTGATCCAAAAGAAAGCAATCAACGTCAACCATTCTACACATTTTTTTTAACTTTTGATGGCTCTTTTTACATGGATTTAAACCACAAGATTTTATAATTCCCCCTTAATGATGTACCCATTTTTCTATCATTCTTCTTCTTAGCTGTCATTTATTTATTTGGCAGTGCTTCAGTTTGAACCTGGGACCTTATACACGCTAGACAAATATGCTGCCTATCCCTGAGCTATATATCCCCAGCCCCTTGTTTCCTTTTTTTGGTCTTTGCCGGCCTGGAACTCAGCATGTAGACCAGGCTGGCTTTGATCTCACAGAGATCCATCTGTCTCTGCTTGTCAAGTGCTGGGAATAAAAGCATATGCCACCATGCTTGGCTTTTTCATAGGTACCCCCCATCTTTTTGAGACAGGGTCTCTCTGTAGCCCCACTGGCCTGGAACTCGCTATGTAGACCAGGCTGACCTTAAACTCATAGAGATCTGCCTGTCTCTGCTTCCCAAGTGCAGGGATTAAAGGTATGGGCCACCATGCGTGGCATTTTCGTACTTTTAAATTTTAGTCAGTAAAACACTAAATTGTCCAGGCTGGCTTTGAACTCACTCCTCCTGCCTCAGCCTTCTCAGTGGCTGGGACTACAGACCTGTGCTCCAGGCCTATGGGCTTTATTTTATATTACCTTTGCAGTGCTATGGATTGAAGCCTTAATCACTTCCTGTTGGTTTTAAAACCTAATAAATTGACTGTTAGTTATACTAGCTTATGGTAGAGACAGAGATCAAATATGTATTAAAAACTAGATGCTTTTTGTTTGGGGAGAGGGAGCTTTTTGAGAAAGGGTCTTCTCCCTTTAGTCCCAGCTGCCCTGGAGCTTGCTCTGTAAACCAGGTTGGCCTTGAACTCACAGAGACCCAACTGTCTCTGCCTCCTGAGTGCTGAGATTAAAGGCATATGCTACCACTCTCAGCAAAACTAGATGCTTTTTATAATAAAAAATTTTACATGAAGTCTCACCGATATGAAAGCAACAAATGTATTTTTTGATTCATATACAGAATGAACACATCATCTATTATAATCTTAAAACTTAGTAACCTTTCTACAACAAACATTACTTTTAATGTTTTTTCAGGGGGAAGGAAAAAAGAGGGTCTCATTATGTAGCTCTGGCCAGCCTGGAACTCACCGGGAATATTACTATACTCAGCCCACCTTTAAACTTTTTAACATTTAAATCTTCAAAACGAAAATCAAAAACTTTTGTAGAGCAGATTGAGATACTGAAAAACATTAAATGACATCTAAGAAACTCTGAGTATTTATGGTTGTGATATTTCCATTTACCTTGAAGCATGCATCTGTAAGCAGATTCAGATATGGCATAGATGTGTGGAGGCATCTCATGACGTTTCTTTCCTCTGTACATTTCAATAATATTCTCGGAGTATATTGGAAGGTTCTTGTAAGGATTTATGACTACACAGAAGAGTCCAGAGTAAGTCTAGAATAAAAATAAATATGGGGTTAAAAAACAAAGGGGCAAAACAAAACAAGCAAGCAAACAAACAAAACCCTGCATTAAAATGTTGTTTTGATTTCTAATATGATAAATATTGCCAAATATAATCCAAAAGTTCCTCAGTAACTTTGATGAGCAGCTGGTTTATAAGACAGAAAACATTTGTGACAAGCATAGTGGTGAATATTCAGAACTCACAGTATGGGTCTTTAATCTTTTTATAGACTGGTATCTGTGAATACTGTACAAGACTCACCCTGGAAATTATGGAAAAGCAGGAGAAGGAAGGCCTGCTGCTAAGTGCTCCAGGCCTCTGTGGGGCTGTGCCATTTGGAAAGGACACTCAGCTGCATGAGACAGACTTTTTATTCAAGGTAATTTGGTTAGACCAAAATCTACCAGTGCAAGGACACTACGGATGGCTGGAAGGCTGGGACTGTTCACTGAAGCTGTGTGGCCAGCTCCCCTAGGGATGGTGAAGGGGTGGGGATTCTAATGAACAGCTGCGCTCAGAAGGGTCGAAACCCTTGGTGATTGCTGCAGAAAGCTCTCTAGAGACCACTCCAGTTTGAACACTGCAGTCACTAATGCTAAAACAAGAGGAAAGCTTGCCAAAACGATTGAAGTGACCAGAACCGTCTTTGCCATTGCTCTTTTTAGCTTTCCTAAAGCACCACAGCAGGCTCAAAGGTGAAAGGACGGTTAGAGAGGGCTTCTACCTGGAGGTCACTAATTCAGCCTCTTGGCTAATACTTTACATCTAAGAAGACTAGATGGGAACCTGTCTCTTGTTTGGCTGAGGCTGGATTCATGACTCCCTCGCTGACTGCCTAAGACCTCAGACCTTTTTGCCCTTTCTTTTTGTCTGTGTGTACACAGGCAGCCTTAGGTTGCTCCTAGCTGTCCCAGACCACCACCTTGCACTTTCTCCCAATCAAGTCTCTTGTTAAGTAAGTCCATCCTCATATGACAAAAGGCAGTGAGAGATAATGAACACAGACCTTGCAGCAATAGCATGCCTACTGTACCATGGAGTGGGTAACTATACATAATTTTGGTAAATTGTATTTCAAAAAGCTAGAAAAACTTAGAATATTTTTGTTATAAAAAAGTGACAGAAGCCAGGCAATCCCAGCACTCTGGAGGCAGAGGCAGAGGCAGAGGCAGAGGCAGAGGCAGAGGCAGAGGCAGAGGCAGAGGCAGAGGCAGGCAGATCTCTGTGAGTTCAAAGCCAGCCTGATCTACATAGTGAGTTCCAGGACAGCTGGGGCTACAGGGAAACCCTATCTCAAAAATACCAAACCAAACAAAAAGTGACAAGTGTTTGAAATAAATATGCTTAATCTAAGTACAGAAAGCAGGTAAGTATTGAAACATCACACTGTTTTTAATATATCAGCTAAAAAATAAACTTTACCGGGCATGTGTTGCATGCCTCACCATGCCCTTAATCCCAACACTTAACACCTCAGGCAGGGGCAGGTAGATTTCTGAATTCTAGGCCAGCCTAGTAATAGTCTACATAGGCAAAATTTCAGGCCAGCCAGGGCTATGTAGTATGACTTTGTCTCAAATAAATAAATAATAAATAAATAAACAAATAAATAAATAGATAGATAAACTTTATTTTAAAGTATTTTATTAAGGGAAGGCAATCTCAATTTTTATGGGTTTAAGTTATACACAGTAATACAAACAGGTCATAATCATATGTCAATGGGTCCTTATACATACTGTTTTTTCATTCAAAGGTTGGATCATAGCCTATTATGGACACTACAGATTCCATACTTCATTTTTGTAACAGAAAAATAATTATCAAATGGTAAAGAACAACAACAACAACAACAAAACTCCAACAAAGTTAAAATAAACAGATTTAGTTTGATATTCCCCAACCAGGGCAGTAAAGTGATGGACCATAACAATGACATACTTAGATCAGAAATAAATCCAACATGTCTTGAGCAGCTGTCTGAGAACAAGGATTACAAAGACGAGTAAGTCTCACAAATATGAATTATGTCATAAAAATGAAAAGATCAAATAATCATCAGTATCTCAAGCTTGACAAAGTAAGAAATGCCTAAATGGAAATTTTATTAATGTACTAACTTCTGACTACCTAAAAATTAGCTCAAATATTGATTTTTACATAAACTGATCACTGAATTAATACTGTATATCTCCATCTTCCCCAGACATATGACCTGCAAGTTTAAATTAAGGTTTATTAAGTATTTGAATTCATATACAAGATATTAAGCACCTTTGGGAAATATGCACTCTAGGTATGAAGACAACAGGGTCACACTAAGTAAACCAGTCACATAATGAGGGGGCAAAGTAGGGAAAAGAAAGGTGACAGGATCAGTCAGTGATGAAGGGAGGGAACTCTGGGCAGAACACACACCACAGCCCAGAAAATTGTGGCACACCATCTGAAACTGTAAACTAGGTAACAAAACTCAGGCCCAAATGGCCTCTGATGTTTCTGTTTGCAATTTTTTTCCCCCTTAGAGACAACTAGCTCCAAAACAGGGATAAGGAATTCCTATTAGAATGGCTAAAGCTTGCGAAGATTACAGGGACAGGCACTATGTTTAAGGGAGAGTGAGAAGACCTGCATAGCTGAAGGTCATCTGTACAGAATGTGATAAAAGCCTAAAAAAAAGGTCACAGCGAACAATTTTAGACTTTGTTCTCTATAGGTAATGAGGTATTGGGAGAGAAGAGCAACTGAAAGAAAGACGCGCTTTAGACAAAGTACAAATCTAAATCTGGCAGCCATCTGGAATATCGATAAAAGAAGAGCTGGGTGTGCAGTCCTGGCTCAACAGCAGGTCCTGGATGAGGGGAAAAGACAATGAGCCCAGAAAGGGATGAGTCATAGAGAAGCTGGATATAGACCTCCCCAGAAAGTCACAGGAAAGACCCAGTCAAGAAAAAATAATTTGCTTTGTGGGAAAGGACAGTACATGCCGCTTTTAACACATCCAAATTGTGGTACAGCAGGTGAGCCAAGTAGATAGATGCCTGGTGAGCAGGTGCAGAGATCGGACTGCCAGAGCCATAGGAAAAAACCTGAAGAACTAAGAAGGCACCACTGCATTCCTTACCAAAGAGAGGCATATAAAAGGATTTGTACACATAAAAATTTGCAATTTTGCAAGTATGTTTATGGTGCCTCCTGTCTCTGTGGAGCACTGCCTGGAATGCCATCCTGTCCTGTATGGCACTCCTAGGAAACATTGCTCACTCATCCTTTAAGGCCTGTGTTTAAGAAAGCAGGGATAGGGGCTGGAGAGATGGCCTAGCAGTTAAGAGCGCTGACCGCTCTTACAGAGGACCCGGGTTCGATCCCCAGCACCCACATGGCGGCCGAGACCCGTCTGAAACTCCAGTTCCAGGAGAACTCCAGTTCCAGGGGAATCTGACACCCTCTTCTGACCTCCGTGGCATTGCACGACACGGGTGCACAGACCTGCATGCAGACAGTACATTCATACACATACAGAAATAAATAAAATTTATTTTAAAAAAAATGAATTTGGCCTGTGCAAAAGACAGATGGATCATGGAGAATGACAGTTGACTATCGAAAACTCAACCAAGTAGTGACACCAATTGCAGCTGCTGTACCAGATGTGGTGTCCTTACTTGAGCAGATTAATATGTCTCCTGGTACCTGGTATGCAGCTATTGATCTGGNGTTGTTATTTTTTTTTTTGTTTTTTTTTTTTTTTTATTCTTTTCTTTCCTTTTCATTCAACCGGTTGGATACATAGCCTATTATGGACACACAAGATTCCCACAACTTCATTTGTCGTGAACACAGCAAACATATTATACAACACCATGGGTAAAGAACAACAACCAACACACAACAAAACTCCAGCCTCCAACAAAGTTAAAATAAACAGATTTAGTTTGATATTCCCCAACCAGGGCAGTAAAGTGATGGACCATAACAATGACATACTTAGATCAGAAATAAATCCAACATGTCTTGAGCAGCTGTCTGAGAACAAGGATTACAAAGACGAGTAAGTCTCACAAATATGAATTATGTCATAAAAATGAAAAGAAATCAAATTAATCATCAGTAATCTCAGCTTGACAAAGTAAGAAATATATGCCTAATGGAAATTTTATTTGTCTAAACTTCTGAGTTACACGTAAAAATTATCTCAATATTGATTTTTGAACATAAACTGATCACTGAAATTAATATAACTGTATATCTTCCATCTTTCCAAAAAAATAATATCCTCCTCCGCTCTGTCTTCCCCCAGACAATATTACTGCAAGGTTTAAATTAAGTTTTATTTAATTAGGTTGAATTCATATACAAGATATTAAGCACCTTTGGGAAATATGCACTCTAGGTATGAAGACAACAGGGTCACACTAAGTAAACCAGTCACATAATGAGGGGGCAAAGTAGGGAAAAGAAAGGTGACAGGATCAGTCAGTGATGAAGGGAGGGAACTCTGGGCAGAACACACACCACAGCCCAGAAAATTGTGGCACACCATCTGAAACTGTAAACTAGGTAACAAAACTCAGGCCCAAATGGCCTCTGATGTTTCTGTTTGCAATTTTTTTCCCCCTTAGAGACAACTAGCTCCAAAACAGGGATAAGGAATTCCTATTAGAATGGCTAAAGCTTGCGAAGATTACAGGGACAGGCACTATGTTTAAGGGAGAGTGAGAAGACCTGCATAGCTGAAGGTCATCTGTACAGAATGTGATAAAAGCCTAAAAAAAAGGTCACAGCGAACAATTTTAGACTTTGTTCTCTATAGGTAATGAGGTATTGGGAGAGAAGAGCAACTGAAAGAAAGACGCGCTTTAGACAAAGTACAAATCTAAATCTGGCAGCCATCTGGAATATCGATAAAAGAAGAGCTGGGTGTGCAGTCCTGGCTCAACAGCAGGTCCTGGATGAGGGGAAAAGACAATGAGCCCAGAAAGGGATGAGTCATAGAGAAGCTGGATATAGACCTCCCCAGAAAGTCACAGGAAAGACCCAGTCAAGAAAAAATAATTTGCTTTGTGGGAAAGGACAGTACATGCCGCTTTTAACACATCCAAATTGTGGTACAGCAGGTGAGCCAAGTAGATAGATGCCCTGGGAGCAGGTGCAGACGACGGACTGCCAGAGCCATCAGGAAGAAAACCTGAAGAACAAGAAGGCACCACTGCATTCCTTACCAAAGTAGAGGCATATACAAGGGATTTCTGTACACATAAAAATTTGCAATTTTGCAAGTATGTTTATGGTCGCCTCCTGTCTCTGTGGAGCACTGCATGGAATGCCATCCTGGTCCTGGTATGGCAAACTCCTAGGAAACATTGCTCACTCATCCTTTAAGTATTATGCCTGTGTTTAAAGAAAGCAGGGAAGGGGCTGGAGAGATGGCCTAGCAGTGTTAAGAGGCTGACCAGCGCTCTACAGAGTGATCCGGGTTCATCCCCAGCACGCCCCCCATAGGCGGCCGAGACCCGTCTGAAAACCCAGTTCCAGGAGAATACCAGTTTCAGGAGAGACATATGAAAACCCTTCCCTTCTTGACCTCCGTGGCCTTGCATACGACAGGCGGGTGCACTAGCTGCATGGCGGGAGGAGTAGTGAAAATTTCATAGACACGATACAGAAATAAAATAAAAATATGTAAAACAAAAAAAAAAAAAAAAAAAAAAAATAAGAAAGCAGGATAAGGGGGGCTGTCTGGTTGGTGGTGTATATGCCTTTAATAAAATAATTAATTTTAATTTTTATTTAAAAAAAAATTCTTTAAATAAGATGGTTTTTAAAGCCCACTCGGAAGGCAGATATTTTGTGAGTTCGGGCCAGCCTGGTCTACATAGGGTGAATTCAGGACAGCTGGGGCTACAGGGAGACCCTGTCCCTCAAAAAAGCAAAAAAAAAAAAAAAAAAAAAAAAAAGCCAAAATAAGAAAAGAGGCATATTACTACAAATACACGTAAAAAAAAAAAAAAAAAAAAAAAAAAAAAAAAAAAAAGCAGGCATATACATACACGTTATTTCAGAGGATCAAAGGACTAGGGAACCAGGAAATGGAAGCAGATGCAGAGGTTAAGGTCAGGAAGCAGAAACACAACAGGAAAGGTCACTGACTAAGAAATATCAAGCCATCCTCCAGAAGAAATCAGCCTGAACTATTGCCAAACACCGTACCTGGATAAAATTCATATGTGTATCAAAAGCAAAGATGAACAAACAAGAAAGCCCTGCATAATAAGATGATTAGAGGGTTTGGAGAAAGAAATTTCATATTGAAATTATCTACAAAATAAGCTAAAAGGATTTTAGGAAGTAGATTTCCATCTTCAATAGAATATAGTATAACAAGTCCTATATCAGGTCAGAAATGCAAAAAGGAAAAACAGGTGGCTAAGCAAAGACTAAAAACTCACACTGTAGGAAGAACAGGATGAGAAGTACAGTAGAGGGGCACACCCCAGTACTTCGGAGGCTGAGGCAGGAGGACTGCCAAGAGTTCAAGGCTAGTCTGGACTACACAGTGAGTTCTAAGCCGCCCTGGGCTACTCAGTGAGATCCTGATAATACTGACTGTCAAGCTGGACATGGTGGCACACATCTTTAAACCCAGCACTTGGGAGGCAGAGGCAGGCGGATCTCTCCAAGCCTCTCCAGCCTAACAACAAAAAAGTACCCATATTTATTCTAAGATTCTTCCTTTTTGCAGAAAAATAGAAGTAAAATAAAAAAGAAGTTACAGGGGCTGGAGAGATGACTCAGCGGTTAAGAGCACCAACTGCTCTTGCAGAGGACCCGGATTCGATTCCCAGCACCCACATGGCAGCTAAAAACCATCTTTAACTCCAGTTCCAGGGGAATCCGACGCCCTGTTCTAACCTCTGCGGCATTGAACGACACAGGTGCACAAACCTACATGTAGACAGTACATTCATACACATAAAAAATAATAAATTTTGGGGCTGGAGAGATAGCCTAGCAGTTAAGAGCATCGACTGCTCTTACAGAGGACCCGGATTCGATCCCCAGCACCCACATGGTGGCTGAGAACAGTCTGTAACTCCAATTCCAGGAGAACTTCAGTTCCAGGGGAATCCGAGACCCTCTTCTGACCTCCGCGGCATTGCACGGCACGGGTGCACAGACCTACATGCAGACAGTACATTCATACACATACAAAAATAAATAAAATTAAAAAAAAAATATTTTTTTAAAAACTTAAAAATAAAGCTACAAAGATAAAACTACTAAAAATAATAATAGAGGGCAGATGAACGTGGGTGGCCAGCACAGGAAAGATAACTGAGTTATTAATCATTATTGCTCCTCTGGAGTAGAAACTAAGTAAAACTGTTTTGTGTTTTTTGGTTTTTGTCTTTTTGAGTCAGGGTCTCCAAATAGCCCCAGCTGGCCTGGAACTTACAGTGTAGACCAGGCTGGCCTTGAACTCACAGAGATCTGCCTTCCTCTGCCTTCCGAGTGCTGGGATTAAAGGTGTGTGCGACCATGCCTGGCTAAAACTTTTTTTTAAAGAACAATCAAAAACAAACTTGAAGAAAACTCTGACTCGAGATGGCTTGAAGAACACTTTATGTGAGGTAAGAATATAAATTAAACTGAAAAGGACTCAGCACCTTAAGCTGATAAATGATGAATGTAGAGGTCTTGTAACCACCATGGATAGAAAGGAAATATTCTAAGGAGACACCTGAGCCCCTCCATTAAGCTATCAGACTATTAAAACAATGGGCCCCCAAAGAACTGAAATTTCCCCCAGGAATCCCATGCTAGAGCAAAGGGAAAGCTGAAGCCGTGGTGCCAGCGGAAGAACTTGCTCCCAGGAGGAGTTCACACACCATTCTGACAAATGCTGACCGCCTTGCAGGGCAGACTAGAACTAGATAGACCAGGACTGCTTTCTTATGAATACCTCTTGCCATCTACATCTATTGAGATCTAAACCTCATGACTGTGTTCTAGAAACTGACTTGGGGGTCAGTGGCCCTTATCTGTCATGCGGCCACACTAAACAAATCTCCTTTCTCTGCTTTCACTATCGCTGTCTCTGGAATTGGCACACTGGGGACAGGTGGCCAAGTCTTGCTCATTGGGGCTGCCAGAGCCCAGACTTTGACCCTGAAAACTCCTAGAACATTGTGGCAGCACTGGACTCTCACCATTTTGGAGCCCCTAAAGACACAATGCCTTTGACAATGCTCGTGCTGGGAGCCCAGGGCCTATCTATTACATGAATCAAGCTGGTAAAACCTACACTGAGTGCTGACCACCAGAGACCACATAGCAAGCAACAGGTGCCTCCTGACCCTGGATCTAATCCTCCAAGTTAGTGACCGGTTTATAGGACATGCCATGGGAATGCAGCCACCAAACCAGAATGTGGGAAATTCTGCCATAAAACTGAGGCCATTTCTCCAAATAAAAGGAGGGAGCAGCCAGGCATGGGACCACAGGTCTATAATGCCAGCACCTGGGAGCCTGAGACAGTCAGCTGGCTACAAAAGGAGGCACTACTGGGGAAAAGGGGGGCAAGGGGAGGCAAAAATCACAGGTTTGAAGACATGACACTGTATTAACCATCTTTGAATTCAGAGTAGCAGACAAACTAGTTATGAGATAGATGAGACACAAAATAGGAAGTCTGAAAAGTGACTGAAGAGTTGATGATAGGGAATTATTTTAATTTCATTTTTAGACAGATAAAAGTTATAAATCCTGGGGCTGGAGAGACAGCCTAGCGGTTAAGAGCACCGACTGCTCTTGCAGAGGACCAGAGTTCAATTCCCAGCACCCACATGGCGGCTAAGAACCGTCTGTAGGGGCTGGAGAGATGGCCTAGCGGTTAAGAGCACCGACTGCTCTTGCAGAGGACCAGAGTTCAATTCCCAGCACCCACATGGCGGCTAAGAACCGTCTGTAGGGGCTGGAGAGATGGCCTAGCGGTTAAGAGTGCCAACTGCTCTTACAGAGGACCCAGGTTCGATCCCCAGCACCCACATGGCGGCCCAGAACCGTCTGAAACTCCAATTCCAGGAGAACTCCAGTTCCAGGGGAATCCAACACCCTCTTCTGACCTCCGCGGCATTGCACAACACGGGTGCACATAACTGCATGCAGACAGTACATTCATACACATACAAAAAGAAATAAAAAATTTAAGAAAAAAAAAGTCATAAATCCTAAAAACCCACTGAGAAGCCTAAGCAGAGTTAGAAGACAGAGAACACTGGCTGGGAATCAGAAATCATAAAAGAAAATCCAAATGAAGATTCTAAAACTGAATAAAATAGTAACTAAAGAATTCATTGGGGGCTGGAGAGATAGCCTAGTGGTCAAGAGCGTCCACTGCTCTTGCAGAGGGCCTGGGTTCGATTCCCAGCACCCACATAGTGGCTAAGAAAAGTCTTTAACTCCAGTTCCAGGGGAATCCGATGTCCTCTTCTGACCTCCGCAGGATTGCACGACACAGGTGCACCAACCTACACATGCAGACAGTACACTCATACGCACACACAAAAAAATAAATAAGAAAAAGAATTCAATGGACATGTCAAGTGGCAAACACACAACTGAAGAAAAAAATTAGTTGTTCCAAAGCAATCTGCCAGATGAAGTGTGCGGTAAACAGGAACTGTGAGCCACATGGGCTGCGGTGAAATTTCATCTAGGAAGTACAAGACAGAGGAGAGTTTGATGCAGAAGCACATTCTGAAGTGCTAGGTACCCAAGAAATTCCCAAAGCAAAAGGTATCAAGTCACAGATTTATAAACACTACAAAACAGAAAAATTTACTAAGCACATCACAATAAAACTGTTAAATTCATCTCAGCGCAGTGGTGCACGTCTTAAATTTTAGCAGTCCAGAAGTGGAGGCAGATCTCTGTGAGTTCTCTGCCAGCCTGTTCTACATAGTGAGTTCCAGACTAGCCAGGACTAGTGAGACTCTGTCTCAAGAACAACAATAACAACAAAACATGCTGGAATCCAAAGATAAACTTATAGAAACAGCTTCTGGGACTAGGGGTATAGACTATCTGCAAAGAAGCAACAATAAAACCCTAAGTTGGTAAACCTCACCCACCCAGGACTCAAAGACCACTGCAAAAGAGGGGCATGGTGGTGCACACCTGTAATCCCAGTACTCAGGAGGCAGAGGCAGAGGCAGGCAGATCTCTGAGTTCAAGGCCAGCCTAGTCTACATAGTGAGCTCCAGGCCAGCTGGGACTAAAAGGAGACGCTGTCTCAAAAAGACCAAAAAAAAAAAAGAAAAGAAAGTAAGTGTGGGGGGAGACAGTAAGAGCCAGGGTGGTGGATGATCACAAGGAAACATTCTTCTGGGAACTTATTCAGACAACCTTACAGCAATGGTGACAGCATGCACAATGCCCATGCAAACGCAAAACCCAGACAAAAGCCCAGCATAGAACTGGAGAAATCCAACACTCAGGAGGGAGAGCCAGGGGGATTTCTGTTCAAGACCAGCCTGGTCTAGAGAGCAAGTTCCAGACCAGCTGGGCCTGTCAGGGACACCCTGTCTAAAAAGATAAAAATAAAAATAAAAACCTGGGGAAATGGTTACGAAGGAAGCCCCAGCCTTAGCTGAGGGACTACTAGCAGCTGATCACCACTGAGTGAGGGAGAACAGGTCTTCTTTAAGGGAGTGACCCTAGATAGGCTGAACAGGCTCCAGTGGACAAACTCACACAGAGAGACATCAGGGCTTACAAACTTGACTCAATAGGCCTTAACAGCATGCATGAAATCTGGTAAGAGGCAGAATATGACAGAGTACAGATAGGGAAGGTAGTCCAAATATGATTAAGATGAAATGCACAAGCCAGGCGTGGTGGCACACGCCTTTAATCCTAGCACTTGGGGGGATTAGGCAGGCGGAAAGAGGCAGGCGGATCTTTGTAAGTTCAAGGCCAGCCTGGTCTGGCCTTGAGAAAGTTTCCAGGACAGCTGGGACTACAGGGAGACCCTGTCTTGAAAAGATCAAAAAAAAAAAAAAAAACAAAAAAAAAAAAAAAAAAAAAAAAAAAAAAAAAAAAAAACATTAAGTTGAATTATTAAAAGTTTTCTTTTTTTTTTTTTTGGTCTTTTTGAGACAGGGTCTTCTTTAGTTCTAGCTGGCCTGGTGCTCTCTCTGTAGACCAGGCTGGCTCACAGAGGTCCACCTGCCTTTGTCTCCCAAGAACTAGGATTAAAGGTGTGCCCCACCACGCCCCGTGAATTATTAAAACTTTAAAAAAATTTATACGTATTTGCCTGCTTGTCTATAAATGCACCACACTCAGGCAAGTGCTCAAGGCCACAAGAAGAGTGTGCAGATCCCCTGGAACTGGAGTTTTAGGAGGCTGTGAACCACCTAGAGAGTGCCAGGAACCAAACCTGGGTCCTCTACGAGTACTTTTTTTTTATTTTTATTTTTTTATTTTTGTATGTGTATGAATGTACTGTCTGCATGTAGGTTTGTGCACCCGTGTCGTGCAATGCTGAGGAGGTCAGAAGAGGGTCTCGGATTCCCCTGGAACTGGAGTTCTCCTGGAATTGGAGTTATAGATGGTTCTTAGCCGCCATGTGGGTGCTGGGGATCGAACCCGGGTCCTCTGCAAGAGCAGTTGGTGCTTTTAACCACTAGGCTATCTCTCCAGCCCCTAAACTGAATTCTTTACAAAGAAAGATGGAAGGCAGGAAATGGTGCCATGGTTATCTGCATAGACCTACCAGCTCTGTGTCCTAAATGCAGAAAACAGAAAAGAAAGCATAAAAATAGGGCCAGGCTTGGTAGCTTGCCTGTAATCCTAGCACTTAAGGAAGCTAAAGCAAGAAGACTGCTGCAAATGTGAGCCAGCCAGCCTGACCTACGGGGTAAGACCCTGTCTCAAACAAATGAAAAAAGCTTTAGTGTCAACTTGACACACCTAGGTTGAGGGAGCCTAAATTGAGGAACTGCCTCCATTGAACTGGCCTGTGGCCATGTCTGTGGGGCATCTTCTTGATTGCTGAGTTAGTGGGAGAGCCCAGCCCAGTGTGGGCAGGTAATTCTGTGTTGTATAAGAAAGCAGGCTGGGACTGGAGAGATAGCCTAGCGGTTAAGAGCACCGACGTTCTTGCAGAGGACCCGGGTTCGATCCCCAGCACCCACATGGCGGCTAAGAACCATCTGTAACTCCAATTCCAGGAGAACTCCAGTTCCAGGGGAATCCGAGACCCTCTTCTGACCTCCGCGGCATTGCACGAAATGGGTGCACAGACCTGCATGCACACAGTACATTCATACACACATACAAAGATAAATAATAATAAAAAATAAATTAAAAAAAAAAAGAAAAAAAGAAAGCAGGCTGAGCATGGGCCAGGAAAGCAAGCAACTCAGGCATCTCTCCAGCTCTTCATCCTCATCTTTTCAGTCCAGTTCCAGGGGATCCAACACCCTCTTCAGACCTTTGAGGGCGATGTATAAGTGCACTTCACACATGCAGGCAAGAAAAAAAAAATCTAAGAAGAGCAACAGAAAGAGTAAGCAGATAAAACTAAACAAATATTGACCATTAGAAAGTAACAAGTGCTTTGTGGATTTTAAAATGTAGAAAATGAAAATAACCAAAACTGGCATATACACTGTGAGGAAAGAACAGAAGTCACTAAGGTATTCTCAGACCCTGTCCTTACCGATGATCTGGTAAGAATTCTATTGATCTTTGTCACTTCTCAGTCTTTTGGGTAAGGACCCTCACTCTTTAATAGGTCAAGGAGACAAGTCAGAATATGTAACCATTAAAAGAAAACTAGGGGTCTACAGGGATGGTTCAGCATTGAAGAGCACTTGCTGGTCTAGTAGATGACCTAGGTTCAGCTCCCAAACCCACATGGCAGCTAATAAACATCTGTAAAAGGATCTAACACTTTCTTCTGGCTTCTGTGGGCCCTGCACTTACACAGAGATAGTCAAAACACTCATACACATAAAATTTAAAAATAATAAAATATTTTGAAAAGAAAACTAAAGTGAATAGCAAAAAATATACAGTGAGGGCTGAAAGGACTCAGTGGCTAAAAGAGCAGTGGCTGCTCTTGCAGAGGACTGGGGAGAAAAGTATGACTGATTTTACTTTCAAATTCTTACACATTTCTTTTGCTTCCTTTATTGCACTAAGGCCTACTGTGTAATATTTTTTGAATAGAAGTGATAAGAGACTTCTATCATTTCTGATCTCAGGGGAAGTGTTCCAAAATTAAGACTGGCATTTGCTATAGTTTTTAATTTTTTTCTTTCTTTTTGAGATAGGGTCTCCCTATAGGTACAGGTGGCCTGGAACTCGCTATGTAGACCAGGTTGGCCTTGAACTCACACAGAGCCTCTGCCTCCCTAGTGCTGGGATTAAATGCCTATGGGTACCAGGCCCGTCCTGCCAGTCTTTTTTAGTGTGTGTGTGTGTGTGTGTGTGTGTGTGTGTGTGTACACGCTGAGTGCAGTTGCCCTCAGAGTCCAGAGTTGGAGTTACAGTAAGAAACACCCTTTGGGGCTTGAGAGATGGCTCAGTGCTTTTTAAGAGCACTGACTGCTCTTGCAGAGGAGCCAGGTTCAATTCCCAGCACCACATGGCAACTAAGAACTGTCTTTAAGCCAGGTGTGATGGTGCACACCTTTAATCCTAGCACTCAGGAGGCAAAGGCAGGTGGATCTCTGTGAGTTCAAGGCCAGCCTGGTCTACAGAGTGAGTTCTAGACCAGCTGGGGCCATAGGGAGAACCTATCTCAAAAAAAAAAAAGAAAGAAAGAAAGAAAGAAAAAGTAACACCCAATGAGTGCTGGGAACCAAACCAAATTCAACTAAATTTGGGTCCTTTGAAGAGCAATATATGCCGCCGACCATTGAGCCAACTCTCAAGCCCCTGGCAGCAGGCACTTTTACCTGCTGCTGAGCAATCTTGCCAATTTTGTTTGTTTGTTTTTGGTCTTTTTGAGACAGGGTCTCCCTGTAGCCCCAACTGGCCTGGAACTTGCAATGTAGAGCAGGTTGGCCTTGAACTCACACAGAGCTTCTGCCTCCCGAGTGTGGGGATTTAAGGCCTATGCCTGTCCTGCCAGTCTTTTTTATTGTGTGTGTGTGTGTGTACATGTACATGTGAGTGCAGTTGCCCTCAGAGTCCAGAGTTGAAGTTACAGTAACACACCAAGTGAGTGCTGAGAACCAAACTAAATTTGGGTACTCTAGAAGAGCAATACGCACTGCCAACCATTGAGCCATCTCTCCAGCTCCACTTTGTTTTTTGCTCTCCCTATCTATTATTGTCCTTTTCTCTTAATAATTTATTTGACCTCTCAGCCGGGCGTGGTGGCGCACGCCTTTAATCCTAGCACTTGGGAGGCAGAGGCAGGCGGATCTTTGTGAGTTCAAGGCCAGCCTGGTCTACAGAGTGAGTTCCAGGACAGCTGGGGCTACAGGGAGACCCTGTCTCAAAAAAAAAAAAAGACCAAGACCAAAAAAAAAAAAAAAAAAAAATAAAAATTATTTTTTTTTTTTTTTTTTTTTTTATTTTTTTTTTTTTTTTTTTTTTTTTTTTTTTTTTTTTTTTTTTTTTTTTTTTATTTATTTCTTTCTATCTTCATATACTCTTATCTCTTATTATCTATTTTCATTCTTTATCCACCATGAAAGTTCTAATCAATCTTTCACTTAATTTCTAATTAATAATGTAATATTTTTCAAAAAACTTATTATAATAAATTATTAATAAATCCTATTAAAACTTAATTAATATATTAATTTCTAATTAGTAACATTTAATTAAGAATCGATTACCTTTTACTATCACTTTCCTTTTCTCATCATCTTTTTTAGTTACATCTTTTTCAATGTTTATATTTTTTTTATCGTTTGTGGTTTCTTGCCCATTCTCATTTTTACATTCGATTTTGTAGCATTTTTAAAACTCTTAACTCTTTATGTACATAAAATCTGAAAAAAATGCCAGTTTCTGTCAGTTCCAGTTCCAGTTACATCGTCCTCATTTCCTTTCGCTTTCTTCTCTTTTTTAGGTCTATTTGAGACAGGGTCTCCCTGTAGGCCCCAGCTAGCCTGGAGCCTACAATCATGTAGTCCAGCGCTTGGCCTTGAAACTCTCCAGAGACTCCATCTGCCTCTGCCCTCCCAAAGTGCTGGGATTTAAATGTATGTCACCACGCCGCCGGCTAGCAGTTCTTAAGCCATCATGTGGGCGTGCTCGGGAATCGATACCCCATGGTGTCCTCTGCCAAGAGCAGTCAGTGCTTAACCTGCTTCAGCGCATCTCTCTAGTCCCTGCTGCTTTGTTATTTTCTTTTTTTAACTTAATTTATTTATTTTTTAATTTATTACTTTTTTATGTCTTTGAGTGTACTGTCTAGGCATGTAGGTTGGTTGCACCATGTCTGCAATGCAGTCGCGAGGTCAGAAGAGGGCCAGTCAATTCCCCCTGGACATCTAGGAGTTTAAAAGAAGTCTTCAGCAAAGCCGTCATGTAGGGGCTGGGTAAATCCGCAACCAGGTTTCTCTGCAAAAAGCAGTTTGCTCTTAACCCGCTGAGCCATTCTCTCCAACCCCTATCAAGTACCATCTTTGAGTAAAACTGGATTTTGAAAACCTGCCCGCAAAGGACAACAAAGAGTAGAATGATTACAAGCATAGCCCAGGGTCATTACCTTTGTTCAAGAGAGTGGTGTCTGGAGTCATCCTTCGGCTCTCAGTACAANAAAAAAAAAAAAAAAAAAAAATAATAATTTATTTGACCTCTCATCTATTTTTGGTCTCTCTTTTTAGGTTTGCATTTTATTATTATTTCGCTTCTTTATGGCTTTCATCTTATATCCATCTTATTTTCATTTTACTTTTATTACCAATAAAAGTAAAATTTTACTAATTTTAATTAATAATTAATTATTTAAAAATATATTATAAATTATTAAAAATATTAAAATTAATTTAATAATTAATTTTAATTAGTAATTAATTAAAATATTACCTTTTACTATCACTTTCCCTTTTCTCATCTTTTATTAGTTTACATCTTTTTATGTTTATATTTTATTATCGTTTGTGTTTCTTGCCCATTCTCATTTTTACATTCGATTTTGTAGCATTTTTAAAACTCTTAGACTCTTTATGACATAAAATCTGAAAAAAAATGCAGTTTCTCAGTTCAGTTCAGTTACTGTCCTCATTTCCTTTCGTTTCTTTTTTTTTGGTCTTTTTGAGACAGGGTCTCCCTGTAGCCCCAGCTAGCCTGGAGCTCACTATGTAGTCCAGGCTGGCCTTGAACTCACAGAGATCCATCTGCCTCTGCCTCCCAAATGCTGGGATTAAAGTCATGTGCCACCACGCCCGGCCTAAGACGGTTCTTAGCCATCATGTGGGTGCTGGGAATCGAACCCAGGTCCTCTGCAAGAGCAGTCAGTGCTCTTAACCGCTGAGCCATCTCTCTAGTCCCTGCTTGTTTGTTTTTTATTTTTTTAATAATTTATTTATTTTTTAATTTATTATTTTTTATGTCTATGAGTGTACTGTCTGCATGTAGGTTGGTGCACCCATGTCATGCAATGCCTCGGAGGTCAGAAGAGGGCGTCAGATTCCCCTGGAACTGGAGTTAAAGAGTCTCAGCAGCCATGTGGGTGCTGGGAATCGAACCCAGGTTCTCTGCAAAAGCAGTTGGTGCTCTTAACCGCTGAGCCATCTCTCCAACCCCTATCAAGTACATCTTTGAGTAAAACTGGATTTTGAAAACCTGCCCGCAAAGGACAACAAAGAGTAGAATGATTACAAGCATAGCCCAGGGTCATTACCTTTGTTCAAGAGATGGTGTCTGGAGTCATCTTCGGAACTTCAGTACAAATGGCAGTGGTGAAAGGGCAAATAACATCTTACATGATTATGAAAATCATTTTAACCTCTCAGTTTCCCTCAAAAGGATTTAAGGAAACCCTAGGGGATCCACTGATCACGCTATGAAAACTACTGAACTACAACAACACAAAATGATATGGCTCATTTTAAAAATGTTATGCCAAGCAAAACAAAAAGAAAATCCCAGACACTACATACTATGAGATTCCTTTACATGAAAATACAAGAACAGGCAAAACCAAATTATATTGTTTATGGATGTATAATGTAAGTCAATAAAACACACTAGGAGATTTTAACAGACTCCTCTCAGTAATTGACAGACTGAGATAAAAATCAGCTTACAGAAGTTTTGTGTGTGAATGTGTGTGATTTTATGTATGTGTGGGTATACATGTGTGTGCAGGTGCACATGCATGTGGAGACCAGAGGACAACCTTGAGTATTATTCCTTTTTTGAGACAGAGTCTCTCACTAGCCTGGAGCTAAGCTGGGTGGCCAGCAAGCCCCCCCCCAAATCTACAAGTGCCTCCAACCCTGGCTTTTTAAAGAGGATTCTGGGGCTTGAACTCAAGTCTCCATGGTTTCATGGCAAGCATTTTAGTGACAACCTATCTCGCCAACCATAAGGTCCTAAGTTTAGACCCCCAGCGCTCCAAGCCAAGCATGTGGTGTACATCTTTAACCCCAAAGCTGGGGAAATGGAGACAGGTAGCTCCCTGGAGTTTACTGGCTGGCCATTTTAGCTGAATTGATGAGCTCCATGCTTAGTAAGAGACCTGGTCTCAGTAAATAGAGGAGAGTGACTGACATACCTGATAATGACCTGTCCTTTACATGTATTCACACATACATGTACAAACACATGTATGAACATGTATATATAACACACACATGCACACACATACACACACACACACACACACACACAGATAAAAAAAAAAAATCAATGCTTGGACCTGTGATCCAAGCACTCAGGAGACAGAAGCAAAAAGATTGCTGCAAATTCGAGGCCAGCTTGTTCCACATAACCAGTTCCAGGCTGGCCAGCAGTGCATAGTGAGACCCTGCCTCAAAAACACCCAGAACAGGCTGGAAAGACAGCTCAACGGTTAAGAGCACTAGCTGTTCTTGAAGACAGACCCAGGTTCAATTCCTAGCACCTACATGGCGGCTAACAATTGGCCCTAACTCCAGTTCCAGTGGATCTGCTGACAGATCTAACCTTCTTGGGCACTGCACAGCACAGGTACACATACCTACAATGCAAAGAAGTACACTCATACACATAAATTAAAAATTAATAAAATGTTTTTAAAAATATCCAAACCATCTGGGCATGGTGGCGCACACCTTTAATCCTAGCACTCTGGAGGCAGGGGCAGGTGGATCTTTTCAAGGCCAGCCTGGTCTACAGAGTGAGTTCCAGCAGCCAGAGCTCCAAGGAGACCCTTTTTTTAAAAGACAAAAAACAAAACAAAACAAAAAAAAACCCAAACCAAAGCCAGGTATGGTGGCACATGCCTTTAATCCCAGCACTTGAAAGGTAGGAAAAACAAACAAACAAACAAAAAAACCCCCACCACTTGGAAATGTTACAAACACGCTTTTTTTTGGGGGGGGGTATTTTTGAGACAGGGTCTCCCTTTAGTCCCAGCTAGCCTGGAACTCACTCTGTAGACCAGGCTGGCCTTGAACTCACTGAGATCCACCTGCCTCTGCCTCTCAAGTGCTGGGATTAAAGGCGTGCGCCACCACGCCCGGTACAAACACACTTTTATTTATTTATTTATTTATTTTTTAATTTTTATTTATTTCTGTATGTGTATGAATGTACTGTCTGCATGCAAGTCTGTGCACCCGTGTCCTGCAATGCCGCGGAGGTCAGAAGAGGGTGTTGGATTCCCCTGGAACTGGAGTTCTCCTGGAATTGGAGTTTCAGACGGTTCTCGGCCGCCATGTGGGTGCTGGGGATCGAACCCCGGTCCTCTGTAAGAGCGGTCAGCGCTCTTAACCGCTAGGCCATCTCTCCAGCCCACAAACACACTTTTAAATGGTCCAAAGGTTGAGGAAGTCAGAGAAGTTAGAAAATATTTAGAACTGAGTAATGAGAGCATCCAATTTGTGAGGTGAGCTAAAAGAGTGTTAGAGAGAACACTAGAGTTTTAAGTGGTTTTTGTTGGAAGGAAAGTAGAAATTAGTGATCTGAGAATTTGGCTGGCAAGGAGACTAAATCCAAAAGATAAAAGGAAAGAATATAACTAATCAAAAAAAAAGAATATAATTAATCTTATTAAGTGGCCAAATCTGTTGGAATGAGACCGTTTTATCTTATTTCCAGAATACATTCAAAACAAAATTTGTCTATAACATGGTACATCAACTTATGGATTTCAAATGACCAGTTAACACCAAAGTCCAAAAAAAGTATACCATAGCATAGCAATGATAGCCCTCCCCAGCCCCACTCCTCATACAACTGTAGAAACTGTAGAAGCAAGTGTTCTAACTAGAATCCTACCTAGGTGGGGACTGTTTCCCATCTGTCTCATGGAGAAGTGATCCTCCAGAATCTCTGCTATGAGCTTAATAGTTCAAGAAATACTCAAATTATCCTTCTGCACAGAACCAGAATCCAGGCTTTTGAAAGAAATTCACAAATTCATTTACGGTGTCCCCAAGTTAGGTTGCAGACAAAAATAAACATAAATAAAATTTAATTATGAAGTTTCTGAATTATCATGAGGTAATTATCATGGTTATAAGAGATATGCCATCTTTTTTCTTTGTGTGTGATGCATGTATGTATGTATGTATGTACACCTGTGTGCATGCATGTATGGAAGCCAGAGAGTTGACATTAAGCGCCTCCCTCTATCATTCTTCATCTTATTTAGTTATTTATTTACCTTTTTTTTTTTGTCCTTTTGAGACAGGGTCTCCCTGTAGCCACAGCTGTCCTGGAACTTACTATGTAGACCAGGCTGGCCTTGATCTCAGAGATCCACCTGGCTCTGCCTCCTGAGTGCTGGGATTAAAGGCATATGTGCCACCATCCCTCCCCCCTCCCCTTTTTTTGAGAAAGGGTCTCGCTATGTAGTCCAGGAAGTCCTGGAACTGACTATGTACAACACACTGGCTTCAAACTCAGAGATTTGCCTTCCTCTTCCTGTGAGTGCTGGGATTCAAGGCCTGTACCACCATGCCTTACCAGTCCATCTTACTTTTTGAGGCAAGGTCTCTCACTGAATCTGGAATTCACTGACTGCCTAGACTGGCTGGCTGGCCAGCAGTTTTCCCAAATCCTCTAAATCCCCCTGCTTCTGCCTCCCAGTGCTGGGATCTAGGCACAGGCTGCTCTCCCTCCCCACTGCAGACAGGGTCTCTCTATGTAGCCTTGGCTGGCCTGGAACTCACTCTGTAGACCAGGCTGGCCTTGAAATCACAGGAATTTGCCATCAGCCTCTGCCTCCCAAGTGCTACTATTAAAGGCATATGCCACTATGGCTGGCCAGGCACAGGTTTTTTATGTGAGTGCTGAGAATCCTAATCCAGCTCTTCATGCATTTGCACAACAAACACTCCACCTTACTGAGCTATATCCTTGGCCCCTGTCTTTTCCTTTATTCCTTCCCTTGTACCACCACAAGGGTAGTGCACATCCGAAACTGACATGCTCTCAATTGCTAAGGTCCATATTATCATTTGACTATAACATTGTAATTTTCTAGTTCTCAGACTCCCTTAATCTCATGAATTTCATCCTTCAACAGTACTGAAACTTCAGTCCTTGATCATGAGCCCCTCTTGCCCAGACCTTCCATTTTATTTTTTTTTAATTTTTTATTAATTTTATTTATTTCTGTATGTGTATGAATGTACTGTCTGCATGCAAGTTTGTGCACCCGTGTCGTGCAATGCCACGGAGGTCAGAAGAGGGTCTCGGATTCCCCTGGAACTGGAGTTCTCCTGGAATTGGAGTTTCAGACAGTTCTCGGCCGCCATGTGGGTGCTGGGGATCGAACCTGGGTCCTCTGCAAGAGCGGTCGGCGCTCTTAACTGCTAGGCCATCTCTCCAGCCCCAGACCTTCCATTTTATACAACCTGACTTGAAAGATGACCACCAAGCCAGAGTCTTTCTCTGCTAGCAAGCTGCCTGGCCCTCATGGGCCTAAAGCAAAATCCCACAGCCAGACAGAAGTGCAGTTTCTGCCACACTGCTACTCAGCTCAGCTGGTTTCTCACTGCTGCTCTTCAGTCGATTTCTTAGCCTTGGCTTTTCCTCTTTTCAAGACTGACCAGTCTCCTTCCCAGCCAGGCTGGCTGCCTCTTCCTCTCTTCTGCATCCTAGCTCACAGAGGGAAAGGGTGTGGCTTAATTCAGACAACTGTGGTAAAAGTCACAGACTACTCATTTTTCAGCTATTCCTCTGCTGGCTTCCTTCACCTGCTGGACAAATGCTACCTTGTCAGACCACTTAACTGGCCTGTTGGGCAAAGCCATTTTGTACCATTGTAGTTTATAACCCTGTTTCATTTCCTCATAGGACATATCACAAATATAGTCTTGTTCACCATGCTACCTAAGCGCCTATAAGACAGTATAAGAATTGCTCAGTGGTTTTGTTTCAATGCATCAGTTCCCAGGGGAGCACTAGTTCTCACTGAGTTTTGAATTACTTGTGAGTTTTAGTAGCATACTCCTAGCATGAAATTCATCCACTTTTTTCAATTTCAGACAATTACCGTCAACTTTACTGTCTCTTCCTTCAAGTTCACCTCACTCTCATTCATCCATCTGCCTGCCATCTCCTCCCACCTACTTTGACATTCCAGATTTTCATTTTGTTGTTATTTTTTGAGACAAGGTCTCACTTTGAACCCAGGCTAGCCTTGAACTCAGAGCAATCCTCCTGCCTCAGCCTCGAGGGCTGGGGATCACATGCATGAGCCATGATACTCAGCTAATTTTAGATTCTTACCAGTACCAGGCTTTGTTTTTCCTCTACCTTACTTCATATTATCTTCAATAACATCTATACAGTCAAGGACATGGTCAGTACCTGCAACATAGATGCCAACCACAGGACAACCACAGCCTCATCTTATCCCCAACTGTTTCCTCTTCCAAACCTCAGCATTCATCTTTCCCACTTCCCTGTGCCCAAATGAAGCTGTTGCTCTTCAGTACAACCTCTAAGCCTTCGGCTCCTTGATTTTCTACCACTTTGCTGTTTGGTTCCTCTTTTTTTTTTTTTTTTTTTAATTCTTTTTTTAAATTTTTTATGTGTATGAATGTACTGTCTGCATGTAGGTTTGTGCCACG
Organism: Rhizomys pruinosus; assembly: GCA_009823505.1. Classification (NCBI taxonomy): domain Eukaryota; kingdom Metazoa; phylum Chordata; class Mammalia; order Rodentia; family Spalacidae; genus Rhizomys; species Rhizomys pruinosus. The sequence goes on along the minus strand of VZQC01001522.1, from coordinate 3,543,106 downwards.
GAGGTCAGAAGAGGGTTACGGATTCCCCTGGAACTGGAGTTAAGGACGGTTCTCAGCAGCCATGGGTACTGGGGATCGAACCTGGGTCCTCTGCAAGAGCAGTTGATGCCTTTAACCGCTAGGCCATCTCTCCAGCCCCTGGTTCCTCTTTCGAAAAAACTCTCAATTGTTCATTCAACTCCCTGGTCTTTCTGCCATAGGCAGAAAGGACAAATTTTGTTTCACGTGTTATTTTCCCAAGTACTACATTAAAAGTTTTCAAATACCATTTTTTTATAACTGCAGATTTGATTATTTTTAAACTTAGCATGTTAAAATTTGAAGGAAATCAGTAATAAGCAAAAGTCTTTCATCTTTTTTTTTTTTCGGTCTTTTAGAGACTGGGTCTCCCTGTAGTCCCAGCTGTCCTGGAACTTAACTCTGTAGACCAGGCTGGCCTTGAACTCACAAAGATCCACCTGCCTCTGCCTCCCATGTGCTAGGATTAAAGGCGTGCGCCACCACGCCCGGCCAAGTCTTTCATCTTTAACAGAAAAATAATGTTAAACAGAGTGTGGAAATTTCATGCAGCAAGATTACAAGGTGTACAATGTAAAACTAATGCTACTTCCCACCTCCTATGATTACTGGGAAGAAATACTTACGTAGATAAGTCCTGAATAGTAGCGATCCTTCAGATTATGTAAAACAGAAGCTTCATTCAAGCATGTTAATTCTGCCATATCCTCCACCTTGGAAAACTTTGGTGGGTTCATCTTTTGAATGTCATCTTTGTTGACCATTGCTTTCTTTCCGTTCTCTGCCAACTCCACCATAACTTCATCTCCTCGCTCTTCTTTGATACTAGCTGCCTCAAAACCATGGCGTTCTGATGGAATCCACACCAGCTTTTTAGCTGTCCAATCAGCTTGAGTGGCAGGGTTGTAGATAACAGCCCTGTCCACAAAGAGATACCTCTCTGGATCCTCCAGTCCAGTTCTCTGGGCCATTGTAAACAAAAGGATCCAAGAGTAACTGCCTCTGGGAGAAGAAGAGAAGGGCAAAGTTAGATGTTTAGGAAATGCAGAATAATTTACAAGTTTTACTTTCTTTTTTTCTTTTTTTTTAAATTTTATTTCTTTTTGTATGTGTATGAATGTACTGTCTGCATGTAGGTTTGTGCACCCGTGTCGTGCAATGCTGCGGAGATCAGAAGAGGGTGTCGGATTCCCCTGGAACTGGAGTTCTCCTGGAATTGGAGTTACAGACAGTTCTCAGCCACCATGTGGGTGCTGGGGATCGAACCCGGGTCCTCTTAACCGCTAGGCCGTCTCTCCAGCCCTTACTTTCTTTTTTTAAATATTTTTTTAATTTTATTTATTTTTTGTGTATGAATGTACTGTCTGCATGTAGGTCTGTGCACCCGTGTAGTGCAATGCCTTGGAGATCAGAAGAGGGCGTCGGATTCCCCTGGAACTGGAGTTAAAGACGGTTCTCAGCCGCCATGTGGGTGCTGGGAATCGAACCTGGGTCCTCTGCAAGAGCAGTTGGCACTCTTAACTGCTAGGCCATCTCTCCAGCCCTCCAAGTTTTACTTTCTAAGAAACTTCAACAAAACCCTTGGTAAACATAAAATATACACTCCCAGTTAAGGGCTAGAGTATTCCCCTTCACAGCCACACCAACCCAGTTTCCAAGGTAAATTTCAGGGGTGACCACTAATTATGACTCTGGTTGTCTGTAGATCATTCAAGATTTGTCCTCAACTACTGAAGGCTAAAAAGCAGACAGAGGCAAAAAAAAAAAGTTTCTGAGTGATCTTTTCTCCTCTCCATCTTCTCTTTCACCCTCACCACAAATTAAACAGGGAGTTAAGAAGGGAAAGGAAAAAGAAAAAAAACAAAAACAAAGATGCATAATAAAAGAGCCATAGAGTGGTACTAGAATTAGTGTGACCCCAGGATATAGCTACAAAAACACATGATGACTGCCAGGGAGTCAAGAATCAGGTCCGGGACTGGGGATGCGCTCTGTGGTAGAGCACTGGCCTGGCATGCATGAGGCCCTCGGTTCTATCACCAGTGTGCAGGTGGGAGGAGAACATGAATGGAGTCTAAAGGACCTTTTGCTTTTTATTTTATTTTATTAAATATTACTTATTTTGTATGTGTATGAATGTACTGTCTGCATGTAGGTTTGTGCACCCGTGTCGTGCTATGCCGTGGAGGTCAGAATAGGGTGTTGGATTCCCCTGGAACTGGAGTTCTCCTGGAATTAGAGTTACAGACATTTCTCAGCTGCCATGTGGGTGCTGGGGATCGAACCCAGGTCCTCTGCAAGAGCAGTCGGTGCTCTTAACCACTAGGCTATCTCTCCAGCCTCAAGACCTTTTTCTTTTTAAAGACTTATTTGTGTGTGTGTGTGTGTGTGTGTGTGTGTGTGTGTGTGTGTGTGAGATTACAGGTGCCCAAGTAGGCCAAAAATATCCAATCCCCTGGAGCTAGAGTTACAGGCTGTTGTGAACTACCTAACATGGGGGCTGAGAACATAACTCTGGCCCTGGGAAAGAGCAATATATGCTCTTAACTGCTGAGCCATTGCTCCAGCCTTCCAAGTCTTTCTTTGTAAGTTACTCTCTCAGTCCCTCTATAGCTTCTGTGTGGCCCCATGTGGCCTGATGCTTTCTTTACATGAAGCCACAGAAAACAATCATAACTTGGCTTCAAATGAGCAGTTCAAGTATCTATTCGGGGCTCCACTTGCATCTCATAAGTGCTCCCAGTCCTGCATTTCCAAACATTAGCATTCCTTCATTCAGCAAGACCCCTTCCACTACCCTGATCTCCTGCCTCTAGACAGACTCTATAGAGTGTTCATGTGTGGCCTCAAATCAAACCTAATATTCTGGAAATGGTCTAACTAGTATAGAAAAAAAGGCTCTGTGACTGTTAGAATAGATGGATAGAATGGCTTTATTTCATGCATGTTAACCCATAAAGAGCTGAGTTGCGTTTCCTCCTATATTTGAGCAATTAGCCTTTTGGATCAAAAAACATCATTCACCTTTCTGATATGACTCGCCATTCCTACCTGACAGTATCTTTCTAAAATTTGACACCAAATCAAACAAACACTTCTTGCTATTTACTTCAAAGTCCAAGTTATTCCAAATTCCCTAAGAATAGCTTCCATGACTTCATCCAAATCAACCCCCAAAACCAGGTATGTACTTTGACTCTATCAAATCCCTTCAACTTCTCCCCTTCCCACTGCTTGCCAAAAATGTTGGGGGTTGCTCATAGGTGAGAGGATCAAGACAAGGCACTCCTTGTAGGTTGTATGGGAAAATCATAAAGTCATCCAAAGTTGTAAATAGGTTATTAACTTTGAGTCTATAAATAAATCTCAAGCTTCATGAAACCACTAATATGGTCTAAACTGTGTAGTACACTTAGTATGTGCCTTTGTATATTATCCCAAAGAGAACACCCATAACTTTCTTCAATTCTCAAAGGGCTGTCTATGCTGTGAAAAAGAGCCATCAAAGACAGTGGGTACAATGGTGGCCCTTTTCAGCCTACTAATTTATTAGAGTCAAACTGTTATGATTCTTCAGAAATGATTTGTTACAATGCAATGCATTATAAACCCCCATGCTCTAGAGTAGTGGGTCTCAAATCATAGAAGGCATCGCAGCACCAGGAAAGCATTCATGCTGCTGAAACTTATCCCCAAGAGTTTCTAATTCAGTTTAGTCTGAGGGTGAAACTTGAAAGTCTGGATTTCTAACAAGTTCTCAGCTGATGCTAATGGTGTTGGTCCTGGACCATTTTTGACATCCACTACTCTACAGCTCTCTCTGGTTACCGTCCCATTATTACTAGCAGGCATATTGGGTTAGAAAAAGAAATGGAAAGCCAATGTTTAGAACTTGGTCATAGCACCATTTAAAGAATATGCTGGGGCTGGAGAGATGGCTCAGCTGTTAAGAGTGCTAACTGCTCTTGCAGAGGGCCGGGGTTCGATTCCCAGCACCTACATGGCAGCTAAGAACTGTCTTTAAGCCAGGTGTAGTGGCACACACCTTTAATCCCAGCACTCGGGAGGCCAAGGCAGGTGGATCTCTGTGAGTTCAAGGCCAGCCTGGTCTACAGAGTGAGTTCCAGGCCAGCTGGGACTATAGGGAGACCCTGTCTCAAAAACACATTAAAAAAAAAAAAGATGCTGATGTCTTACAGATCATACATTTGGATAAAACAAGACAAAATGAACTCCCTCAAAAATAAACCATGTGGGGCTGGAGAGATGGCCTAGTAATTAAGAGCACGGACTGCTCTTGCAGAGGACCTGGGTTTGATCCCCAGCACCCACATGGCAGCTGAGAACTGTCTTTAACTCCAGTTCCAGGGGAATCCGACACCCTTTTCTGACCTCTCTGAGGCACTGCATGACGCGGGTGCACAGACCTACATGCAGACAGTACATTCATACACATAAAAATAAATAAAATTTAAAAATAAAAATAAAACATGTGATTCATGGTATTAAGACCTACAAATAAAGTTGCTAACATGTTTTAGAACTTAAAGTTACATGTGCTTCTTAGGCACCCTCATGAAAAGTGAGCAATATGGAAAATATTTATAGGTACATGTACATGTAGAAGTATGGTAGGGACTGGGCTTAGAAGGCTATTAATAAGTCTTTCCAACTTAAACTGCATACTGGAAAGAAGAGACACATGAGAATCATTCTAGTGGCTTTGGGGACAAATAATGGGACAGCTATTCCACTTTTTTATTTTAAGTATACAGTCTATTAAAGGGAAAAAACCCCAACTATAACAAAATAACTTTCTTTATTATCCTTATCTGATATAAACTACATACATGGTACTTAAGGAAGTCCCCTGGTACTGATAGATACACACATATTAACTTACCTTGGGTACAGAATTATGCTTAAATTTAGTAGGTGTCTATTAATTAATCTAGCACATCATTTCTAGAGTATGTCTAGAAAAAGTAAATCATGGTTTTTTTTTTTTTTTTTGGTCTTTTCGAGACAGGGTCTCCCTGTAGCCCCAGCTGTCCTGGAACTCACTCTGTAGACCAGGCTGGCCTTGAACTCACAAAGATCCGTCTGCCTCTGCCTCCCAAGTGCTAGGATTAAAGGCGTGCGCCACCATGCCCGGCATAAATCATGTATTTTTAAGTTATTTTATCAAATTGGGACATTTAAAATTTATTGGTACATGAGTTCAAGGTGCTGAAGTGCTAATTTAATATAAAAAAAACTACTCAATTACAAAACTATAATCATAACATGCTCCTACTTTTGTGGGAGAAAGTTAACATACATCTTTTTGGGTTTTGAGTGAGCTGCCTTCAAACTCAGTTATGTAGGTGAGACTGGCTTTGAACTGCTCATTTTTCTGCTTCCACCTCCCAAGTGCTGGGATTACAGGTGTGCACTACCATGCCCAACTTCATCTATTTTTTGGGTCTTCATTGAATAATAGATACTTTTCCAGATTTTTCTATAGCTAAAGCCTGTGGGGTAGTTATCTATGCCTTGCTGCCTTAACCTGGAGCCTGGTCCCTCGAGGTACATAACAGGGGCTCCAGATCTGACTGATCTTATATAAATTGTCCCCATCCTCAAAAGACTAAAAAATAAAAATAAAATAAATAAATTGTCCCCATCCTCATAGCTTACTTAAAAATTCCCACAACCCAAAATCTACTACTCCTTCCCTCCTGACCCAAATGCCACCCTTTCACACGTTCTTTTCAGGTTAATGTGGCAATTTAATCCCTCCTTCTCCTAACATTCTGTACTGCTCTCCTGGCAGTGTCCTTGCCCTAGCCTTGCACCACAGGGCTCACTTAGCAGGTAGGAGGTGGTCATGATGTTCTTTAATTCATTGAATTCATGAGGTCAGTAAAGATTTTTTAGCCAGTTTAATTCTTCACTTCAGCTTGCCAAGTATATTGTGTTTTTTTCCTGTGGTACATTTGTTATTAGATCTGGTTTGAAATTGGTATTTAACATGTACCACTTGCAACTGTTTTGCCTTGCTGAAAGGTTAATACAATTTTTTAAACAAATACTCTTGTTATACATTCCTGATTACATCTAGCCACTCTTCTAGTTACACATATCAGTCTTAATCCTTACAAGAATGGTACAAGGTAGCTACTACCATTAGTAACTCCATTTTATAGATGAGGAATCAGAAATTCTGAGAGAAGACAAGTAACTGGCCCAAAGTCACAAGCTAACAAGTAGCAGAGCTACAGTGCTGGAAGTAGACTGGAAAGGGAGGAAATTTTGAAGGGCACACAGTATACTTATTACCTGTTACCAAATACAAAATCCTGTCTACTAATAATAGGTTAAAGATTATAGGTTTAGCTGGGTGTGATGGCATATGCCTTTAATCCCACCACTGGAGAGGCAGAGGCAGAGGCAGAGGCAGGCAGATCTCTGTGAGTTCAAAGCCAGACTGGTCTACACAGTGAATTCTAAGACGACAGCTGGAGCTACAGGGAGACCCTGTCTCAAAAAGTCAAAAAAAGATTATAGGTTTAGGAGGGCTGGAGAGATATCTCACTGACTGCTCTTGTGGAGAATATGGGTTCAATTCCCAGCACCCACAGGCAGCTTCAGTTCCCTAACTTCAGTTCCAGGGGAATTCAATCAATGCCCTCTTCTGATCTCCATGAGCATTGCACCACATGGGTGCACTTACATACATGCAGCAACATACTTATACATATTAAACAAAATAAAAACTAATAAAAGTTATATTATAATTTTATATTATAATAAAAATTATAGGTTTAACCAATGAGCACACTAGCACAATCCGGCAAAGGCTTTATACTTTAAAGAAAAATACCTACATTTAAGAGAAAAGGAAAGCCAGGCGTGGTGATGCACACCTTTAATCCTAGCACTTGGGAGGCAGAGGCAGGCGGATCTTTGTGAGTTCAAGGCCAGCCTGGTCTACAGAGTGAGTTCCAGGACAGCTGGGGGCTACAGAGAGACCCTGTCTCAAAAAGACCAA
>VZQC01001522.1:3519935-3535582 GCA_009823505.1 Rhizomys pruinosus | reverse complement strand
AAAAAAAAAAAAAAAAAAAAAAAAAAAGAGAGAGAGAAAAGGAGAATAAATAGTAACCTCTGCAGTAGACAGACATGAAGAAAATCTAGTGTCATCTGAAATAACTGCCTAATTATAATTAAATCACTTATCACTGTATGTAGGAATTTGCCTCCTACAGAGTTGAGGTTCCCACCCCTTGCTCTGGTTATAGACACATACCCCTTGGAGTCCAACTTTTTTTTTTTTTGTCTTTTTGAGACAGGGTCTCCTTTTAGTCCCAGCTGCCTGGAGCTCTGGAGCTCACTATGTAGACCAGGCTGGCCTTGAACTCACAGTGATTCACCTTCCTCTGTCTCCTGCTAGGTCATTTTTTACTTCCAATGAAATGGCACCTAGCAAAATTCTCAACTGCCTCCCAGCACCCAAGGTAGGTGTCAACTGAGGAAAACAATTTAATTTTATGAACACATTGACTACTTTAAAAAAGGAAACAAATTATGGATAAGTTATCCATCCTAAGTCATCCTTCTAAAAAAGATGAACTAGAAGAGAAGTGTCCCAATTTGTGTAATGCTACCTACAAGGAAGTCACTGACTTTACAGGGGTGCACAATTTCATTTAATTTAACTGTCTGTTAATTTATCAAAACTCTACTTAACCAAATACAAACATAAGAGGAAAAAGATTCATATGGATGCCTTGCACCATCTCCCAATTAATTATCTCTAAATATTACCAAAACTCAGATCCAAAACCAGGAATATAAATTCCTCATATGTGATAGCAACGTTCATAAAATGCTGAAACACAGAGTCTTTCACCCTACAATGTGCCCTTCAAATTTTCCTCCATCTCAGCCTCTACCCAGGCTCTTCATTGTAATAATTTCCCTAAGGAGCCCAAATACACAGCCAAGGAGTCACAGGTCACATCCTTTTAATGCAAAAGCTTGTGGTATATCGCACAATTACACCATATGCTTTCTTCCTTGTAAGGGCAGGGAAGAACTGAATTTAAGATGCAGAAGTATGGGGATGCATAAAATGGCCACTTTTCCAGAATAAGAGACAGGCAGGGCAGTTAAACATCAAAAGCATGGTACTACAGGAACAGTTAATAGAGACAGATTGATGAAGTAGATGAAACAATGAATAGATTATAAAGTTTTCCAGAGTGAGATACTATCAAGAATTAAACCTCACCCAAAGCATCCTTAGTTGCAATGTTAAAAAACAAAAACAAAAACAAAACCTCAGCAAAACCTAAGTATTATACTTAATATTTTATTCAGCAAAAACAGCAGTCTTTGTTCCATCCGCAGTCTGAATCTACCCCGCCTGCTTTCCCCTACCCCACCCCTACCCACCCCACCCCCTTCCATCCACCGCAATGATCTTGAAGAGAGCTGCAGAGGCCCCAAGAAACAGATAACGGTCATAGGCAGAGGCCACGTTACCCAAACCTCACCAGACAGGGTCAGACCCGCCGAGTGGCCACCTCCTTCCTAAGGCCCTAGTTCCCAGGCAGGCCTGGCTGGGGGCCTCCCGGGTCCCTGGGCCGCATCCGCCCACCACAGGCCCACAAAGCCCCGCCAATGCCAAGGACTCCATAGCTTCAACTTCCCTGCGACCCAATTCCACTTGGATTTTATGGGTTCAGGGTGTGACCCCCAACTGCAGAGGGCAAGGGAGAGACTCTGCGACGAGCCATCCCCAGATCACTTACACAATAAAGCGATCCAGAAGCGAGGGCTGACCCTCCCCCCGGCCGCTCTGCTACAGCGCGCCCGGGCCACATTTCCCGCCTCGTTCCCCCAAACGGCCCGGGCCTGGCCCAGCGTCCACCTCCCGGTCCCGGGCGGTCCCTGGCAAGCGCGGCATGCCGCCCAGCTCCCGCCCTCCTTCCCCGCGCCCGGCTCCGGAGCCCCTCACCGCCGCGCGCTCCCCAAGCCACTCAGAGCCTCTGCCCTCGGGTCCCTACACCCCACAGAACCGGTGCCTGCCTTCCGAGCCCTTGGCGAACCCTCCTATCGCGCCCGAGGGAGCAGGGCTCGGCCTAACCCACCATGCAACCCACCCAGGGGCCCTTCCTTCCCGCGCCCCCCTCCACCGGAATCACACCCAAAGACCCGGTCTTCTCCTAGACACGCGGGGCGCCCCGGGCCTCCCGCTGGGACATTCACCTTCCAACCCCATGCTTCCAAGGATCCAATGCAAAGAGGACCTGGTCCCCACATCCCCACCCCTGATCTCCATCCTCAGCGCCCCCAGAGTCGTCCTCCCGCATACCCGGGTCCGGATCCCTGCAGGAATCTCACTCTCAAGGACCTCATTCCCCGCCCCTCCAGGCCTCTCCATCTCCACACCCTGGGGTCCCGTGAGCTCCCCAAGCCCTGCGGGTCCCCACACACCCTCTTTCCCACAGCCCTGCCGGTCTTTCCCAGTTCCCGCTGGGGCTACGACCCTGCGCTCCAGAATCACCTCGTCTCCTTAGCTCCGGATCTTTCCCTCCTCATCGCCCAACAGTCCCCGCACCCGGTGCTGCCGCCCTCGGACCCGGGCAACCGCACCTCTCACCTTCAGCTGAAGATGGTGGCGCCGGCGCACGTCCCCAGCAGCGACCACAGATTCTGAGTCTCAGTCCCAACCCCACCGCTGCCTCCGCCGGGCTCCTTTAGCACTGCCGCTCGCGCCTGCCCCACCCACTCCCACCCTCATTGGGCCAGCTCCACGCCCATCACCGCCGCCCCCAGACCCACTGGTCGGTTTGCGCGCCCATCTCCCAGGGAAGACGTTAGCAACCAGAACGAAGCTACCTTCCCAAGGCCGGCTCTCTCCACCCACCTGGAATGAGGCTCATTGGCTACCGCTCCCGGCCCAGGCCCACAGGGCCCCAATCTGATAGGCTGGCGCCTACGTCAATCAAAGACCCCGGGAGGTGCGGCCGAGACAGGGGCGGGTGATTGGCTGTGTGGGGTGGAGATGGACAGCTGAGGCCGGACTGTGCGCCCGGCTATCCCGCGAGGCAGCGGGCGCGGACCCTGCGTGGCTGGGGCACCCTGGGGCAGGTGTGCCACTGCGGAAGCCCCCGGCTCCCACTGGTCGCGCCTCACCTGAGCGCAGGCCGCCGCTGCAGCGCATGCGAGCGCTCGGCAGCCGCCGGGCTAGCCGCAGCCTCAGTGTCCCGCAGTGGGACCCGCTTCCACCGCGGCGTCCGTCGCGGGCCCCGGGCACTGCCAGCAGAGGCGGGGCCGGAGCGCGGGCCTGAGGCCTGACGTCACCCTAGGGCTTCGGTGGGTGGGAGCCGCGGCTGTGAGGCTCACCTGCAGTGGGGGAGGGGGCCGCTCCCACCACGTGCCAGGGACTTGAATGACCAGGCTGCATTCCGCTCGGAATACGGTCGCGACCAGGGCCCCCAGGTTGATGCTGCTGCCCGGTGCCAGCCGGACACTTCTCGTGGTCTGTCGCAATTTGTTGTTTGTGAGGGGATAGACCTGCTTGCTCAGCCACTAGGCAAGACTGAGTTCAGAAAAATGAAAAGCGAACGGCCTTACAGAGAAGACCTTGAAAGCGACTTCATTAGTTCATTCATTCATTCATTCATTCATTCATTCATTCATTCATTCATTCATTCATTCCAGCTCCCTACCTTTGAGGGGCTGGGGAGGATTTGCTGGATTCCTGAGATGTTTCATATACCTTAAGGCCAAAGAGCTAGGTAGGTGATCAAGAGCCTAAGCTAGTGCCTGGGGCCTGGGGTTGGGGTGGAGAGGAGCTCCAAGATAAGGAAACTGTAAAGTTGAAGCTCAATATTTAATGACATTCCTGCAGAATCTCGTGAACTCTTATTCTGTGTGTATCAGTATCATAAATCCCAAGAACAAAAATGAATTACTTGTTACCTGTAAAAAAAAAAGCTATCAAAATCTTCCAAAAGATTAGATATATGAATGTGTTTTAATACATACCTTGTAAGTTCCTGAGAAACTTCTAGACTGATTTGTGTGTGTGTGTATGAATGTACTGTCTGCATGCAGGTCTGTGCACCCTCGTCGTGCAATGCAGCGGAGGTCAGAAGAGGGTGTCGGATTCCCCTGGAACTGGAGTTAAAGACGGTTCTAAGTGAATAAAACAAAAACAAGGCAGGAAGTGATAAGGAAGGGTTGGAATTCAGAGAAAGCTTCAAGGCTGCTGGGTGTCTAAGCCTTCCTGGTGAAGTCAGAATCCTTTGTTCTTTGTCCTGGTACATCTTGGTCTCCACCCCCACCTGCCAGATGGGGCAGCTGGCGTGGCGACCCCTTGTCCAAGTGTCTTGCCACCTGGTTCCCTGAAGAGTACTGTCCACATCGAAGTCTACACCGGGAGCATAAATTAAAGGAACAAAATACATGAATGATGATCTCTCCTAAATTTTTCAATGTTTAGAGAAGACCTGGGCTTTGTCACCCAGTGAAGTAATTTCTAACTGCAGCATTCCATGCTTCGAGCATCCATACAAATAACCCTAGTAAACCATCAGGTCTGTGGTTTCTCATCATTTTAAAACAAACTCAGTGGACCATCAGAATAAGAGAGGATGAAGTTCACCATAATTAAAACTCAAAGACTTGGTAAGAACTCAGTAACAAACTGTCTCCAAGTATACTTCTAGCTCAAGGGTCTCCCACATTTTCATCTGCCAGAGATCTCCCATCCAAGTACTAATCGAGCCTGTTACCACTTAGCTTTGGAAATCAAACTATCTAATAGTGATCAAAGTCAGATGTCTATAGATGTCCATAAGACACCTCTGCCTGGATAGAAGGGAAAGTAGCAGGCGCAGACCTATCTTCTTTCTATCCCTACTTCAAACCACCACTCAGGCTTTCTTCCCAAGTTCCCTTGATCCGTTAATGACACATCCCGAAACCTCTTTGCTTCCTTCTTCTCCTTTGATCTTCACACCTAGCCAGCAGTCTCCATCATCCAACCCAGACAGGCTCCTTTGACTCCAGAACCTTCTTCAAATTTGCTAAGGAAAACATAGGATTTGGACTCAGCCCTGGTTTTGAATCCAACTGTCCCTGCCTAGGTGTTTAATCTGTGACAAATTACTTCATCTCTTAAAAAGATACAAATATGTACTTTAATGATTCAGTCAGCAGATATACAGAACTAATGGTTTATTGAATAAAAGTAATATGACATTATAAATAAACAGATTGACAATAACCTTTTTCTAATGTATAGTTTCATTACAAAGAGTGAGAAATCTTTTTCATCTTTCTCCTTAGTAATTTTTGCTGATAAATACAGGTTGTTCTTACTCCCTAAAGCAAAAGTTCACAAACCATTGTTTTACTTGGTTTAGGTCAGAAGCCCAAACTCATCCTCTCAGGGCAGTTCCAGTACTTGAGCTTGTTGATTTCATCTGCACAGAACTGATAGCATTTTTTTTTATTTGAATGAATTCCAACATTTATAAATTAAAAATTAAAAATAAATTAAAAATTACAGAGTGAGTTCCAGGCATCTGGGGCTACAGGGAGACCCTGTCTCAAACAAAAACAAAAACAAAAAACTACCCAACATCATCAGTCCTTAGAGAAATGTGAATTGCAAAATCGTACTTCATACCCACAAGAATGACTATAATCAAAAAAGAAGGGTAATAGCAAACATTAGTGAGGATGTGGAAAAAACAGAAACTTGGAGTTGTTACTGGCAAAAATGTAAAATGGTGCAGCCACTTCAGAAAATGCGCCTTTCTTTAAAAGCTAAACATATTGTGTGCTTTTGACCATAATAAAAAAATGGCAAATATAAACCTACTCTACAGTCTTACAATGCTACCTGTAGGTATCTACAAAGGAGAAAAAGAAAGAAAGAAAAAAAGAAAGAAAGAAAGAAAGAAAGAAAGAAAGAAACAAAATTGTGAACAAAGACTTGAACAGAAACGTTCATGCAGCATCATGTATAGTAGCCAGAAGACAGAAATAACCTAAATGTCCATCAGTTGATGAAGGGATACACAAATCTGGTAGAGCCTTGCATTAGAATACCACTCAGCAATAAAAAGAAAGAAACAATGGATGCATGTAACATGGATGAACCTTGAGAACCTTATACTCATTTGAAAAGAGCCAGACACAAGGAATCATTCCATCTACATGAAATGCCCATAAAAGGCAAAGCTAGAGAGCTGAAAGTAGGATGGTATTTGCCTGGGGTGACATCTGGGGTCAGGGAGGAGGGACAACACAGGAATCAACAGTAAATGTGTAAGAGGAATCTAATTGGGGTAATGAAAATGTTCTAAAATTGACTTGTGATGGTTGCACGACTTGGTAAATGTACTAAAAAAATCATTAAATTTTACACTGTGAATTATGTAAGTATGTAAATATACCTCAATAAAATTATTTTTAAAAATAAAAAAGAACTAGCACATAAAAACTCAGATTCCCAGATTTCCTTTAAAAATTGGAAGATCTGGAAATCCAGCAGTCATTTGTTGGTGCCTTGGCTGTTGCTCATTTTTAGACACAAATACTCTGAAATTCTGAAAGATGCCCTGCTCCCTTCTGTCTGTTAAGTAGGATCTGATTTTTATTGAAGTTCTTTGTCTGATCTTTATTGTTGTTGGTTCTGGAGTTTTGTTTTGTATCTTTTCCAATGTTGGGATCAAATTCAGGACCTTGAATATGCTAGGTAAGTGCCCTTCCACTGGGCTACAATCCACCTCAGTCTTCATAGGCATTAATTTGAGTTTTCGGGCCACAGATACTTGCTGGGTGGGGGCAGAAGACTCATGTCAAATTATGCCAGAGAGATGAGAAGGATATTTTTAGTTGAATCGTTTCCATGATGGTAAGGAAGAGTCTATGAGAAGTATAAACAAATCTGTCTCAGGGATACGGTGAGAAACTGGGACATGGACTACAGTGATGTCCATTTCTTAGCCTAACCAATGGAAAAGATAATGTTGAAGGAGTATTTTACAACACAAAGAGTGGCTGAATGTGGTGGTGCAAGCTTTTAATCCCAACTCTCAGGAGGCAGAAGCCAGCTTGGTTTCTATAGGCAGTCCCAGGATAGCTGGAGCTACAGGGAGATCTTGTCTCAAAGTAAAATAATAAATAAATAAATAAATAAATAAGCAAAAGCAATGGCAAAACAGAAAAGTCCAATGAACTAAGAAGGAAACTTCCAGAACTTTCTTGGGATTTTTTTTAAGTTCTGAGAAAACCCACAGGAAGCTTCCTGAAAATTAACAATTTCACATTTCCCATCAACCATGCAGAATCTGACTGACTCACATTGATTTGATTTAGGAAAATTGGGGCTGAGAATGGAGCTCATAGTAAAGCATGTGTTTACCATGCATGAGACCCTGGATTCAAGCTTCACTACGCAAAAAGAAGAGAAAGAAAAAGAAAAATACCTGATAATCATTGACTTCATATACTACTTCAAGCTACACCCCTGACAAATGCTTATTGAGTACCTCCTGTGTGTAGAATTCCCAGGTACTGAAGAGATAACAGTAATGACAGGCATGGTTCCTGTTCTCAAGGAGCTTGTAATCTACTAGGAAATATAAACAAACATGCAAATAATTATCGAAGGGTTCTTTTTTTAATTTTATTTATTTTTTTACGTGTATGAATGTACTGTCTGCATGTAGGTCTGTGCACCCGTGTCGGAGTTCAGAAGAGGGTGTCGGATTCCCCTGGAATTGGAGTTACAGACGGTTCTCAGCCGCCATGTGCGTGCTGGGGATCGAACCCGGGTCCTCTGCAAGAGCGGTCGACGCTCTTAACCGCTAGGCCATCCCTCCAGCCCCAGAAGAAGGTTTCTTTATCTGGAATACATGGAAACCTACAAGATTTTAGGAATTCTGAAATTATGTGCAAAATTTATTGTGTGCACTTTTTTCTTCCTCCTGGGGAGATCTACAGCTTTATTTATTTATTTATTTATTTATTTATTTATTTATTTTGGTCTTTTCGAGACGGGTAATAGCAGGTTCCTATAAAAGAGCCTCTGTATCCAAGCTGGGCGTGGGGCGCATGACTTTAATCCTAGCAACTAACTAGCACTTCGGAAGGCAGAGGGCAGGGAGGATCTTGGTGAGTGCAAAGAGCCAGCCTGGTCCTACAAAGTGAAGTATCCAGGACAGCTGGGGTTCAGAAGACTCCTGTCTTGAAAAGACCAAAAAATAAATAAAATAAGGCCTCTCTGATCCAAAAGGTTGCAAGCATGTAATATCATATGTTTGTTAGTTAGGGTTCTCTGAGGAAACAGCACCAATATATTTTTTTTATTATTTTTTTTTTTTTATGATGTTTGGCTTGGATTGTTTTTTTTTAGGTTGTGCACCCGTTGTCGTGCAATGGCCGCGGAGGGTCAGAAGAGGGTCTCGATGTTCCCCTGGAACTAGAGTTCTCCTGGAATTGGAGATTTACAGACAGTCTCTAGCCTGCATGTGGGTGACTGGGGGGGATCGAACGCCAGTGGTCCTCTGCGAAAGCGACAAGCTCGGGGTTCTTAATCAACTCTAGGCTAATCTACTCCAGCCCCACACCAATATAATTTTATAAGGGGGTTACATGATTAGAGATTGGATAGTCCAATATCAGCGACCTTCGTGCTGGAGACCCAGAAAACCCATCAACTGATAGCCTTAGGGGACCAGTCATGCAGGCCCCATTTTAAGCTGAAGTTCTAAAAGCTCTCTGGAGAGTTGCTGGCATGAGTCCACATTGAGAGGCTGAAGAAGCTGCATTCTGATGTCACAGGTGATGGCAGCAGTAATAGATGCTCTTGCTCAGGAAGATCAGAGATTGCACACACTGGATGGCTTACTCCTTTCATCTTTGTTTCATTTGGGTACTAGCCTATTAATCTATGCCACCCACACCCAGGGTGGGTATTTTCCTCTCAGTTGTACCCACATGTCTGCTGTATCCAGAAACAGACACACCTAGAAATGTGCTTTACTAATCTAGGTATCTCAATCCAATCCAGTTGATGAACAACATGATTGTTCAGTACTACATCATGGAAGCACATCATGATGCAAGGACAAGTGAGAAGGACTCTGTGGGCTGAAGAGATGGCTCAGTGCCAGCAACCAATGGTAAGTCCAGTTCCAGGGGAATCCAATGCTCTCTTCTGGCCTTCATGGGCATTGCACTCACATGGTGCACTTACATGTAGGCAAAAGACTCATACACATACACATACCACCCAGGTTTTAAAAAGTTTTTAAATACGATACAATATGAAGAATCAAATATAGCTGGGTGTGGGGATGGCGCTTGCCTTTATCCTAGCAGCTTACGGAGGTAAGTGATCAGGTTGGATCTTTGAGTTGCAAGCCCAACCTGGTCGTATCATAGTAGTAAGCTCAGGTCAGCTGTGACGAGGCTTAAAGAGGGAGACCCCTGCCAAAATTACAAAAAAAAAAAAAAATTAATCAAGCAAAAAAGAGACAAAGAAAGGTATTCAGACAAAGTTAATCAGACAAAAAGAGAAAGGTGTAAGTTATTAAACTGAGGAAGTAGGTAGGCAGAAGCCAGACCATATCTGCACTATAAAGTGGAATTTAGATGGCAGAAAATAATGGGAAGCTGTAGGAAATTTTAATTTGAGCAGTGATACAATCAATCAAATTTGTGGGGTTTTTGGTGGGGGGGTTCCTTTCTTTTTACAAGGGTCTCCTCGGCAGCCCCAGCCTGTCTGGAGCTCACGCTGTACAACCAGGTGGCGCCTTGAACTCACAAAGTCCACCTGCCTCTGACTCCTGAGTGCTGGTTAAAGGCCGGCGCCACACGCCCAGCTTCAAGATTATGGTGTTTTTAATCAGATCAATAGAGGCCATGAGGAAGAGAGATGCAAGGCAGGCAGCTCAGAGTTTTTGGATTTGGACTAAGAACTTGGAAGACAGTCCTTTGCTGTACAGAAGCTTTGTAATTTCACGAGGTCACGTCAACAACTGCAGTTCTTAATCCTGTGCTACTGGAGCCCTGTTCACAAGGTCCTCTTCTGTGTTTCTTTTTATAATTTTAACTTTTCTTTACTTTTTCTCTTTTTGTTTTCCCGTAGCCCAGATATCACGGAGCATTCAGATTGCTGTAGACCGGCTGGCCTTTAGAATTGCATATAGGATCAGGCTGTTTTATATGTCTTTATGCCCTGCCCCAAGTGTCTAGATTAGTGTCCCCAACGCCTTTTTAAACTTAGCTGATTTACTAGATTTCCTTGGTCGCAACCAAGCTCAGGTGTTGGCATGTACCCCTTAACAATGCAATCAGGTTCTTTTTTTTTTTTTGTGGTTATTGGTATAAGTGGGGGAGAAAGGCGTCAGATCACCCTGGAACTAGAGTTAGGTGCTGGGAATAACACCCGGTCTTCTGCAAGAGCAGTAGTGGCTTTTTTTCTGATGCATTTTCTAGCGAGTTCAGCTAGTATGTTATGTTGAGGTCCTTGATCGATTTGGAGTTGAGCGTTATGAAAAAATAAAGTCTGCGCGAGAAATGCTAGCGGTTTAACGCCGACGTTTCACCTGGTTCCGCTTCCGAGCACCACATGCGCGCCTCTACTCTTCGGAGATCGTTCCGGATGATATCTCTTCACATCGCGGCATTGCCGACAGTTTGCGAATTGCATGACGGTACTCAGATAAAAAAATAATAAAAAAACGTTTGTGTATGTTAGTATGTCTGATGTAGGTGTGTGCACCCCGTGTCGTGCAATGCCTGGCGGAGGTCAGAAGAGGGTCTTGGATGTCCCCTGGAACTGGAGTTCCCTGGAATTGGAGTTACAGACGGTTCATTTGCCGCCCATGTGGGGGGTGGGCCTGGGGACGAACCCGGGACCTGCAGAGGCATCCTCCTGCTCTATAACGCGAGGCTATATCTCACAGCCCCATTGGGTTTTCATTCTTTTACTGGATGCAAGCTATCCAGTTTGACCAGCCCACCCCATAGTGCTGAAGATGCTGTATTTTTCTCCAATGAGTGTCCTTTTTGGCCTCCTTGTCAAACTATCAGGTGGCCCTAGTAAGCTTATATCCTGAGAGCCTCGGTTGATTCCATGATCTTTTTTTTTTTGTGTTTTTGGTCAGTTTGTTGTCTTTTTTGAAGTAGGGTTCTCATCCTGTAGCTTCCAGCCTGGCCTGAATCACTCGTACGACCAGGACTGGGCCTTGAAGCTCCTAGAAGTCCACTTGCTTTCGCCTCCTGAGTGCTGGTACAAAGAAAGCGTGTGCCACCAGCCCAGCTATTCTTTTTTTTTTATTTAATGCCAAGTACCATTGCTACTTTTATGACTATAACCCTGTACTATAAGTTGAAATCAGGGATGGTGATACCTCCATCTGCTTTGTATTGTTTAAGATTGTTTTTGCTACCTAAGTCTTGTGTTTTCCCATACCCATGCACATACAAACCGGCAATGAAATCCGACTCAGTGGAGTTAAAAAAAAAAAAAAAAAAAATAAAGAAGATGAATGAATTTGAGATGAAAATGTAAATGTGTTGGGAACATGGAAAAGGAGTCCAGATATGGAGACAAATTAGGCAGATAGTCCCCCCCAAAATACATTATATGGAATGCCATGAAAGTTCTGCAAAGAGACATGGTGGCATCCTACCTTTATTGCAGCACAACAAGCTGGAGGCAAGGCAGGTGTGGATCTCTTAGTCAGTGCAAGGCCTCTGGTCTACATCATGAGGTCCAGTGTCCAAGCGCGGGATATACAGAGAGAGCCTGTCTTCTCCAAAACAGCAAAACAAACAAAACACAAACCAAAAACCCAATCCCCAATTTTTTCGTTGGTTTGGTCTTTTAGTGCGACAGGGGTCTCCCACTTTAAGAGGAGTCCCAGCTGGTGCCTGAGAGCTGCTAGTGTAGACCAGGCTGTCCTTGAACCACAAGATCCATGCTCTCTGCAGCAGATCCAAGTGCTGGGAATAAGGCATGTGACACCAGCCCTGGGCCGAGATGGTTCTATATCACCATGTGGGTGCTTTGGGAATCAACTGGCTCCTCTGCAAGAACAGTCAGTGCTCTTAATCATTGAGCCATCTCTCCAGCCCCTCAAACAATTTTTAGAAGATAGAAATTAATCCTAGAGATTCCTAAAAATTGCCATCTTCAAGGGGT
Source organism: Rhizomys pruinosus (assembly GCA_009823505.1). Taxonomy (NCBI): domain Eukaryota; kingdom Metazoa; phylum Chordata; class Mammalia; order Rodentia; family Spalacidae; genus Rhizomys; species Rhizomys pruinosus. Next base: position 3,523,450 of record VZQC01001522.1, on the reverse strand, counting down.
TTGCTTCAAGGCCAACCAACTGCAATGTCAAAATTTTGGTGGGATCCAACTCAGACCATCAAACTATTCATGAAACAGATTAGAAGCAACATGTTTAATAATTAGAAAGTTGAATGCTGGCTATTAGAAGTTAAAAAGTTGTTTTTGAGGGACATAGTGGCATACACCTTTTAAGTTCACATCTGAGAGGCTGATCTGCTATTGGGAGTTCAGATTAGGGCTACTAAGCACAACAGGGGGCCTTCCCTCAAAACAAAACAAAACAAAACAAAAATCCAAAGAAACAAACAAACAAAAAAGAAAACAAAGCAAAAAGAGTTTTGTTGTGAAAAGCTAGTATGATGGATCATTTGGGATCATCACAAAAATAATCTTTTTCTTTTCAAGAAGGAAAGAAATTACCCAGGAAAAAGACAATAATGTACGACTAACAGCGTTGGGTTTTACTACATGGGAGATCATGTGTTTCGCTTGGTAGAAGCCCTGGGTTCTCTCCTTAGTACTATTGGAGGGGGGGGGAGAGAACATAGTATCTATGATTTGCTTCAAAATACCATCTTCTATGGTACAGCACAAAGTTTATTGATGGATTTGGGGGCCTGGGTGATAGAAACATCTATCTTTTGTATATATTGGAAATTCCTTATAGCAGAAAGTTTAAAATTATCTTTTGTTGCTATGGCTTTCACTTGAAGGGCTGAATTTTTTTTTTTTTTATCTTTTCGAGACAGGGTCTCCCTGTAGCCCCAGCTGTCCTGGAATTCGCTCTGTAGACCAGGCTGGCCTTGAACTCACAAAGATCCGCCTGCATCTGCCTCCCATGTGCTAGGATTAAAGGCGTGTGCCACCACGCCTGGCTGGAGGGCTGAATTTGAAAGGAAATGTGATCCTAGAATAAAGAGATTTCTCTCCTTTCCTTTCACAGTCCTCTGTGATCTGGGAGACTCGGTCTCTTGCCTTCTCAAAGCCAGTCTCAAAATCCTATCACCTGGCCTTAGACTCCTTCTGAAAAACACTTCTGTTTGGTCTTCCCATCTTATTTCTTTTTGCTCTTCTTAGCCCCTTTGCTGGTACTATTTCCTGTTGGAAAGTCCTTTCTCCTCAAATGCACCTGCCCAAGAAGTCTTTTCTACATGAAGCTGGAACTCTAGGTTAACCCCTGACACTTCCTCAAATAGCCCAAATTTCTTTGAATTCCTGCTGCATTTAACATTACTTTTTCCCCCTGCTTACTCCTATTTTCTCTAAATTAAAATATAAGCTTTTCCAGGATAGGGACCACCCTGTTTTGAAAGCAGGCCTATATCAGTCAACTTTCTCTTATTAAAAGAATAATACTCCAAGCCGGGCGTGGAGGCACACGCCTTTGATCCTAGCACTTGGGAGGCAGAGGCAGGCGGATCTTTGTGAGTTCAAGGCCAGCCTGGTCTACAGAGTGAGTTCAAGGACAGCTGGGACTACAGGGAGACCCTGTCTCGAAAAGACCAAAAAAAAAAAAGAATAATACTCCAAGCCGGGCGTGGTGGTGCACACCTTTAATCCTAGCACTTGGGAGGCAGAGGCAGACGGATCTTTGTGAGTTCAAGGCCAGCCTGGTCTACAGAGTCCCAGGACAGCTGGGGCTACAGGGAGACCCTGTCTCGAAAAGATGGAAAAAAAAAAAAGGAATAATACGTAGGGCTGGAGAGATGGCTCAGTGGTTAAGAGTACTGGCTGTTCTTGCAGAAAACCCAGGTTTGAATTCCAATGCCCTTTCCTGTCCTCCAAGGGCATTGCACAACACAGGTGCATTCATACACATTCAGCATAACACTCATACACATAAAATAAAAAGAAATAAAAAATTAAAAAAGAATAATATCTGAGGCAATATAACGGTTTATGTTGGCTCACAGTTTGGAAGTTCCAATCCATGGTAGAGTGTCCCCATTGTTTCTGACACATCAAAGAGTGATTCATCAAAATCACAGTGTGAAGCTGCTCATATCATGAATTAGGAAGCAAACAGAGAAAAGTAGAGACCAGTATAACAGGGTTGCAATGGAGAGACCACTTGCAGGACCATGTGGAGTTAAAATGATGGTTTATTGCTGGGCTTGGTGGTCCACACCTTTAATCCCAGCACTTGGGAGGCAGAGGCAGGAGGATCTCCGTGAGTTCAAGGCCAGCCTGGTCTACATAGTGAGTTCCAGGCCAGCTGGGACTAAAGGGAAACCCTGTCTCAAAAGACAAAAAAAAAAGATGGTTTATTAATTACGTCTGGACCCCATTCAGCTCGGGAGGAGTAAGGCCTCAAGAAATGGGTTACACAGCTTTTATAAGTGCAATAGCCAATCAGACTTAATATAAAAAATAATACCAAATACCAAACAAGCCAATTACAGAAGCAAGAGTCAGCAGTTATGGCCAGGCTTTTAGGGTACATGTGATTTCCAGTAAGAAGAAACTGATCCTGGGGCTGAAGAGATGGCTCACTGGTTAGGAGCACTGACTGCTCTTGCAGAGGACCCATGTTTGATTCCCAGCACCCACATGGCAGCTAAGAACTGTCTTTAAGCTAGGCATGGTGGTGCAGGCTTTTAATCCTAGCACTCTGGAGGCAGAGGCAAGCGGATCTCTGTAAGTTCAAGGCCAGCCTGGTCTACAGAGTGAGTTCCAGGACAGCCTGGGGCTACAGGGAGACCCTGCCTCGAAAAGACCAAAAAGAAAAAAGAAACATGCCCCACATATATACAGCAGTTAACATATTCATAATATACATGATTTCTGAATTGGGAAACTGAGGAAGGGTCTAGAGAAGATATATGGCAACCTAACATTTTTTATTAGAATAATTGATTTTGTTGAAAATCATATTAAATTTTAAATTTTTATTTGTATTTTATGTGTACGAGTGTTTTGCATACAAGTGTAACCATGTATGCAATGCTCACAGTGGCCAGAAGAGGGCACTGGATCTCCTGGAACTGGAGTTAGGGACAGTTGTTAGCAGCCTTGTGGGGGCTGAGAACTGAAACTAGACCCTCTGCAAGAGCAGCAAGTGCTCTTAATAGCTGAACCATCTCTGCAGCTCCCTCAAAATCATATTAGCAGGACAATATGCATGTCTAGGGGGCACTTGGAAGACCTCTGAGCTCCAATTTCTAATACTTTCTCTTTGGCATCTGATGGCTGGATATCAACCTCCAGTTCTGCTTAATTCAGATTTTTCTCCTTCAAACAATTCTTTAAAGCTGATTAAGACCAGGATCCCCTGCACACTGGATATCAGATACAGACATCTGTTTCAACTTCCTTTCTAAATTTTTGCAAAGTGGTTTCAGAAGTAAGACACAAATTCATAAGGTCAAAGAGACAAAGTCCAAATAAAGTCTGAGAAGGCCTCAGCTGAGAGCCAGCAGGGAGCAAGTCAGTTCATGCCTGAGAACACAGAAGAGCCAGAGGACAAGCTGAGACAAGAGCCACTGAACAGCCAGAACTGAGCAGCTCGGAGCTCCAAGGCAAGAAAAGAGCAG
>VZQC01001522.1:3503809-3517155 GCA_009823505.1 Rhizomys pruinosus | reverse complement strand
AAAAAAAAAAAAAAAAGTGAGTTGAGTACCAGCATTCATTTCTCTGTCCTTTCTGACTAGAGATGCAATGTGGCAAACTGCCTCAAGCTCCTGCCACTATGCCCTTCCTGCCATGATGGACTGTATCCTCAAACTGTGAACTGAAATAAAATCTTCCTTCCTTCAATTGATTTTGTCAGAGCATCAAGAAAAGTAACTAATATAGTATGAGAAATCCCACTGAGAGTCACAAGTCAAAGGCCCTCATTGCCCCCACTCCCCAACTCTATACTACACTCAGTTTCATAGCTGTGAATTTGGGGCATACTAGGAAATGGTGGCTCTTGGTCTGTCCTTAAATATACTTGTGAACGTGAATTTCCCAATTTCCTTCTATTGAAAACATGGATGGGTAAGCCCACCAATAATAACAATATTTTCCTTAAGTGGTTTATGAAAGTTGGCTGGCAGACAGGAGACCCAGAGACTCTGTCAAAAAGGGATCTTCCTTGGGGATGGAGAGATGGCTCAGGGATTGGGAGCACCCACTGCTCTTATAGAGGACCCAGATTCAATTTCCAGCACCCACATGGTGACTCAGAACTGTCTTTAAGCCCAGGCATGGTGGCACACACCTTTAATCCTAGCACTTGGGAGGCAGAGACAGGCAGATCTCTGTGAGTTAAAGGCCAGCCTGGTCTACAGAGTGAGTCCCTGTCTCAAAAAGACAAAATATAATAAATAAATAAAAACAAAAACAAAACAAAACAAGAAAGGATCTTCCTTGAGGGGCTTTAGAGCTAGAGTCTGTCCTTCATTCCGATGAGCATGTGGGTCTCACAGAACCCAAATCTCTCCATATGAAGGAGGCCATGGAAGCTTCCTAGTTATTTCACAAGAGGAAGTGTGGACCTGGAGACCTCCCAAGATCACCTGCAAATCTGGGCCTAGCTGGGACTCAGCCCCTAGTCTTCTACTCACTGTCTATGCACAGCTCTCTGTGCGTCATCATGATCAGCTGCTGTGCTTTGATGGTATACTTACTTTTGTCAGAGTTCTGTGCTATATACTGGAATAATAATACAGGGCATGTAAGTAAAGTCTCTAGAATTCCAAAAATATGGTGTGGTTCAGCATGTTATGGAGTGATGGCAAAGAATTCTGGGACAGGACTTACATCTAATCCAGACAGAGTGGATGGACACAGGGTGTTACAATGATGGGAGCCAGATCTAGAAGTCTGTGGGAGATTTACACAGATGGCTGCCTACTCTTCCCCAAAAGCATCTATTTATAAATCAGAGACCACCAGTTCTCTTCTCTTTCCTGCAGTGCCTGCCAGCCGTGAAAATGCCTCACACTTTTTCCAGGTTCCACCCAGGGAATGAAAGTCTCTTGGCTGATAATGTAAAGTAGGTTCTAATTATCCAGCTAGCATCTAGTACAGGGGTTAAACAGATGCTTAGGAGACAGACTATATGAGTTCATGCAAAGGTTCAAAGCCTCAAGCAAATCACTTATGTTCTCCAGCTCACCATTTCCTACATGTCCAGGTCACGGTGCAGACGAATGAGCCTACTTACAGTGGACAACACACTGTCTGACACACAAGTAACCTCTCTTTAATGGCAGCTGTTATCATTCTGGTACTTTCCAGCTCTGTCTTCCTCATCCTGGCTCCTGAGTCAACAGGAAGTTAGCTCACAGAGGAACTCCCTGAAAACATACCTGGAGTAAAGTTCTATTAAAAGTCTCTTTATCTCTTCAAAGCCACATCTTTCATTTCAGGGAAAAAATTAAGGAGCTAAATTGGGAACGGAAAAGTTACATCTGACAAAAGGTATGTGTAGACACATGTTTGCAAATGAGGTCAAGCTTTCAAAATACCCCAGCTCTAACAGATGAGGCAAGCCCCACGCAGCGGTCGTACTATTTACCACGTATGACAGCACATTCTCTCAGCTACCCATGGGATCATTTGCCAGGAGTTATATTTGAGGGACTTACTCATTGGAAAATGTGGCTGCATTGCCCAGTTTGAAATCTGAACTTGGACTTCCAGGGATTTCACCCAAAATAAGCTGAATTCCTCAGTTATATATGTCAAAGAAACCTAGTCAAGGAATCTGTACCAGACCAGCAGTGGCCTCTGCTCAGAGGAGGTGGGTTCAGACAGGGACGAGTCGTGGGAGCACTGCACTCATCAGACTTCCCTCGAATCTCTCATGACTAAGCACTGTGGCCATTCTGTCTGTCATTCATCCTTTGATTTAGTTTTTTTTTTTTTTTTTTTCAGGTCCTTTCGAGACAGGGGGTCTCCCTGTAGTCCCAGCTGTCCTGGAACTCACTCTGTAGACCAGGCTGGCCTTGAACTCGCAAAGATCCGCCTGCCTCTGCCTCCCAAGTGCTAGGATTAAAGGTGTGCACCACCACGCCCAGCTTTGATTTAGTTTTTTTCATCCAACTCAGCAACTGTTATTTTCTGAGACAGATCTCATGTATCCCAGGCTGGTGGGATTGAAGTCACCATGTAGTTAAGAATGGCCTTGCTGGCGTTGTGGTGCACACCTTTAATCCTAGCACTCAGGAGGCAGAGGCAGGTGATCTCTGAGTTCAAGGCCAGCCTGGTCTACATAGCAAGTTCCAGCCTAGCTGGGGCTGCAGGGAGACCGTTTCCAAACAGTCAAAAAAAAAAAAAAATGGCCTTGAGGGGACTGGAGAGATGGATCAGTAGTTAAGAGCACTGACTGCTCTTGCTGGAGACCCACATGGTGGCTAACCATCTGTAACTCCGGTTCCGGGGATCTAATGCCCTCTTTCTGACCTCCATGGGCAATGCACAACACAGGTGCACCTACCTACATGCAGGCAATACACTTAAATGCACAAAATAAAAATAGTAAATAAAGCATTTAAAAAATAATTATTTTTAATTCCTGATTCTCCTGCCTCTACCTCCTAAATGGCATTCTAACTGTGTGCTGCCACACCCAGTTTACGAAGTGTTGGGGATTCAGTCCCAGGCTTCCGGTATGTTAAGCAAGCAACCTCAACAGAGCTACATCTCCAGCCCTTACTAAACAACTATCTTCTGATTGCACAATGTGAATAGATAATATTTGTTTAGTTCTTGTATATTTCAGGTTCTCTGGTAAGCACTTTATCTTGTTGTCTAACAGTCCTATGAGGTAAGTACATGTCTTTGTTTGCTCAGGCTGCTGAATCTAGAGTCTGGGTGGCTTCAAGAACAGATCTGTATTTCTCAGCATTCTAAAGGCTGAAGTCCAAGCTCAAGGTGAGAACTTGACTGGCTTCTGGTGAGGCTTCTCTTTAGACTGCAGACTGCTAACTTTTCCTAGTATCTTCCAGTGGTAGAAAGAACACGTTCTCTGGGATCCTTTTTATAAAGACTCTAAGGCCACTTCTGGGGGCTCCATTCTGATGCTCCATTCTCCTGATGACCCTAACTCGTAATATTATCAATGGGTTAGGATTTCAACATGTGATCTGGGGTGATGGGACACATTTCAACCATTGCAATGTAGGTTGTATATCCCTTACCAAAAATGCTTAGAACTTGAAGTGTTTATTTTTAATTTTAGAATATTTGCATGTATATTATGAGTTATCTTGAAGATGAGATGTAAGATTACACGTGAAATAATTTTTATCTCATCTATACTTTACTCATATAGCCCAATGGCAATTTTATAGAATTTGTGTGTGTGTGTGTGTGTGTGTGTGTGTGTGTGTCTTTTTAAGATAGGGTCTCCCTGTAACTGTAGCCCCAACTGGCTTAGAACTCGCCTGGAACTCACAGAGATCCCCCTGCCTCTGCTTCCTGAGTGCTGGAATTAAAGGTGTGCACCACCATGCCGGCTATTGTAGAATATTTTTTACATGGCTGTATTTTGACCACAACCTGGCATATATAAGCTCAAGTTTGTAGTTTTCCACTTGGGGCATAATGCTGGTATCCCAAAAGTTTCAGATTTTTGGAGCATTTTTAAATGCTTAGCTCAATGTGGCTGGATGTGGTGGTGCACGCCTTTAATCCTAGCACGTGGGAGGCAGAGGCAGGTGGATCTTTGTGAGTTCAAGGCCAGCCTGTTCTACAGAGGGAGTTCCAGGACAGCTGGGGCTACAGGGAGACCATGTCTTGAAAAGAACCCCCCCCCCAATATGCTCAATCTGTATTATTATCCAGTAGGGTAAAAAAATGTCAGTGACAGGGCTGGAGAGATGGCTCAGCTTTGTTCTTACAGAAGACCTGGGTTCAAATCCCAGCACCCACATGGCACCTAAAAACTGTCTGTAGCTCCAGCTCCAGGGGATCCAATGTCCTCCTCTGTTTACTGCAGGCACTGCACGACACAGGTGCACTTATAGCCATGCAGGAAATACACTCATACACATAAAAATAATAATAAGTAAAATAAAAAAAATGAGCCCCAGCTATAAATGAGATACCTGGAGAAAGGCAAATATTTTGTTTTATATTTACTATAAATTTACTATAAATTATGTTGCCTTCTTCCTTAGCCTCTGTCCTAGTTGGCATTGACCGTCAACTAGACAGCCTAGAATCACCTGAAAAGGGAGTCTCAACTGAGGATTTTTCTTTATCAAATTGGTCTGTGAGGGATTATCTTGACTGTTAATTGATGACTCAGCATACTGTGAGCAGTGCTGTTCCCCAGGCTGGTGGTCTTAGGCTACATAAGACGTTTAGCTAAATGTGAGCCAGTGAGTGAGTCAGGAAACACTGTTATTCCATGGTTTCTGCTGCTTCTTATTTTTGGGAGTTTCTGCTACTAATTCCTGCCTTGGTGGCCTGCTCTGACTTCCCTCAGTGATGGACTGTGACCTGAAAGTATAAGCCAAATTAACCCTTTCCTCCCCTAAGTTGTGTTTGGTCATGATGTTTGTCAAAGCAACAGAAAGGAAAGTAGAACAGCCCCCATCCCCAGGACTCCGTTCACTGTTGTGTGGAAGGAAGATAATGGGCTAATCCAGTTGAAGTCCTTCTGTGATCTGACCATCCACATGGCCCTGTTAGCTAATGCTCATTCTTCTCTGGCACTGACCCCTCCCTGGGATAGAGTTGGGGTATGCATAGGAGAGCTTGTAACTGGCTCCATTTTGTGACAGACGGGATATTTTGGTGTCATTGATATAATGTCCTGTGGCCTCCAGAGCCATGTTCTGTGTCCTGTTACCTGCTGTCTTAGCATGTGCCTTATCCTCCTCCCATATTCTGCCCAAGAAGCCTTATTCTCCACCCAGCTTTCAAGGCTCCTCAGCAGTGCTGGGAGCCCTCCCTTCAACTTTCTCACCTCTCATATCTACAGTTTCTTCTTCAAGGCCTAGCTTTGATCCAACTCATTAAGACCTGGCACCATAGCCTGACTATTTCCTTTCTCTGAATTTCTGCATGAATTATATCTGGCAATTAGAGCTCTGGTAATGGGGTTGGTTAATGTTGAGAAGTATAACTGATGCTAAGAAAAGGCCGAATCAGTCAGAATTAAAAAGTATTTAAAGGTAGGCATTTATTCCAGGAAATGCAATCTCTCTCGGGGGGAATCCACAGGCCGCCAGCCATCCTGAGGGCCATGGAGAATGAGCTTCTGAGAGGCAGGGAGAGCCTTTTATAAGGGGGAGGGGAGATGGTAACTTATTGGAATCTGGCCAATTAAACCAGGCCAGGGGCTCAGATCTGGAGGTGGGTCTTAGGTCCAGAGGTCTCATGGGAAAGTGGCCTGACTGGAAAAGGAGGGTCTTTTCTGTTTTGGCTTTGCCCCCGGCCTGACCTAACAAATGTGGGGTACTTAAATCTGGCAACTGATTCTTTAGGGTCTCATTTTTTGTTATTGTTTCATGAAGTTACTTATATATTTCATTATTGAATTTTTAAATTTTTATTTATTTTTTATGTGTATGAATGTACTGTCTGCATGTAGGTTTGTTCACCCATGTCGTGCAATGCCGTGGAGGTCAGAAGAGGGCGTCGGATTCCCCTGGAACTGGAGTTGAAGACAGTTCTCAGCTGCCATGTGAGTGCTGGGGATCAAACCGAACCCGGGTCCTCTGCAAGAGCAGTCGGAGCTCTCAACCACTAGGCCATCTCTCCAGCCCCTCATTATTGAATTTTTAAAATTTCTTTAGGGATATGAATGATGCCATATTTTTAGTTGAATTCCCCAAACCTCCTAATCCAGAGTCTAGTACTGGAAAAGATCTAAGAATTAGCAGACAAAAGATTTGCCTTTTTTAGAAGCATTTCTAAAAAAAGAGGGGAAAAATTCCCCAGTAGCACCATAGAAAAATGGGCTAGAGATATGAATAGATAATTCATTTAAAAAAGGAATTCAAAACTGGGTGTAATAGCCCACGCCTTTAATCCGAGCACTAGGAGGCAGAGGCAGGTGGATCTCTGTGAGATGGAGTTCCAGGCCAACTGAGGCTACAGGGAAACCTAGTCTCAAAAAAGACCAAATAATAATTATTATTTAAAAATAAAAAAGGGAATTAAATATCCAGGCATGGTGGTTTATGCCTATAATCTCAATCATTTAAGAGGCCAAGACAGGAGGATTGCAGGGAGTTTGAGGCCAGTTTGTACCTCAGCAAGACTTGAAGGAGAGAGAGAGAGAGAGAGAGAGAGAGAGAGAGAGAGAGAGAGAAAATCATTAAATATATACTGTGTTTCTCTTATCATAAGAATAGTAAAAACAACAAAAACAAAAGCAAAACTACACATGTACACATTTATATTCACAAAACACAAGATAGCTGTCTGTGCTCTTCCTTGAACTCTTTCCTTGCTCAACTCTTCCCTAAAATGTGCTTATCTCCAGTGCTGGCAGCGACGGAACCGCACTCATTCAGGGCAATCTGTTTCCAGGCAAGAGAGTACAAAAGTTTCCCCGAGGCTTGAACAGTGTGAGTTAGGAGAGATGTTTATGCAGGCATCTCACTAAGGTAGTGTTGATTGCTGATAGCCTCAGGCAACTGTGAGTTCTTTAATTGAGTATATTGCTTATACCCATAAGTGTAGGCCTCTAAAGCACAGGGAGTCAGGAAGGTGCCCAGGATTAAGAACACCTATTGCCAAATTCTACTGGGTTGTCTGTTTGGGAGTCATCACCAATGAAAAGAGCAAAGCAGAGGCCCGGCGTGGTGGCGCACGCCTTTAATTCTAGCACCAAGGCCAGCCTGGTCTACGGAGCGAGTTCCAGGACAGCTGGGGCTACAGGGAGACCCTGTCTCGAAAAGACCAAAAATAAATAAATAAATAAATAAACAAAAAGAAACAGTGCTTTCTGGATATGCCCTGCTTTACAGATGACTTTGAAACCATTTGAACATTTTAACTATACCAGATCAAAATTTAAAGGCAGGCTATTCTTTTTTAATATAATATTTTATTAATCCTTTGAGAATTTCATAAAATGTTTTGGGTTGTTTACTTGGCTTTTTGAGACACGGTCTCTCTGTAGCCCCAGCTGACCTGGAACTTACTAGGTAGAACAGGGTGGCTTCCATCTTACAGAGATCCACCTGCCTCTGCCTCCCAAGTGATAAGATTATATGTGTGCACCACCACACCTGGCCCCATATAATGTATTTTCTTTTTTTTTTTTTCACATAAATTTATTTATTTATTTTTAACAAATCTAGACCCGTGTTCCCGCTCATTCCCCCACCCCGCCAGAGCTCATGCATTCTGCCAAACATGCTTTCCATCTCTCAGTCTTTCTCAGTATTTTCCATGGGGAAGTTGACTGTTTTGAGCAGAAGTTCACCGTCTCAGTCAGTTCTTTGATGCAGTCTTTTCTGTTGTTGTTGTTGTTTCCAAAATGTATTATGCCCAACTGCTTTGTACAAAAGCTCAGGGGGCCCTACACAAGAAATACTTACAACTGGGTAGTTGGCACTTGCATCAGCAATGAAGGGGATTACCATTTGTTCGTTTAGTTATTTCCTGGGACTGTGTTACTATCACTCAGCATGATGTCCTCTAGCTCCAGCCATTTTTTCCTGCAAAGCTCTGTGGATGTCGTCTTTTCTTTAACTGCTGCATAGAATTCCATTGTGTAAGATGTACACATTTTCTCTATATCCACTGTTCAGTGAGGGGCTTTGGTTGGTTTCCAAGCTCCTTGCTATTTGTGAAGAGAGCTGCATAAACTTGGCTGTGCATGTATCTCTGTGGTGGCGTAAGTCTTGAGGGTACATGCCCAGGAAGTGGTATGGCTGGGTCGGTGGCAAGTTCATTCCAAGTCTTCCAAGGGTTCTCCACCACTGCTTTCCATAGTGGCTGTACGAGTTACATTCCCACCAGCAGTGAATGAGTGTTCCCCTTTCCCCACAACCTCTCCAGCATTGGTATACATTTGTTTTCTTGACCTTAGCCAGTCTTATTGGAAAGTAAGATGATATCTTAAAGTGGTTTCATTTGCATTTTTTCATGATTAGTGACGTTGAGCAGTTCTTGAGGTGTTCTCAGCCCAGATCTCCTATATTCCTCACTTGGTGAAGTCTCTGTTTCAGTTCTTTGCTCCATCTATTGAGCGGGTCATTTGTTTTCTTTTTTCTTGTTTTTTTTTTGTTTTAGAGTAGTTTATATAGTCTGAAAATCAATGCTTTTTCAGATGTATCTGCAGTGATGTTTCCTCCCACTCTGTGGGGTCATAGAATGTATTTTCTCATATTCACCTGCTCTGTCCCCTTACCCTTCTCACCCCCACCTCCACTTCCCCATCCCTCCCACTTACTTTTTTTTTTTTTTTTTTTTTACTTTCTTTGAAAAGTGTTTCCCTGCAGCCCCCAGTTGGTCCCTGGAATTACTATATAGGACCAGGCTGGCCCCCTTGAATCCACAGACATTCCTGCCTCTGCCTTCCAAGTGCTGGGATTAAAGGCATGCATTACCATGCCTGGCCTCTTTTTTTTTTTTTTTTTTTTTAAATAACTCCTAAGCATTATTTTTGTGAATGTTTATATGCCCATATATTCTGGACTGTGGGGCCATCCACTAGAGAGGCTACACCCTTAAAGAAAACCACGCTCTCTCTCCAAGCATCCAATATTTGTTAGTAGTTTCTCAGGGGTGGGGGCTTCCATGAAGGCATCCTTTCCCACTTCCATACTAAAGAAGTTGACTGGGCCCTCTGAATATGGTAAAGTTCTGTGAGCTTCATCCTCAGTGCAGCTGTCCTGTCATGTCTAGAAGATCTGGTCATCCCCTAGCTTTGGCTCTACAGTCTTTCCACTCTTCTTCTGTGAGTCCCTGAGCCTCTCTCTCTCTCTCTCTCTCTCTCTCTCTCTCTCTCACTCTCTCTCTCTGTGTGAATGTCCCATTTGTGGCTGAGCACTCCAATAACACTTATTCTCTGCACTTTGATCAGTTGTGAGTTTCTGTATCAGTCACCATCCACTGCACAAACTTCTCTCATAAGGTCTGAAAGCTGCACTAATCTATAGGTATAGAGATACAAAATTAGAGAGCAGTTTGATACTATGTCCATTTACCAAAATAATAGTAGTAGGTTCACCCTTAGGCCTGTGAGCTCCCCAATCATGAGTTCTTGACCGATTTACAGTACCAGGTATATTTCCTCCTGTAGAGTAGGCCTTAAATCTAATCAGAAAGTGGTTGGTTACTCCCATAATACTCATGCCACTATTGCACCCAAGAGCATGTCTTTCCATACTGGTCATTATTGTACCTCACAGGTTTCACAGCTGGGTATGATTACTGATGACATCCCCCTACCCCCAGCAGCCCACATGGCACCTTCCAGTGCTATGAAAGCTGAGGCAGGTCATTCTTAGAAATCTAAAGCAAATGAAAAAAAATTAATTTTTCATGTAGTTTTATATTTAGCAACACAAAAACAATTCCAAGAGACCTTTTTTTAAATTTTTTTTATGTGTATGAGTGTACTGTATGCATATAGGTTGGTGCACCCACATAGTGCAATGCCATGGAGGTCAGAAGAGGGCGTTGGATTGTCTTGGAACTGGAGTTAAAGACAGTTCTTAGCCGCCATGTGGGTGCTGGGAATCACACCCAGGTCCTCTGCAAGAGCAGTTGGTGCTTTCAACCGCTGAGCCATCTCTCCAGCCTGAGACTTTTTTAAATTAAAAAAGTGTTTATTTATGTGTGTGCACATGAATGGGTGTGGAGTCCGCACACGTGTGGAGTCATAGGACAGTCTGGGGGAATCAGTTCTTTCCAATATGTCAGTCCCAGGGATTCAACTCTAGTTATCCCATTTGGCAGCAAGCACTTTTACTTACTGAGTCCTGGCCTAGAACTTTCTGTGTAGACCAAATTGCTCTCAATCTCACAGAAATCCACCTGCTCCTGCTGGAGATTTTTTTTTTAATTTTATTTATTTATGTATGTGTATGAGTGTACTGTCTGCATGCAAGTTTGTGCACCCATGTCGTGCAATGCCGCGGAGGTCAGAAGAGGGTGTCGGATTCCCCTGGAACTGGAGTTCTCCTGGAATTGGAGTTTTGGATGGTTCTCGGCTGCCATGTGGGTGCTGGGGATCGAACCTAGGTCCTCTGTAAGAGCGGTCGGCACTCTTAACCGCTAGGCCATCTCTCCAGCCCCTCTGCTGGAGATTACAATTTAATTTTCCTTGTTTAGGAGGCATTCACATAATTTAGACGTGTATAAAGTGAGAGGTAATTGGACTTAGAGAGATGGCTCAGCAGTTAAGAACACTTAGTACTCTTGCAGAGAGTTTGATTCCTGTGAGAGATGGCTCAGCAGTTAAGAACACTTAGTACTCTTGCAGAGAGTTTGATTCCTAGTACCCATGTGATGGCTAACAACCATCTGGAACTTTGGTTCCAGGGGAATTCAACACCCTCTTCTGACCTCTAGAGCATTGCATGCACAGACACACATACAGGCAGGCATAACACTCATATACAACAAATAAAAGTAAATAAATAATGTGGTGGTTTGAATTAGTGTCCCCTATAGGCTTTAAGTATTCAGACATTTGTCTCCAGTTGGTGGCACTGTTTTTGGAGGTCTTACATGTGGCCATGCTAGAGGAAGTATGTCACTGGGGGCAGGCTTAGTGAGTTTAACAAGCCTCTCGGTCTCCAGTCTCGCTCTCTCTGCTTCCTATGCTCATTGTGAGATGTGACCCTCGGCTTGCTGCTGCAGTCTCCAGCCGCCATGTGTCCTGCCACAATGGACTCTAATTCCCTGGAACCGTCAATTGTAAGCTCAAATAAACTCTTCCTTTTATAAGTTCCTTGGTCATGGTGTTTTATCATAGTAACAGAAAAGTGACTAATACAGTTATTTGGTACCAGAGAGTGGGCTGTTGGCTGTGAAGAACCTGACCATGTGGATGTTTGGAGAAATGTGGAAGACTTTGGAATTTTGGGCTAGAAAAACTGTTGACTACTGTAAGCAGAGCTTAACAGGCCATTCTAGTATAAGCCTGGAAGAAAGCATTGCTGCAAAAAAATGTAGTTCCAGAGGAAAATAAAGACTTGGGCAGCAACTGGGATATTTTGATAAAGAGTCTGGCAGCAGTTTGCCCACAGCCCAAATGCTTGCCTGATGCTAAGTTGAAAAGAAATGGACTGATGTCTTTCGCAGATGATATTTCAAGACAGCCTAATGTAGAAATGGTGGTGTGGCTTTTAATGGTGAATATTGTGCAGATCTACAGTGAAAAAGAGCAAATGGGGCAGAAGGAAATGCAGAATGTACAGTTTGGATCTCAAAAGTACACTAGGAAGATTAAAGGTGGGGCCAAGGCTTGTGAAGGAGAGGCTCCCTTTCATAAGGAGACTAAAGTGATTAAGGAGAGGCCTTGAGATTTACAAGTAAACAAAAGAATCAGTGCCTTCAGGGCAAGACCACACCCAGCTAATCCTCCAGCAAGTTACTTTTGAAAGAAAATACAGAAAGCATTTTCTACTGCAACCAGTCCCAGGGCAGAGAAAAAAACTTGCAAATGTGGTTAAAGAGGAAGAGATTTCATCCTGAACTTGCAGCCCAGATTTGGGCAGTTTCATCTAACGTGGTGCTGGCTTTTAGAGGCATGAAGTTGTGCAAGGTGAAGGGGCATCAGTTTCTTCTCCATGGTTTCAGAGAGCACAGAGGCCCGGGGCAGAGTGCAGCAGGGGTGTCCCTGAATAAGAAGGCCCTGATAGGGCCAGGTTGAAGCTGTGAATGTGAAGCTGGTTGAACAGTGGAGACCCCAAGAAGAACTTTCAAGATGGCCACCTGTGAGATATTTGCCAAAGAGAGCTGCATACAGGGAGTGGTACCATCCTAGGAAAGAGATGTATGTTGCAAGCAAAAGCTGGAAGAGCCTGAAAGCCATCTAAGCCTTTGGAAAGTCAAGTCTCCCAGAAGTTGCACATGGAGCTACTTGGACTTGGATGTTTGCCCTCTGTTGTTCAGTCTTGGTTTTGGTCCAGTATTTCCCAATAGGCCTCATTCTCTTTTGGAATGGGAATGTGTATTCAGTTCCACTGTACATTGGGAGTTTGTAATTTGTCCTTTTGATTTACAGGAGCTTACAGTTAAAGAGATTGGCCTGAGTCTCAGAAGAGACTTGGACCTGTTAGCTTTGAATGGCATTGAAACTGAGTAAAGACTATGGGGACTTTAAGGTTGGACTAAAAGCATTTTTGCATTTTATAAGGTTAGAGCCTAATACCATGAGAATAACACTTTCTACTCAGCACTCCATGGAACATCTTCCAAAAAACCAACAATACTGGGACAACCAGAAAGAAACCTCCAACAAAGACAAAAAAAGACTTGAAATAATTTCATGCATTCTATCAGCACCAACAGTGGCAATAAGTTTCAACATCAACACCAGGACAAGCCCCCCTGACTACAAGAAACATGGAGCTAAACAACACACTCTTGAACAATGAATGAGTCAAGGAGAGATAAGAAAGAAATAAAACATTCCTGGAACTGAATGACCAATGACAATACAACACAACAAAACCTATGGGATACCTGAAAAAGCAGTCCTAAGAGGGAAGTTTATAGCCCTGGTGCCTACATTAGAAAAACAGAAAAGGCACAAGTGATTAGAAACACTACAGCTTAAAAAGCACGTGAGGAGGCAACAACAGATGACCCTAAACCAACAATTAGGAAAAATAACAAAAATCAGAAGAAGAATCAATGAAATAGAATACAAAGAAAACGATACAAAAATCAAAATTAAGCCAAAGTTGGTTCTTTTTGAAAGAATACAAGAATAGACAGACCTCTAGCCCCAGTTAACCAAAGAAAGAAGGAACACTCCAAATCAAATACTAATCCGTGATGAAAAGGGAAATATCACAACAGA
>VZQC01001522.1:3473287-3500340 GCA_009823505.1 Rhizomys pruinosus | reverse complement strand
ACTTTTGAAAGAAAATACATGAAAGCATTTTCTACTGCAACCAAGTCCAGGGCAGAGAAAAAAAATTGCAATGTGGTTAAAGTAGGAGAGATTTCATACCTGAACTTGCAGCCAGATTTGGCAGTTTCATAACGTGGTGCTGGCTTTTAGAGGCATGAAAGTTGTGCAAGAGTGAAGGGGTCATCAGTTTCTTCTCCATGGTTTTCAGAGAGCACAAGAGGTTCCATGGGCAGAGTGCAGCAGGGGTGTCCCTGAATCAAGAAGGCCCTGATAGGCCATTGTGTGTGAAGCTGTGAATGTGAAGCTGGTTGAAGTGGAGACCCCAAGAAAACTTTCAAGATGCCAAGGCCTGTGAGATATTTGCCAAGGAGAGCTGCAATCAGGGAGTGGTACCATCCTAGGAAAGAGATGTATGTTGCAAGCAAAAGCTGGAAGAGCCTGAAAAGCCATCTAAGTCCTTTGGAAGTCAAGTTCCCAAAGTTGCACATGGAGCTATGGATTTGGATTTTGCCCTACTGTTGTTCAGTCTTGTTTTGGTCCAGTATTTCCTCACTATGCCTCTATTCCTCCCTTTTGGAATGGGAATGTGTATTCAGTTCCACTGTACATTGGGAGTTTTGTAATTTGTCTTTTGATTTACAGGAGCTTACAGTTAAAGAGATTGGCCTGAGTCTCAGAAGAGACGTTGGACTGTTACTTTGAATGTCATTGAAACTGGTAAAGACTACGGGGACTTTAAGGTTGGACTAAAGCATTTTGCATTTTATAGGTTAAGCCTAATACCCGAGAATACACTTTCTACTCAGCACTCCATGGAACATCTTCAAAACAACCACATACTGGGAAACAGAAGAAACCTCCTACAAATACAAAAAGACTGAAATAATTTCATGCATTCTATCAGACCACAGTGCAATAAAGCTCAACATCAACACCAGGACAAGCCCCTCCTGCCTACAAGAACACATGGAGACTAAACACACACTCTTGAACAATGAATGAGTCAAGGAGAGATAAAGAAAGAAATAAAACATTCCTGGAACTGAATGACAATGACAATACAACACAACAAAACCTATGGGATACCTAAAAAGCAGTCCTAAGAGGGAAGTTTATAGCCCTGGGTGCCTACATTAAAAAACAGAAAGCACAAGTGATTGATCTACACTACAGCTAAAAGGCACTTGAGAGGCAACAACAGATGACCCTAAACGCAACAGATAGGAAAAATAACAAAAATCAGACAGAAATCAATGAAATAGAAACAAAGAAACAGATACAAAAAACAATGAAGCCAAAAGTTGGTTCTTTGAAAGAATAACAAGATAGACAGACCTCTAGCCCAGTTAACCAAAAGAAAGAAGGAACAACTCCAAATCAAATACAATCCGTGATGAAAGGGAAATTATCACAACAGATTTTTTTTGTCTTTTTGAGACAGGGTCTCCCTGTAGCCCCAGCTGTCCTGGAACTCACTCTGTAGACCAGGCTGGCCTTGAACTCACAAAGATCTGCCTGCCTCTGTCTCCCAAGTGCTAGGATTAAAGGCGTGTGCCACCACGCCCGGCTGGTCCTTTATTCTTTGAGACAATGTCTTACTATGTAGCCTAGGCTGGTCTGGAATTTGCTATGTAGCCCAGGTTGGCCTGGATCTCCTGATTCTTCCTTCTCTGTCAACCTCCTGAGTATTGTAATTACAGGTGTGTATCCCAATGCTTGGCTCTCAGGTTGCTTATTCCTTGGATATAAATGTATCTTCCCTGGCTGATAACCTTCTCAAACCTTTTGCTATGCATATATAAATAAAAATTGTACACATTCAATGACCTTTTTTTTCCAAAAAATGTTATATGTCTTTGCAACTTGATTTTTTTAAGGCTCAATAATTCATTTGTAGGCATTTTTAAAATTTTTATTTATTTTTTATGTGTATGAATGTACTGTCTGCATGTAGGTTTGTGCACCCGTGTCATGCAATGCTGCAGAGGTCAGAAGAGGGTGTCGGGTTCCCCTGGAACTGGAGTTAAAGACAGTTCTCAACTGACATGTGGATGCTGGGGATCGAACCCAGGTCCTCTGCAAGAGCAGTCGGTGCTCTTAACCACTAGGTCATCTCTCCAGCCCTTGTAGGCATTTTTGAACATACTGAAATTAAACTAAGATTTTAAATGCTGCCAAACAGTTTTCTAAAGCCAAATATTTCTGTTTATTTAAGATGAGGAATCAAGAGAGAGGCTATCAGATTACAGAGCAAGGGTGAGTGAATTCCAGTGCAAATTCCCACATTAGATGCCCCTTCCTTGTTATTGGAGTGGTATTCATGCGGTCCTGCATGCTTTTCCTGCCCAGGGAAGGCAGGAAATCTTTGAGGTTTTTAAAGTTGTCTGTTTTCCTCCTTGTAATCCTGCAGGCCCTGCCTGTGGTTGCAAGCAAAAAAATCTTGGATTTCCTCAATAGTTTGGAGTTGGAGGCTGCTGAGTTATGATTTCAGTCCAATGGCCAGGAGAATTGAGTACTTAGTTTCTTGGTCATTCTATCAAACTTGAATTCAATTGGCTTCCTGGGTACCCTATCCTGATGATTGCATCACCCTGCTGGTATGGACAGACAAAAGCTCAGCATCTTTCATTCTCTCTTTTTATTTTTTTAGGGGGGGAACCCAGTTAGGGATATTTAGTACATTTGAACAGTACCCTCACTGCTCTGGTAACCACTTAGAGCCTCAGAGTGTGGCCCAGCTTCAGTTGTAACTAGAGTAATTGTTAAGACGAGAATGGACCCTAAACCCACAGAAACACAGAGATCTCTGTGAGGCTAGAGCTGGGCAGTGCAGTGGCACAGCTACAAGCTGAGTAGACCAGGCACTGCCAACCGAGAGCTGGATTCTCCCAGAGGCTCACCAGAGCCAGCGCTGCCCAAAACTCAATTTGAGACTTCTGATGAATGTTTGTACTTTAAAGCTACCTAGTTGATCATTGATTTACTTAGAAGGGAGAGAGACAGTGCAAGCCACAAGCCAGTTTTTGGGTTTAGAGACATCTTTCCAGAAGACATACATCTATCCCCAGATTTCTAGGTGATTTTCCTAATGCTTTTTGTCCAATACAGAGCTATCCTGTCAAGTTGTACAAATCAGAGACCAATGGCTGTGACAGGCCATACAGTAGGGGCTCTAGGACCCCACACTAGACTCTGGTCCAGACTCCAGCAGGCTTATATGAGAAGGTGACCTCCTTTGTGTCTAATGACCCAGTAGGGTGCCTGTCAGTAGCTGTGAGAAGCAGGCTGCTTCATGAGCAACACGTTGGTTAAAACATATGTTTACAAAAAATTTACCCAGATTTTTTTTTTTTTTTTTGGTCTTTTCGAGACAGGGTCTCCCTGTAGCCCCAGCTGGCCTGGAACTCACTCTGTAGACCAGGCTGGCCTTGAACTCACAAAGATCCGCCTGCCTCTGCCTCCCAAGTGCTAGGATTAAAGGCGTGTGCCACCACGCCCGGCTAGTACCCAGATGGTTTCAAAAACATAGAGATCATTACTGTAGAATTTCTGAGTCAGAAACATATAACTGACCCAAGAATCCAATTAATCCTAAATTAAAAATGGGAAAATTTACCTCACAGCTAGACAACCTCAGTACTGTATAAACTGTGAAGTTTAAAATTTATTTTGACTGTTATAAACTTAAGAGTCATATTTTACTCTGATTTAAGTTTTCATCTCTGATTTAGAGTTTTCATCAAGGTGTTGAAGTTTTGGGTTTGAAACTAGTTCAACACGATATTTGTTTGATGGGGCTATTTAAATGAATGGCTCACATCTAATGTAATTATTTACTTGATATCAAGTTGATTCACAAGTAAACTGTCATGTGAGCTAAAACTGTTAAATTAAGCATCTTTCATTCTCTAACTCACTTGTCTTCGAGTTCCACAGAGGAAGAGTTTTATCTGTTTGGTTCACCACTGTGTTGATGCTTATAATGCTACCTGAGATAGCAAATGTCCAATAAATACTCCACAAATAAAGAACTCTACATTATTGACTTTTCCCCCTGTAGTTTACCTCCTCTGTCCATTTCCATGGAAACTGCTCCCATTAGATGAAAGTTGATTCCAATTTATTAATAACATTCCAACTAAAAAATAAATAAATGTCTCCCAAATATGGTTAGAGTCTGTAACTGCTGAACCACTAAACATGGTAGAAGTGGTACTATGCCTATCTTGGGCCAGGAATTAAGGGATCTCCACATCTTGTTTCTTAGAAGCCTCACTTTAAGATCAGGACAGGGCCTGAAACTATAGGGAGAGGGAAAAGAATTCAAGTGAGCTCAGCCTTCTAGCCATTTCTTCCAAGAAACCAAGTACATGAAAAAAGTTGTTTTGGATCCTCCAAACTGTGCTAGCCTACCAGCTGAATACCACTGAGTGACTCTGAGTAATGCTCCATACAGCAGGACAGTAATGCTCCATACACCAGGACAGTCATCTGGCTGAGCCCTCTCTGAATTCCTGTGACCATTGTGAATTATAGTAAAATATAGAACAATTTATAGTAAAATTGCTGTCATTTTGAGCAACTAAAAATTTTTTTTGGTCTTCTTGAGACAGGGTCTCCTTGTAGCCCCAGCTGGCCTGGAACTCACTATGTAGACCAGGCTGGCCTTGAACTCACAGAGATCCACCTGCCTCTGTAAAGGAGTGTGCTACCACACTCTTATGATGCAGGGCTGATAATCAACTCAGGAGGAATATGGCCACGAGGTTCGGATTACCAATCAAAGGGAAGTACACAAAGCATCAAGCCAATTACAGAAGCAAGAGACAACAGATAAAGTTAACCAATCAAGGGAAAACGTGAGAAGCAAGCAAACCAATCATTCCTAGAATGACTAAGGAAAAATGGCTTAATGGTATCCATGAGTTTTTATAGTCCTCTATCTCAATGATCCTCTATCTCACTTCCCCCTCTCATGAGGTTTTCACATCCTTGAAGGAAGTTCATAAGAGTCGACCGACCACAGTTGGTGTTTCCAAGATGGAATGATCTCTACTAGGGAGGGGCTGTATTGGGTCCTTAGCACCATGAGTTTGATAGAATTTGCCCACTGGTTAATAAATCTGACAAATGAGTTAAGGATGCATGGGCCACAAGTCAGAGCAACCAGAAGGATAAGTTTACTAGCAGATCCAGGAAGTCTTCAGCGGCTCTCAGTTGAGAAAGAAACTGGCTCTTTGGGGGGTCTTGACCCTAAACTGCCTAGCCAATTTTTAGTTCTTACTTTTATCACATTACCCTCTGAGGAGGTTACCCCAATTGCCAAGAGAGAATCAGGGCACTGACCACTCTTCTTCCATGCTGAAAAGGGGTGTGCGGTGGTAACTGGGGTACTTCCTGCTCAGTGGGTCTATCTAAAAGACCCCCAAAGGTATAACTATGGAGAGAACAAAGTCCTTGACTGGTGCCTGTGAAGGAGAAGTGAAGGTGAGAATAGCTAGGTACATTTTTCTAGGCAGGGAACCAGGAGATGAACAGGGTGAATTAAATGTCCAACTTAAATATTTATTTCTTTATTTTTGGTCTTTTCGAGACAGGGTCTCCTTGTAGCCCCAGCTGTCCTGGAACTCATTCTGTAGACCAGGCTGGCCTTGAACTCACAGAGATCCGCCTGCCTCTGCCTCCCAAGTGCTAGGATTAAAGGCGTGTGCCACCACGCCCAGCTATAAATATATCTTTAATATTCCTTATAGATCAGAGAATCTTGAAGGCCAGATTCATATCTGATTTATTTATTTAAAACTCATTATTACTCGGGAGGCAGAGGCAGGTGGATCTCTGTGAGCTCAAGGCCAGCCTGGTCTACATAGTGAGTTCCAGGCCAGCTGGGGGCTACAGGGAGACCCTGTCTCAAAAATACCAAACCCCCCTCCCAAAACCCAAAAAACAACAAAAACCCTCATTATTAAAAGTCAAGCTGGGTATGGTGGTGTCCGCCTTTAATCCCAGCACTCAGGAGGCAGAAGCAGGCGGATCTCTGTCAGTTCAAGGTCATCTTGGTCTACAGAGTGAGTTCCAGGCCAGCTGGAACTAAAAGGGAGACCCTGTTTCAAAAATATTCCCCCAATAATAATAATAAAATAAAGCATCAAAAGAAAACCCAAAAGACCTGATTTCTTTTTTTTTTTTTTTTTTTTTAGTTTTTTTTGAGACAGGGTCTCCCTGTAGCCCCAGCTTGCCTGAATTCAGTATGTAGACCAGGCTGGCCTTGAACTCACAGAGATCTGCCTGCCTCTGCCTCAGTGCTGGGTTAAAGGTGTGTACCACCATACCCAGCTGACCTTGACTTTTATAGATCCTTAATAAATATTTTTGGAGAATAAGTAGATTAGGGATGAGTAGGGCCGTGTCTCCCTCTGTGGTCCTGGTTTGGCAGCGAGCACACTCTGGGTATGCACTCTTGTAAATCATTGGTTTCAGTTCTCCATCCCTACATTGGTGTAAATAACAGTAATTACGGTGTCAGTCTGGTTTCTCTTACATGGTTGCTTTGAAGATCAAATGAGGTATGCAGGTAAGAAGTATTTGATACACAGAACCTACATGGAGTTAAAGCTTTTATTTAGCAAAGGTGACTAATGTAACTGATGACTAGCCAGAACAGGCTACAAAGTTCACAGAAAGGTTTAGGGTGGTCTCCATTGCTACAACTTGTAGAGATTCCAGGATTCCTTGAGCAGCTCCAGTGACTACAGGCCTCTCCAGCCTCTATTTTCTTCCTGACAAAATGATTGAGGGCAAGAGGAGAAGCAATCTGCCTCCACCCTTGGAGGCTGTTTTCATCTCAACCAAAGACCGAGGCATCTGAAGGCAGCACCACATAATTTGGACTCTAGCTTTGGATGAAGGAAATCCTATTCACAGCAACTGAATCACAGAAGGAAACCCATTGGCTCATGTGGATTCTGGAGAGGGCCTGGGAAGATGCTCTTATCAGGCAGGGCTATTTGCACAAGCCAGGTTCCCCTCTGCATTTCTCAGCTCTGTTCTCTTCTGCCTCTACTTGCTTCAGAGGCAGGCTCTCTCATGTGGTGGCACAGATGGTCCTTAGCAGTCTCACACATCCTACAAGCTTAGCACCCCTCTCCTAATAGAAAAGAGCACTCCTCATTACCAACAGTTCCAGAAAAAGTCTAAGGATTAGGATTCACTAGCACATGGAAAGCTTTTCCTTGAGCCAGTCACAATGGCCACAATCTCTCCTGATTGCCTAGTGCTGGGATATCTGAAGACCCCGGAGCTGGAGTTGACAGTTGTAGTGATAGGGATTATCCTAAAGGGAAAGGATAGTACTGTCCCCAGTATTGGAATAGGAATGGTAAACAGAATTGAGAAGGAAAAACAGATCCCACTCCACCAGTCCTGGTAGGAGACAGCAAACTACACATAAAATGAGGAATTTTCTCAGGTCAATACCTGACCCTTTTTGTTTTGTTCTTTTGAGATTGGATTTCCTGTAGCCCAGCTGGCTGGAGTTGCTATGTAGAACATTTGATCTCATCTCCAGAGATTTGCCTGCCTCTGCCTCGTGAGTATTGGATTAATGGTCTTGTACACCCATGCCTGACCTTTACCTGACTTTAAAGAGACCTATTCCAATTGGGTAACACGGTGTCTAGAGTACATGGCAACACCACTCCATAGGTGTCACTTCTCTCTTATCTCCACCTTTTATCTCTAATTTGCCCTGCACCCGAGTAATAATCAGTTTTGTGTTACTATGACCAAATACCAGAGACAGGTTAATTTATAAAGAAAATGTATAAAATGCAAATACACAGGCCCATGGGCAGTCATAGGGTACATTGTAGGAGCAAGATTCATAGCTTGAAGTAGAAAGCAAAAGAGAGACTGGAGTCCTCACAATATCTCCTTGAAACACGCCCTCATTTGCCCTAAGGTCCACCCAATCAGACATGCCTCTTAAAGTACCTGCTGCCCAGTGTCACCACACTGAATACCAACCTCCTAACACATGAATCGTTGGGAGGAACAATCAACATCCAAATGGTAGTACCTACCTGACAGCCATGTCTTGCTCATTTTTCCCTGGTTTACTGTCCCCCTTGTTTTCTGAAATAGAAATAGAAGAACTGTTTANAAAAAAAAAAAAAAAAAAAAAAAAAAAACCTAAGACTAGGATTTAGACCAAACATATGCCACTTCTAGACATGGACTCAAAAGACTCCAAGTCAACATGGCACAGATACACTTGCACATTCTCTACTGGGCTCCTCACAATAGCCAGGAAATAGAACCATCCCAGATGTCCATCAGTTGATGGATGGTTTTAAAAAGTTTGTATACTTACACAATGGAATTTATTTTTATTTTTATTATTTTTTTTAGTTTTTTTTGAGACAGGGTCTCCCTGTAGCCCCAGCTGTCCTGAATTCAGTATGTAGACCAGGCTGGCCTTGAACTCACAGAGATCTGCCTGCCTCTGCCTCAGTGCTGGGGTTAAAGGTGTGTACCACCATACCCAGCTGACCTTGACTTTTATAGATCCTTAATAAATATTTGTTGGACAGATAAGTAGATTAGGGATGAGTAGGGCCGTGTCTCCCTCTGTGGTCCTGGTTTGGCAGCGAGCACACTCTGGGTATGCACTCTTGTAAATCATTGGTTTCAGTTCTCCATCCCTACATTGGTGTAAATAACAGTAATTACGGTGTCAGTCTGGTTTCTCTTACATGGTTGCTTTGAAGATCAAATGAGGTATGCAGGTAAGAAGTATTTGATACACAGAACCTACATGGAGTTAAAGCTTTTATTTAGCAAAGGTGACTAATGTAACTGATGACTAGCCAGAACAGGCTACAAAGTTCACAGAAAGGTTTAGGGTGGTCTCCATTGCTACAACTTGTAGAGATTCCAGGATTCCTTGAGCAGCTCCAGTGACTACAGGCCTCTCCAGCCTCTATTTTCTTCCTGACAAAATGATTGAGGGCAAGAGGAGAAGCAATCTGCCTCCACCCTTGGAGGCTGTTTTCATCTCAACCAAAGACCGAGGCATCTGAAGGCAGCACCACATAATTTGGACTCTAGCTTTGGATGAAGGAAATCCTATTCACAGCAACTGAATCACAGAAGGAAACCCATTGGCTCATGTGGATTCTGGAGAGGGCCTGGGAAGATGCTCTTATCAGGCAGGGCTATTTGCACAAGCCAGGTTCCCCTCTGCATTTCTCAGCTCTGTTCTCTTCTGCCTCTACTTGCTTCAGAGGCAGGCTCTCTCATGTGGTGGCACAGATGGTCCTTAGCAGTCTCACACATCCTACAAGCTTAGCACCCCTCTCCTAATAGAAAAGAGCACTCCTCATTACCAACAGTTCCAGAAAAAGTCTAAGGATTAGGATTCACTAGCACATGGAAAGCTTTTCCTTGAGCCAGTCACAATGGCCACAATCTCTCCTGATTGCCTAGTGCTGGGATATCTGAAGACCCCAGGAGCTGGAGTTGACAGTTGTAGTGATAGGGATTATCCTAAAGGGAAAGGATAGTACTGTCCCCAGTATTGGAATAGGAATGGTAAACAGAATTGAGAAGGAAAAACAGATCCCACTCCACCAGTCCTGGTAGGAGACAGCAAACTACACATAAAATGAGGAATTTTCTCAGGTCAATACCTGACCCTTTTTTGTTTTGTTCTTTTGAGATAGGATTTCCCTGTAGCCCCAGCTGGCTTGGAAGTTGCTATGTAGACCAATTTGATCTCAGTCTCCTAGAGATTTGCCTGCCTCTGCCTCGTGAGTATTGGGATTAATGGTCTGTACCACCATGCCTGACCTTTACCTGACCCTTTAAAGAGACCTATTCCAATTGGGTAACACGGTGTCTAGAGTACATGGCAACACCACTCCATAGGTGTCACTTCTCTCTTATCTCCACCTTTTATCTCTAATTTGCCCTGCACCCGAGTAATAATCAGTTTTGTGTTACTATGACCAAATACCAGAGACAGGTTAACTTTATAAAGAAAAATGTATAAAAATGCAAATAACAGCACAGGCCCCATGGGCAGTCATAGGGTACATTGTAGGAGCAAGATTCATAGCTTGAAGTAGAAAGCAAAAGAGAGACTGGAGTCCTCACAATATCTCCTTGAAACACGCCCTCATTTGCCCTAAGGTCCACCCAATCAGACATGCCTCTTAAAGTACCTGCTGCCCAGTGTCACCACACTGAATACCAACCTCCTAACACATGAATCGTTGGGAGGAACAATCAACATCCAAATGGTAGTACCTACCTGACAGCCATGTCTTGCTCATTTTTCCCTGGTTTACTGTCCCCCTTGTTTTCTGAAATAGAAATAGAAGAACTGTTTACTGCCTCTTTCCTACCCCCAGGTACTATTATTGCCATACTCTCATATCTGTGAGTTTCTAGTGGCCCAGGAAGCATATTATATACACATCAAAGAGGCAGAGCCAGATAATATTGCCTGAGCCATTGAAACTAGCTATTCCTTTATCATGGATTGAACTGTCTCCCAAAACGCTATGTTGAAGTCGTAGGCCCTGATACTTGTAAATGTGATGTTATTTGGATTTAGGTTTTTCTGAGGATGTAATCAAGTTGAGATGGGGTCATACTGGACTAAGGTGGATCCTAATCTAACATAACAAGTGTCATTATTCGAAGAGAAGAGGTATAGAAACAGGCATTTAGGAAGAAGTCATGTGATGATGGAAGTTGAAATGATGCATTTGCAGGCTAAGGAATGCCCAGGACTAAAATACCCAAAACTAAGAGAAAGACACAGAACCGACTTTCCCTGAGAGTTTCAAGAATGAAGCAACTCTACTGATAGACACCTTGATTTCAGATTTCTAACCCCTAACTGTGAGAGAATGCAAGTTTGTGATGATTTGTTATAGCAACCGCAGGGAACGAATGCACCCTCTCATCTTGTGCTCCTATTTTGCAAGCCAATGAATTTCCTGGCTGCTCAAGCAAAATTATGTTTCCCTTATGCACAGATAAAGTCTTGAATAATACAACATTATCTATACTGTGCTTTGTGCTAAAGATGTAATGACAAATCAGGACCTGCTTCCTCTACTTTTGAGTCACCCATCCTGTGGCATTAAGCTCAGTGCTATCTAACTCTATTGGAGCTGAGCTTTTGGGAGAGGCTTGGACCAACTAAGGTACCAGGAGAGAATGCTCTCCAACCTGTTGAGCTGCCTGCAGGTTGTGCAGTGTGAACTTCAGGTTTCCTGCTTTCATTAGCTGTCACCCAAGCCAGGTGGGCTTGGGGAAATAGCACTGTCTTTCAGCCATTTTTGCTCCTGTAAATAACCCCTCACCCCAGTAAAACTCATTGGCTCATCAAGCTGAATTTTGATGGTATCCTTACTTAGGTCTGCATTAGTTCCCTGTCTGGGGTGAGTAGATGTTTGTTCAAGTTTGTCTTCTGGCCTCTGCACATGCACACATGTGCAGTTACACACACACACACACACACACACACACACACACACACACACACACAATCCTCTTACCCTTTATGCAGTGATAGCTCCTAGCTCCAGACTTTGACTACACCAAGAACTTCTGTGATAGGCCCTGTCATAGGACAATCTGTGTCCCTTTGGAAATTCATGGGAAAGTTGTTAGCTACACGCTGGGCCTGGATAATGCTGCTCTCAACACCAAGAGGAAACAGAAGGCCTGGCTCCAAGCCCAGGCTCACTCCCTCCATAGTCTAAGCATTTGACAGAAGTGGAGCTATTACCGTCTGCCTCCAGACAGGCAAGTTAAGAATAACTTTGCAGAGGCTGTGCTCCACAGGCCTAGTCGTTCTGAAATAGCGGAGACATGATGGCCTGTTACCTTATGCCTATCTTTCAGGGAGGCATGCAGAGTAAGCCAAGAAAACAGCATTATTTATTCTTTTTCATTAGAATATTTCGATGATATCCCAAAACTGGCTTAGAGTTCCTCCATGGTATTTTGGTGGTTCTTGTTAAATGCAATAGTTCCTGATGTGGGGGCTGTTTTAAATCAAGATCTAAGATCAATTGGCTTCCTTAGGAAAACTGCCAAATAAGTTCAAGTGGGAAAAGGTATGTTAGTGTTCTAGTTACTTTCTATTGCTGTGATAAAACACTCTGATCAGAACCAACTCGAGAAGGAAAAGGGTTATTTGACTTATAGTTCTTCACTGAGAAAAGTCAGGGCAGGAACCTAGAGGTGGGAGCTGAAGGCCAGAGCATGGAGGAATTCTGCTTATGGCTTGTTCCTCTGGCCTGTGCTCAGCCTACTTTCTTATACAATCCAGGACCACCTGCCCAGGGCTGGCGCCATCCATAGTAGGTTGGGGCCTTCCTTATCATTCAACAACCAAGAAAATGCCTCACAGACATGGCCATAGGATGATCCCATAGAGGACATTCCTCAATTGAGATTCCTTCTTCCCAGGTATGTCCATTGACAACTGAAGCTATCCAGCACAGTTACTAAAATAGACTTTATGTAACATTTACCTTATCAGTTGCTATTTGAAGAACTTTGCATATGTATGCACTGCAGTGGACCTCATTATTGTCCCAAACATTCTCTGCACCTCTCTGTGGGAGACTTATTCCTTCTACCATGTTGACATAAAGCTTAGTCCTATAATTTCTTTTGGCCAAGGAAATATAAACAGAAGGAGCATATTTCTTTTTTTGGGGGGTGGGAGAGCTTTTTGGGACAGGGCCTCCCTGTAATCCCAGCTGGCTTGGAACTCACTAAGTAGATCAGGCTTGCCTTGAACTCAACAGAGATCCACCCGTCTCTGCCTCCCAAGTGCTGGGATTAAAGGTGTGCACCACCACACCCAGCAGGAACAAATTTCATTTTGAGAAAAACCCTTAAGATCCACTGCATAGGTACACTACCAGCCAGCCTTTCCTGTTGCCTTACTACCAAGAATGTTTCACATAAAGGATTCTCATTTACTTGGCTCACAGAGGGACAAGCCAAAGGCTGTATGCATGGCCGTGGATGGCTCTTTGTAAAATAAGCAAGAAATGAACCTTTGCTGTTATAAGGCACTGAGTTGTTAGAGTTTGTTTTTATAGCACAGTTTATCTTAACTTGACTAGTTTCATTCCCATTTCAAAAGTGAGAAAAAGCGGGGTGTGGTGGAGCACGCCTTTAATCCCAGCACTCGGGAGGCAGAGGCAGGCAGATCTCGGTGAGTTCAAGGCCAGCCTGGTCTACATAGCTAGTTCCAGGACAGCCGGGGCTACAAGGAGACCCTGTCTTAAAAAGACCAAAAAAAAGAGGGAAAAAAAGGCAACCCAAGACTGTGTAACTTGCTCAGTCATTCACTCAGGAAATGGAGAAAGAGGATTCAAATCTAGTCCATGTTCTTGGACACTTCAGTTCCTTGCTTGGGAAGCTATCTATTGTTTTCCTTTCATCTTTTAGCTGGCAGTGTCCCTCGTATGCTGTTTTCCTTCATTTCCCATGGAGGCCATTAAGAACAGTCCACAGCTCCTTTGATCCTCAGGTAGAGCTGACCAGGTAGACAGACTCTGTGTTATAAAGCATACTTGGTTATTAAAGGAGCCAGATTCATTGAAATGCAAAGAAGGAAAGAACTTTATTTTTTCCACACTGCAGGTCTTGCTAGAATTAACAAACTACTCATCATGAGAGAATTAAAAACTGAGATCAAATCTAGTTTCAAAAATCTATTCTCAGAAGCATCAGACAGCTGTTCTCCTGCCCCAGGTTTGGAACACAGAAGGGAGTCACGGTTGGCTTCCCCCTGATTTCTTTACAGCATTCTTCCACGCCAGCCTCCTCCACTCACCTGACTGCCTCAAGCTCTTGAAAAAGGGGGGTTGGAGTGGCTTGGGAAATAAGAGGCAGAAAATGTCTTGCTTGGCTTTAGTGCTCTTTGGGTATGGCAGGTACTGTCTTCTTGTGATAAGGGCCTCTTTATTGGATTCCCCAGAATATATTCCATTGAGCACCACTTTATGGTCCTGGCAAATATGCTGTGAACCTGACAATTTAGGACTCCTATTCTGTTCATATTCCATCGGCAGGCAACACCCAGCTGCTTCCTGGTGCTGTCAATTGTTGTTGTTTTTTTTTAATTTTATTTATTTTTGTATGTATATGAATGTATTGTCTGCATGTAGGTTTGTGCACCCGTGTCGTGCAATGCCGTGGAGGTCAGAAGAGGGCATCAGATTCCCCTGGAACTGGAGTTAAAGACGGTTCTCAGGCGCCATTTGGGTGCTGGGGATCGAACCCGGGTCCTCTGCAAGAGCAGTTGGCGATCTTAACCGCTAGGCCATCTCTCCAGCCCTTGTTTTGTTTTTGTTTTTTTATGTGTATGAATGTATTGTCTGCATGTAGGTTGGTTGGTGCACCCGTGTCGTGCAATGCCTCAGAGGTCAGAAGAGGGCGTTGGATTCCCCTGGAACTGAAGTTAAAGATGGCTCTTAGCCGCCATGTGGGTGCTGGGAATCGAACTCAGGTCCTCTGCAAGAGCAGTCGGTGCTCTTAACCACTGAGCCATCTCTCTAGCCCCAGTTGGTTTGGTTTTGTATAGTGGCATCATAAACTACATATTCTTTTGTGTGTGTCTTATTTCACACAGCAAAGCATTTTTTTTTTTATTCATAATGGCATCCTTTTCTAAGATCACTTAACCATGACCACCTTCCATGGGTTCACAAGGCTCATGGGAAAGTCCACTCATCTGTGACTGGTCACAGGGTGTTCCAGGTAGCTTCCTTGAATGGCTTTACTTTTATTTTGCAGTTGTGGCAGAAGCCATTCCAGAGCACTCAGGCAGATTCAACTCTCTAAGCAGTTGAATGTCTACTTCACTTGGCTTGAAGACAAGCTATTGCTTCCCGCCCCTTGAACCACATCCTCTTGGCTAGAGGGAAATTCTCCTGTCTCCTAGATCTCCCCTGTATATCCTGTGCTGGTGGCTTCTTTGGATCAGTCTTTATAAAAAATGTTTTATTTATTATTTTTATGTGTATGAGTGTATTGCCTGCATGCATGTAAGTATACCCGTTTCATGTAGTGCCCCAAGTCAGAAGAGGTCATTGGACTCCCTTTGAACTGGAGTTATGGGCAGTTGTTAATCACTATGTGGGTGCTGGGAATCAAACCCAGGTCCTCTGCAAGAGCAGAGGTGCTCTTAACCACCGAGCCATCTTTCCAACCCCTGGATCAGTCTTTAGTGAGCTCATATCTCAGGAAAGTTTCTTTAGCCCACTCAAACACCTGACATCACATCACTTTTTTTGAGCTTGGGGCCTCTGTTGAGACAGATACAACAGGATAAATTACATGCTAACACCCTATTACAGTGACTTGGAAACTAAAGGAGGCCCTTTTAGAAATGTCCCAATGTGTCTCATTGCATTTGCAACTCAAGTATCCTTGCTTCCCTAGCTTGTGAAGTCACACTGTCATTTAATGTCCAAATCATAACAGTCCAGGGACAAGGCTCTTTGGTTATGTGGTTTATCAGTTTTTCCTCCTCAAGTTTTATAGAACTTCAGAAGAAATGCTCCCAAGAGCTACAAATCTACTCTGACTCACTTCCACCAAATTGGACTTCTCTTTCATCCCTTGAAGGTCCCTTGCTCAATCTAAGGGCTGAATTGCAGGTCTTTTAGTATGGTTTCACCCCAAGTGTGGGCACCAGCTTCTTCCTCATGTGTAGAGTACATTTGAATATTTAGGGAGACTACCTAAAACTTGGAGGTTGCAGAGAAGACAATATGGAAGACCTTCTAGGTAAAAAACAGATTGTCCAGTCAAATTTGAGTTCTAGCTGGATGTGTTGGCACACACCTTTAATCTCAACACTGAGGAGGGAGAGACAGGCAGATCTCTGTGAGTTTGTGGCCTACATATTGAGTTCCAAGCTAGTCAGGGCTACATAGTGAGATGCCTTAAAAAAAAAAAAAAAAAAGAATTTTAGCTAAGCAACATATTATTTGAAATTCAAGTTTAAGTTGGCATTCTGCATTCTTCTGGCAAATGCACACCTTCATAGTGTCTCTCTGTAGTCAGTAATGTGTTGCCCCCAGCTTACCTCCCTCAATAGGAATATCACAGAAAACCCTCCCTTTCTTCATTCCTGACTTTGCCTCAAGGCTCCAACAAAAAGAAGAGGTGTTCCCATCCAGAAGCACTCTAAGCTCTCAAGTCTATTTCTGGCCCAGGATGCCTGATGTGAAATATCCATTCCTTTCAGGGGATTCCCTCACCCCAAGTATGTGCTCTTGTGCTTTCTCCCGAGTGGGATCCACACATTTCCCAAAGTCTACCATGCAGAGTTGCTTTTTAATTTTGCTCTTCTGTAAATTATACATAGTCTTGTTTTGTTTTACACTGAATTTGAATACAATGTGGATTAGTTACACCAAGCTAATGAATGTGTCACTGCAAACATCATTTTTGTGATGAAAATATTTGAAATTTACTCTTGGCACTCTGGAATGTACATCACAGCATTATTAACTATATTTACCAACCTATGTAGTAGACTTAAAAAACAGATGAATGGGGGCTGGAGAAACGGCTCAGCAGTTAAGCACACTGACTGCTCTGGCAGAGAACCCGAGTTTGATTCCCAGCACACACATGGCCACTAACGGCTATCCTAATTTGAGTTCCAGGGGATCCAACCCCCTCTTCTGAACTCTTTGGGCACTGCACGACGTGGGTGCACTTACACACATGAAGCAATACACTTATACACATAAAATAAAAAAACAAATAGATAAATGAAATCTCCCCTTCAGAAAAAAATCTTAACCACCTTGTTTCTTCTTTGACCAGCATCCTTCCATTCTTTCCAACCCCTAGGCAGTGTCAGCCACCATTCTATTATTCTCTGCTTCTATAACATTGACTCTTTTATATTCCACAGGTAAGTGTGGGAGCAGGAGGCATTCGACTTTCTCTGCCTGGCTTATTTTACTTAGGATCGTGTTCTCCACATCCATCCATGTTGTCACAGTGACAGCTTTTTTTTTTTTAACTATTTGTATAAAATGTAATAGATAACTAACAGACATTTCAGAAAATTAACAAACATGAGTTTGGCATGTTAAGATATCTCTAACACTAGTGTCTTTTTTTTAAAACTTTTTTTTAAATTACCTTTTTAAACAATAAGTAATAATTTACGAGTACAAGCATCCTTCATGTAAAACCAATTTGCAAGCAGTTGTGCCCAAACCCACACAGCCCATGGGTCCCACCATCCAGCTGGGGGGGGCTTGTATGTTCAATCAAGTTGATCAGATGAGTGTCCAGACTATATTGCTGTAGTTTTTTTTTAAGCTGACTATTCCTCCACTGTATCTATACCACATTTTCTTCAGTCATTCATCTGCCAGTAGGCAAGTATTTCTTTGAACAAAACAATGCCAAATCTTTGGGGGTAAGCAGTCAGAAGTGGAATTTCTGGGTCATATGGCAATTCTATTTGACCTTTGAGGAAGCTCTAAACGTGTTTCTGTAATGGCTTTACTAGTTACACACCGACTAACAGTGCACAAGAGTTAGCTTTTCCCCATGGTCTGGTAGGATACCCCAGGGTGCCTCTGTGACCTGTTGCCCTTGAATGACCTCAATCTCCCCAAAAGATTGTGAGGTTGTCAGGTTGCTCCGGCTGAAATCCCTGGATCTTCTGATCTCTGTTCTCAGTCTTGAACACTACCTTATCGAGCATCTCCCAAGAAGAAACAATATCAAAAACAGAACTGTGGCACACTCTGCCCCAGACTCTTTTTTTTTATTTTTTGTCTTTTCGAGACAGGGTCTCCCTGTAGCCCCAGCTGTCCTGGAACTAACTTTGTAGACCAGGCTGGCCTTGAACTCACAAAGATCCGCCTGTCTCTGCCTCCCAAGTGCTAGGATTAAAGGCGTGCGCCACCACGCCCGGCTATGCCCCAGACTCTTATGTGATCATAAGATCAGATGTCCAGGTGTGGAATGGGAACAGAGCAGGTCCCACTCCACACCTGGACATCTGCCGTCACAGAATCATAGGCGGGTTAAAGCATTTCCCCTAAATCAACACTGCAAATTAGGGCAAGCTAATTCCCATTCTCTGCCTAAATATAAGGACCCCTCCTACATCATTTAATATATCAACTTCTAGGCCGAGGATGTGGCTCAGTGGTACAGTGCTTGTCTAAGTACGTGTTTGATCCTCAGCATGTGAAAAGCCAAAGTGTCAAATTTTAGGTCTTTAGTTGTAGCTCCCAGTGGAGAGTAATCCAGTGGACAGACTGGAAATCTCTGAAGCTGCATCAGCTGTGAGTTCTTCAAGCATAAGTGAGCCTTCCAAACCATGGAAGTTTGTCTTGACCAAAACTAAGACTTGGTTATTTTATCCATTGATTGGAATGTATTAGAAATGTCACACCACAGTACTTTGTCTGATTTTTTTTTTTAAAGTTTTTCTGTCTCCTTTGTCCTCAGGCTACCAGATGGTTTGACAGCGCCATGAAAAACAGAACAGAACAGAACAGAACGTGTCTGTCTTCAGAAGCCCCCTCCCATCTTTTATTCACTGCTGAGAAAGATGTGTTAAAGAAAAGTAAATAGTATGTGGATGCTAAAAAAAAAAGTTGATTCGAATAAAGAATAAGGATGATTAGAGGTTGGGAGAGGATGTAGGGAAAGTGGGTTGAAGAAAGCCAGGATTTAGTCAGGGTATACTGAATGCATCTGTTGAAACACTACATTGAACCCCATTAACACGCACAATTAATACACGTTAAAAGTTTTTTTGAGGGCTGGAGAGATGGCCTAGCGGTTAAGAGCGCCGACCGCTCTTACAGAGGACCCGGGTTCGATCCCCAGCATCCACATGGCGGCCAAAAACCGTCTGAAACTCCAATTCCAGGAGAACTCCAGTTCCAGGGGAATCCAAGACCCTCTTCTGACTTCCGCGGCATTGCACGACACGGGTGCACAGACCTGCATGCAGACAGTACATTCATACACATACATAAATAAATAAAATTTAAAAAAAAGTTTTTTTGAACTCGGCGTGATGGTGCATGCCTTTAATCTCAGTGCTTGGGAGGCAGAAGCAGTTGGATCTTTGTGAGTTCAAGGCCAGCCTGTTCTACATATTGATTTCCAGGCCAACTGGAGCTACAGGAAGACCCTGTCTCAAAAAGACCCCCTCCCACACACATACAAAAGTTTTTTTGAGATGGGATCTCAGGATGGGCTTGAATTCCATTTTCCTGCCTTAGCTTTCTTTTTTCTTTTTCTTATTTATTTATTTATTTATTTACTTATTTATTTATTTTTGTCTTTTTGAGACAGGATCTCCCTGTAGTCCCAGCTGTCCTGGAACTCACTATGTAGAGCAAGCTGGCCTTGAACTCACAGAGATCTGCCTGCCTCTGCCTCCCGAGTGCTGGAATTACAGGCATGGGCCACCATGCCCAGCCTGCCTTAGATTTCTAAAGTGAGCCTGCTGAGCTAAGTTGGATGCCAAAGACCCTTATGGTGGAGGGAGAGATCAGACTCCAACAAATTGTCCTCTGACCTCCACCCATGTACACACACACACACACACACACACACACACACGCACACACACATGCACACTCACACTAAAGTAAATGTTAAAACACCTTTTTCAAGCCAGGTGTGGTGGCGCACGCCTTTGATCCTAGCACTTGGGAGGCAGAGGCAGGCGGATCTTTGTGAGTTCAAGGCCAGCCTGGTCTACAGAGTGAGTTCCAGGACAGCTGGGACTACAGGGAGACCCTGTCTTGAAAAGACCAAAAACAAAACAAAACAAAACAAAACAAAAAAAAACCACATTTTCTTGGGTCCAGTGAGATGGATTAGTGGTAAAGGTTCTTGCCATCAAGGCTGTAATGTTGATTTAGGGGAAATACTTTAACCGGCCTATGATTCTATGAAGATAGATGTCCAGGTGTGGGGTATAAAACCTGCTCTGTTCTGTTCTATATGATCACATAAGTGTCTGGGGCAGAGTACACCACAGTTCTGGGTTTTTTGAGACAGGGTCTCCCTGTAGCCCCAGCTGGCCCGGAACTTACTCTGTAGACCAGGCTGGCCTTGAATTCACAGAGATCTGCCTGCCTCTGCCTCCCAAGTGCTGGGATTAAAGACATATGCCACCGGGCCTCGGTGGCGCACACCTTTAATCCTAGCTCTTGGGAGGCAGAGGCAGGCAGATCTCTGTGAGTTCAAGGCCAGCCTGTTCTACATATTGATTTCCAGGCCAACTGGAGCTACAGGAAGACCCTGTCTCAAAAAGACCCCCTCCCACACACATACAAAAGTTTTTTTGAGATGGGATCTCAGGATGGGCTTGAATTCCATTTTCCTGCCTTAGCTTTCTTTTTTCTTTTTCTTATTTATTTATTTATTTATTTACTTATTTATTTATTTTTGTCTTTTTGAGACAGGATCTCCCTGTAGTCCCAGCTGTCCTGGAACTCACTATGTAGAGCAAGCTGGCCTTGAACTCACAGAGATCTGCCTGCCTCTGCCTCCCGAGTGCTGGAATTACAGGCATGGGCCACCATGCCCAGCCTGCCTTAGATTTCTAAAGTGAGCCTGCTGAGCTAAGTTGGATGCCAAAGACCCTTATGGTGGAGGGAGAGATCAGACTCCAACAAATTGTCCTCTGACCTCCACCCATGTACACACACACACACACACACACACACACACACGCACACACACATGCACACTCACACTAAAGTAAATGTTAAAACACCTTTTTCAAGCCAGGTGTGGTGGCGCACGCCTTTGATCCTAGCACTTGGGAGGCAGAGGCAGGCGGATCTTTGTGAGTTCAAGGCCAGCCTGGTCTACAGAGTGAGTTCCAGGACAGCTGGGACTACAGGGAGACCCTGTCTTGAAAAGACCAAAAACAAAACAAAACAAAACAAAACAAAAAAAAACCACATTTTCTTGGGTCCAGTGAGATGGATTAGTGGTAAAGGTTCTTGCCATCAAGGCTGTAATGTTGATTTAGGGGAAATACTTTAACCGGCCTATGATTCTATGAAGATAGATGTCCAGGTGTGGGGTATAAAACCTGCTCTGTTCTGTTCTATATGATCACATAAGTGTCTGGGGCAGAGTACACCACAGTTCTGGGTTTTTTGAGACAGGGTCTCCCTGTAGCCCCAGCTGGCCCGGAACTTACTCTGTAGACCAGGCTGGCCTTGAATTCACAGAGATCTGCCTGCCTCTGCCTCCCAAGTGCTGGGATTAAAGACATATGCCACCGGGCCTCGGTGGCGCACACCTTTAATCCTAGCTCTTGGGAGGCAGAGGCAGGCAGATCTCTGTGAGTTCAAGGCCAGCCTGGTCTACAGAGTGAGTTCCAGGACAGCCAGCCAGCCAGAGCTACAGGGAGACCCTGTCTCAAAAAGACAAAAAAAAAAAAGACATATGCCACCACGCCCGACCACAATTCTATTATTGACATTTCTTCTTCTTCTTCTTCTTCTTCTTCTTCTTCTTCTTCTTCTTCTTCTTCTTCTTCTTCTTCTTCTTCTTCTTCTTCTTCTCCTCCTCCTCCTCCTCCTCCTCCTCCTCCTCCTCCTCCTTCTTCTTCTTCTTCTTCTTCTTCTTCTTTTTTTTTGGGGGGGTATTTTTGAGACAGGGTCTCCCTGTAGGCCCAGCTGGCCTGGAGCTCACTCTGTAGACCAGGCTGGCCTTGAACTCACAGAGATCTGCCTGCCTCTGCCTCCCGAGTGCTGGGATTAAAGTTGTTCGCCACCATGCCCTGTGACATTGTTTCTTCTTAGATGAGGTTTTAGCTAAGACTGAGAACAGAGATCAGGGATTTCAGCTGGAGAAAGCTCACAACTGTTTAGGGGAATGGAGTTTCCCCAAAGGCAACAGGACACAGAGGCAGCCTGGGGTCTCCTATTAACATTTGCCTAGGGCAGGTTATTCAGCAACTATGCATATGGAGAAAAGACAACCTCAGCACAGTGCTAGTGGCTATGTAATTAGTACAGCCATTATGGAAACCAATATGGAGGTTTATCAGAATCTAAAACCTGGGGCTGGAGTGGAGGCTCAGTGCTTATGAGCATCAACTGCTTATGCACAGGACCCAGGTTCAATTCTCAGCACCCATATGGCAGCTAACAAGTTTCTGTAACTCCAGTTCCACGGGATCTGATGCCTTCTTCTGACCTCCGAAGGCATTGCACAA
Organism: Rhizomys pruinosus; assembly: GCA_009823505.1. Lineage (NCBI taxonomy): Eukaryota > Metazoa > Chordata > Mammalia > Rodentia > Spalacidae > Rhizomys > Rhizomys pruinosus. Next base: position 3,478,055 of record VZQC01001522.1, on the reverse strand, counting down.
CATGGGTGCACTTATATACATGCAGGCAATACACTCATACACATAAAATAAAAGAATAAATAAAAATAAAAAAAATCTAAAACCCATATAAAGGTAGAGGGAGAAAACCACCTCTGACTATATCCCATGGCACACATGCACAAACACACACAAAAGATGATAAAATAAAATTAGGAAAAAAATTATTTATTTTTGTCTTTTTTTGAGACAGGGTCTCCCTGTAGCCCTAGCTGTCCTGGAACTCACAATGTAGACCAAGCTGGCTTTGAACTCACAAAGATCTGCCTGCCTCTGCTTCCCAAGTGCTGGGACTAAAGGTGTATGCCACCATGCCTGGCTAAGAAAAAAAATTAAAGAGTCAATATTTCAGAGTCTAAAAACTTTTTTTTTCTTTTCTCAAGTAAAGCTTTTGTTATTGGGAGACTCTGTGAATTGTTATTTCAGGAGTTCAGAGGGTTTTGTTTGTCCCTGTGGCTTAATTTTAGACTGTCATCATTCTGAAAGGTTAGATTATTTTGCCTTCTGGATCGGTGGGATGTTATCATAACGGATTGTGTGCAGCAGCGAGGGCCCCTAGTTAGAGCTGTTGCCAAGGGAACCAGGCAGAGTTTGCTTAATGTATAAACCTGGTTATTACATTTAAAATTCAAGGAGTGGCCAGGGATTCCTACTGGGAGAAGGAAACCTCTACTTTTGTTTTTTTGGTTTTTTTTTTTTTTTGGTCTTTTCGAGACAGGGTCTCCCTGTAGCCCCAGCTGTCCTGGAACTCACTCTGTAGACCAGGCTAGCCTTGAACTCACAAAGATCCGCCTGTCTCTGCCTCCCAAGTGCTAGGATTAAAGGCGTGCGCCACCACTAAAACCTTGGTCCTCTGAAAGAGGCAGTTGGTTCTGCCTCTTAGCCGTCCGAAGCCATGTCTCCAGCCCCTATGAAATGATTCTTTTTTTTCTTTTTTTTTTTTTTTTTGCCCAACCGTACTCCAGGCTTTATCATATAAAGAAACTTTTCCAAATCAAACAATCATGGTATTTCAGACAGGACATGGGCAGACAATCACTAACAGTATACAAGAACTTTTAAACTCCCCCTCTTTCTAGTATAAACTAACAAAATCAGAAAGCCACTATAAAATAAGTCTCCATCCGATGCTCTGTATTCGGGAAGTTTAGAGTGAGGATTGACATTTCACATTAAACATGTTGTTTAACAACTTTTCACAAGCTGACCTTGACTTTCAGAAAATGAAATGAACATGTCAGAATTATCAGTCTGAAGATCCACAATCTTTTAGAAAGGAACCACTGCTTCTGAGGAACCTCCCAGTGATGTCACTTAAGCTAGATTGTCCCCAACCATACGCTGGGCGCAAAGCCATTTGCGTGGGTCACGTTCCAACAGTCTTCTGGTTTTAGGAGTTAAGTCTCCCGTTGAATTTTTAAGGTGAGGGTGACGAGGAGTATATAAAAGCTTAAATTGAATTTTCCCACACCACAAAGCATTATGTACCAAGGGGGCCACTTGTGTCAACATCAGGAAGTCCCCTCCAGGGAGCCAAGAGGAGTCTTTCAGAACTAGCAGGGAAAGGGGTTTTCCCCACATCAAATCCAGCTTGGGAGACATTTGGTTAGTTATACACTTTCCTCCCCCCAATCAAATGAAGTGTTCCTGATCGTGCGTTGTGGCTAAACAACATAGCTTTTTTTTTAAAAAAAAAAAGTAAAACAAAATTCTGCATTTTTATAAAAACTTGATAAAAAATTAGATTTTTCCCCAGCCCAAAGCAGTCTGGGCATAAAACGCATTTTGGGAAACAACAACAACAAAGGAAGAAAAGACTGCATCAAAGAACGTGAACTCGAAAATGTGAATTTCTGCTCAAAACAGCCAACCTCCCATGGGAAAATATTGAGGAATGCACTAAGAGATGCAGAAGATGTTTGGCAGAAGCATGAGCTCTGGCGGAACTTGACTGGTGGGGGGATAACATTCTGAGCCAGGGAAACACTGGGTCTAGATTTGTTTAAAAATAAATAAAAAATAAATAAAATAAATAAATAAATAAATAAATAAAATTTAGTTGGTGAAAAAAAAAAATAGAGATATTCAAACTGTACCCCCAGTCACCAGAAGCAGTACACAATTATTGCCAAAAATGCACACGCTTCCTTGGCATCTCCCAGCACCTTCAGCGCTTTCTGGCCTGTTCTGTTTTTTGGTACTTGTCTCCGTTCTCTGCAGGGAATTCTATTCCCATCCTTGCCAGTTATCAGCTTCCCCCCTTTTTCCCCCCTCTTTGGGGCCAAAACCTTCTCCCTTCCGTTGCAGGTTGACCTTCTTAGGCTTGGGGCCTGGCTTGTGGAGGAGCAGGGTTTAGTGGATAATCTTGCAGATCTTCTGTGGCTCGTCCTTTACCTTGGCTTTATCTCATTTAGCATCCTCTTCAGCCTTTTTCTCTTGGGCATGGCGGCAGGCATACAAGTGCTGGAAGCAGGGATGCAGCAGCGCGTGGCTTTGGTCGATCCGGGGGTCGTTCTCCCTTCTTCCTCCGAAATGATTCTTTATTACATGCTCAAATTCCCTTCCTGTTCCTCTCTCTCATCACTCTTTCCATCACTCACTGCCCCACTTGTGTGGGAAGGGACCATGTTACACCAAAGAATCTTAGCATTTCAGGTTCATCTAGTAGATAATCATGTTTTTTTTTGAATATCTCTCATTACATTTATTCCATATTTTTTTCTTATATTTCTTTTTTTCTTTAAATATTATTGTTATTAAACTTCTTCCATTACATCACTTCTCCTTTCCATGCCCCACTCCAGCCTGAGTATCCTTGCATTCCGCCATCCATGGTCGGGTTCTTGCACTTTTTCCCAGTCTTTCAGAGTTTGTTTTTGGTTTCAAAGAAACCACCTCTCTGTTTATGGGGGAACTTCACTACTTTCAGAGCTTTTATCTCCTCCCCTTTCTTTTGCTTTGTATCGTCTTCTTTTCCACAGCTGTATGCCACATATATTATATATATATATATATTATATATAGTATACATACAATACACATATCACCTGGTTTGGAAGGCTTTTCATTTACCAGTTCCATCCACTCAAGACAAATTCAGGTCTTGCTAGATCAGGCTTCCCTTTTTGAACCATGAGCAGACTTTTCCTCTATATAGGACACTGGCTGAAGTCCCAATAGCTGGAATCTCTGACCTCCCTACAACAGGAAGACCTCCGGTGACCCACATTTGCAGAATATTTCAAGAGATGCCCCCCATGCATAGTCCCTTGAGATTTAGTTGACCTCTGGGCAAGGAACAAATTTATTCCTTAGGTCCCTTGGGCAAATTGGTTATGAATAATTTTTTTTTTTAAACCTATTTTTTTTATTGTGTATGAATTTCTGTCGCATGCAGTCCGGTTGTGCACCCGTGTTGCAATGCCACGGAGGTCAGAAGAGGCTTGGGATTCCCCTGAACTGGAGTAAGATGGTTCTCAGCCCCATGTGGGTGCTTGGGGTCGAACCGCGGTCCTCTGCAAGAGCAAGTCGGCTCTTCAACTGCTAGGCCACTCTCTAGCCCCTGGTATGGGTATAAGCTATGGTCATTAAGTACTCCGGAAAGGGCTAGGTTATACAAGCCTGATACATTGCACCTATACTAACACTGTATCTTCTGAAAACAAACTGAATGCTATTTTCCATATCCATATTTTCTTTCTTTTTTTTAATATATCTTTTTTTTTTAAATCTTTTTTTTTACATTTATTTTATGTATTTTTTTTTTTTTGTTTGTTTGTTTTTTTGCACCTGTGTTGTACAATGGCGCGGAGGTCAGAAGAGGGTGTTGGATTTTCCCCTGGAAAACTGGAGTTAAAGACGGTTTCTCAGCCACCCTGTGGGTGCTTCTGCGCGGATCAAACCCAGTGTGCTGGATAGCTTTAGTGTCAACTTGACACCCTGGGTTGAGGGAGCCTCACACATTTGGGGAATTGGCTCCATTGGATTGGCCTGTGGCCATATCTGTGGCGTGAGTAGTGCACAGGCACGACAAGTCCGGGGTTTCTCTCATTGCCAGTCTGTGAGTAAGTTATGTTGTCTATTGCATGGCGCCCCGAGCACTGAAATAGACGCTCGCTTAAGCAGACTGTGGGAGGCCCAGCCCAGCATATGCAAGTGTGCACCCTGGGCTCAGGTTGGGTTGTGTACCATAAAGAAGCCAGGCTGGGCATGAGCCCAGGGGAGCAAGCCATGTGAACAGCATTTCCCTCCATGGGCCTGTGCTTCAGCTCCTGCTCCAGTGTTCCTGCCCTGAGTTCCTGCCGCGACTTTTCTCAGCAATGGATTGTAATCCTGCAAAATAAAATAAGCCCTTTCCTCCCAAAGCTGGTGTCAGTCAGAGTGTTTTGTCACACAGCAATGGAAGGACAAACTAGACCAACCGAGGTCTTCTGCAAGAGCGCTCTTAACCGCATAGGCCATCTCTCCAAGCTCCCATATCATATTTTCTTGATTCAACAAATTTCCATTCTTTTTTTCAAGGCCAGCCCTGGTCTTACAGAGTGGTCTCCCAGGACAAGCTGGGCCTACAGGGAGACCCTGTCTTTGAAAAGGACCAAAAAAAAAAACACATTTTCCATTTCAACTTTGTTACTCTAAAAATATGTATACATGCCCAATATCATATCAAAAATCTGTAGTCTGAAAATAAATGATAGGTCTAGTTCCTAGAACCTGTCTAGGGATTTCACAATATAAGAGCACAGTTGTT
>VZQC01001522.1:3458927-3473200 GCA_009823505.1 Rhizomys pruinosus | reverse complement strand
TTCAGATCACAGGGAATATAACATTAATGTTGCTCAGGTTGCCTTATAACTAGGTACTTTTGGTGCTAGCATCCACAGAGAAGGATACCATCCATCTTTTTGTTTTTGGGACTGTGTTACTTCACTTTAACATAATATCTTCTAGTTCCACCATTTTACCTAAAAAAAATTTTCATGATATCTTTCTTTACCACCGCATAGAATATCTTCTAGTTTCATCCATTTACCTGCAAATTTCATGAGTATATCATGCTATTTATTTGTTTATTTTTTATTATTTATGTGTATGAGTGTACTGTCTGCATGTATGCAGGTACACCCGTGTAGTGCGAAGCTGCAGAGGTCAGAAGAGGGTTGGATTCCCTTGGAACTGGAGTTAAAGACAGTTTTTAGCTGCCATATGGGTGCTGGGAATGGAACCCGGGTCCTCTGCAAGAGCAGTTGGTGCTCTTAACCACTGAGCCATCTCTCCAGCGCATATCATGATTTTTAACTGCTGCAGAAATGAAAGCTCACAAGGGGCTGGGAGGAATGCATACCACAGTGTCTACCCATCTCACTACATCGTTCAGAGCAGAGATTTCTGGAAAATTCAGGAATGTTCTCACTTTTTTTTTTTTTTTTGGTCTTTTTGAGACAGGATCTCCCTTTAGTCCCAGCTGTCCTGGAACTCATTATGTAGACCAGGCTGGCCTTGAACTCACAGAGATCCGCCCACCTCTACCTCCCAAGTGCTGGGATTAAAGGTGTGCACCACCACGCCTGGCATGTTCTCACTTCTTAATGTTCCCTTAGAACTATAAAGAGCTGTGTTTTCAGAGAACACTTGCAAAAGATATACAATTTCATTTCTGAATCAAAAATGGGGAGCTCAAATTTTTGTGCACCCCTGCTCAAAGGAGGTACATGACAGCTAAAAGTTGAAAATAACCCAATGTTCATCAAGGGATGTGTGCATTAGCAAACTGTAGTATATTCATAAAATGTCAGAATTATTCAGCTGAAGAAGGAAATTCTGACACATACTATGATATGGATGGACCTTGAGAACATTATGGTAAGTGAAGTAACCCACTTATGATTCTAGTTATTGTGTTACTAGGTAACAGAGTTCCTGTTTGGGAAAATGAGAATGTTCTGAAGATAGAGAATGGGGAAGGCTACATAAGACTGAAGGTACATCAGGCACTAAACTGTATGCAATGAATTGCAGTTTGAATGTAAAGCGTCCCCCACAGACTCATGTATTTGAGCACTTGGTCCCCAGTTGTGGTCAAGTCTTGAGACTGGGCCTATTTGGAAGAAGTGGGTCACTGGGGCCCGGCCTTGAAGTTTCTTAGCCCAGTCCCACTTGCTGCCCTCTCTGTTTCCTGACTGTGGATGTCATCATCTGGTTCAGCCTCCTGTCACCATGGCTTTCCTACCATCATGGGCTATATCCCCTCAAGTAAGCCCTTCTTCCCTTAAGCTGATCCTTGTTAGGAATTTGGTCACAGTAACAAGAAAAGCCACTCATATATGTATATTTTAACATAATTATTTTAAAGGAGGGGAAAAAGGGAGAGCTATTCCACTAATTAATGCTGTTAACAAATAACACACACACACACACACACACACACAACACACACACACATACACCCTGGGAAGTCCATGAAGATTCAATAAAAGACTCTGAGAGGCCCTATATCAAAGACTGTTTAATTCAATTTAGTCAAATATTTCCTCCTCTAAATCCTGTTCATTTTCATGGTACACCATTAACAGCCCTCATTCCTGTTGTACCCTTGGAGAGCACTGATGAAGAGCTTCATGTTGCTTGCTAAAGGTCTCAAAGATGACTGTCTTGAAGAGTCAGACCTCAGGAATGCTTACTGGACAATCAATGACCTCCTTCTTTGTCTCCATTTTACTAATGGAATGTAAAAGAGTCCAGTCCTGGAGCTGGAGAGATGGCTTAGTTGTTAAGAGCACCGGCTGCTCTTGCAGAGGACCTGGGTTTGAGTCCCAGCACAATATATATGGCGGCTAACAGCCATCCCTACCTCCAGTTCCAGGTGAATCCAATGCCTTCTTCTGACTCCTCAGGCATTGCATGACACAGGTGCACTTACAAACATGCAGGCAATACACTCATCACATAAAAAATAAAAGGGCTCCACAAAGCTACTTTGCCACTTTCAGAGGTAGAGTCAAAATAAAGCCCTCATTTCCTAAACCCTGTTCTGGGCTCAGTCTTCCACTCCATGAACTCCCCTGTAGCTCCTTTTGTGTCTCCAGAACTATGAACCAGTTCACATAACCCCTGGGTTATTGCCTTTACATAAGACATATCTCCTTGGGCAGGGCGTAGTGGCACACGCCTTTAATCCTAGCACTTGGGAGGTAGAGGCAGGCGGATCTCTCTGAGTTCAAGGCCAGCCTGGTCTACAGTGAGTTCCAGGACAGCTAGGACTAAAGGGAGACCCTGTCTCAAAAAGACAAAAAAAAAAAAAAAGTATCTCCTTATGTGAAAATACAGATCCCAGACTTGTTCCTTAAAGATTGACTGAGTAGGTCTGGGGCAGAATTTGGGAACATTTTAAACAAACATCACAGGGAATATTATCCTGGAGGATGTCTGAGTACCCCTGACCTTAACAGAATACCTTCTGGCTTTGCGCCTTGCTCCACGGATTCTGCAGCTGAGGATTGACAGAGCAGATGTGGCTGTGTTTACACAGCCACTTAAAAATTGGCTTGAGTGGCTGGAGAAGTGGCTCAGTGGTTAAGAACACTGGCTGCTTTCTCAGAGGACCCAGGTTCAATTTCCAGCACCTACATGGCAGCCAACAACTGTCTGTTACTCCAGTTCCAGGGGAATCCAATGTCCTCTCTGACCTCCATGGGCATTGCACAACATGGGTGCATGCAACATACATGCAGGCAATACATTAATACACACAAAATAAAAATAAAATTTGTAAAAAGACTTGGAAACACAGAGACAAAAGCAAAATACTCAGCTCTTAGGAAAAGAGCCAGGTCTGTAGCTTTTTAAAATAAAAATTGGTCTCTGCATTCTCCTCTGTTTATCCAGCAAATCCCACTTCATTCACTGTTCCTTACTTAGGGGAGACCACTCTGGTACAGGTTCTCCTCCTCCTTTTTGAGACGGAGTCTCCCTGTAGCCCCAGCTGACCCAGAACTCAGTATGTAGACCAGGCTGGCCTTGAACTCACAAAGATCCACCTGCCTCTGCCTCCCAAGTGCTGGGATTAAAGGCGTGCGGGTTTTCCTTTGAGAAATATCCCAGCTGCCAGTTACCTTCCTAGAGACACAATCTGACTGCAGTTCTGCCCTAAGTTGCTTTCTAAGCCTTGATGGAGACCACGTGGCGTTTGGCTTTCCCTCCCCACCCAGATCCCCTTGAGCACAGGCTCCAGCTATGCTGTAGAGGAAGCGGGCAGCCTCCAGCTTGCCTCCCCAGAGCTCCCATCCCCCAGGGAGAACCTGCACCCCAGGCCAGCACATGAGATGGATGAGCCGAGACAAGGCTGGGCACACACACAGCATTCCCTTGTCATTTGACAGGTCCTTGTAGAGGAGCAGATGGAAAAGTCTGAGAACACTCAATTCCCCAAATTCCTTTTCTGATACTTCTTTTTCTCTCTACCCTGTATTGGCCTCTAATGAATTAGAGTCCTTTCAGACTACTTAAAACCCAGCTTGTCCCTGCCTACATACATAGCAGGTCATGGTGGTAGACACCTTTAATCCTAGCATTTGGGAGGCAGAGGCAGGTGGATCTTTGTGAGTTCGAGGCCAGCTTGATCTACATAGTGAATTCTAGTTAACTAGGCCTGCATTATGAGCCCCTGACTCAACCTTTTTTTCTATTTATCTATTATTATTATGTATGTGCATGGACGGGTGTGCATGTGTGTGGAGATCCAAGGACAACTTTGTGAAGCTGGTTTTCTCCTTACAGGGTTTCTGAGAATTGAACTCAGGTTGTCAGTATTACCTGGCAAGTGCACTTCCCACTGAGCCACCCACCTGACTGGCCCTTGTCGTTCATATTTTTTTCCTTCCTTCCTTCCTTCCTTCCTTCCTTCCTTCCTTCCTTCCTTCCTTCCTTCCTTCCTTCCTTCCTTCCTTCCTTCCTTCCTTCCTTCCTTCCTCTCTTTCCTCTCTTTCTCTCTCTTTTGTCTTTTTGAGACAGAGTCTTCTTTTAGCCACAGCTGTCCTAAAACTCACTATGTAGACCCGGCTGGCCTTGAGCTCACAGAGATTCACCTGCCCCACCCTCCCTAGGGCTGGGATTAAAGGTGTGTACCACCACACCTGGCTCTTTTTGTTTTTATTTTGTTTTGTCTTTTTCAGAACAGGGTCTTGCACATATAGCACCCCAGCTGTCCTGGAACTACACTCTGTAGACACCAGGTCTGGCCTATGATCAAGAGCTCCAACCTTTGCCCTCTGGCCCTCCCAAGTGCCAGGATTAAGGCATGTGCCACCGAGTCTGGCCGTGACTTTGTTTTTTTCTATGTATAAAATAGAATAGTCTTCATCATGAAGTCTGACATAGTAGCACGGAAAATTTGTGCATCATGTTGTATTGTGAGAGAGCATGCAGGAGGATCACCAAGAAGATGAGTGTCTTAGGTATCCCCCCTGAGACTGGAGCACGATCCTCGTGGATAATTTGATTTATAGCATTCCCACCATGGTTCTCCACCGCCATGTGGGATGCTGGGGATCGAACCCGGATCCTCTGCAAGAGCAGGCGGCCTCTTAACGCGCGTAGTGGTTATTCTTGTCCTCACAGCCCAATGAGCCCTACTAGTCTATAGGATTTCGTGAGACAGTGGCCTTGGTGCCTGTGGCTCTTTTTTCTGTTTTAAAGACAATTTTCTTCGATGTAATTAACTACAGTGGGAGGTCCTGGAAACTAAGTGCTAATGTAGGCCCGAGGCCTGTGTCTCACACAAACTCACGAGGAGGATGCATGCCTTCTCTGATGCCTCGGCAAGTGCTGGATTAAAAGCATGTATCGACGAGGTGATAGGTTATGCTGTCATTGGGGAACCGCGAGCAGGTAGCTCCCTATATGCTATCTCTTCTTGGTTTAGTTTCTTGGCGTTTTTGTGTGTGTAGTGTTTGTGTGTCGTGATAGGTGACTGTGTGTATGTGTGTTCTTACAGCTAGAGATTAAAATGATAATCATTTGTATATAAAAATGTGAAGACTTACAAACAATTGAGGGGCTGGGTGTGGTGGCAGCATGCCATTAATCCTAGGCACTTGGGGGGCAGAGTGGCAGGAGGATTCTCTGTGAGTTCAAGGCCGAGCCTGGTCTACATAGAGTGATCCGCGGAGACATCGCTGGGGCTAAATGGAGATCCTGTATCAAAAGACCAAAATGAAAAATAAACCAAAAGGTCAAAACTATACAAAACAATTTTGATTTTTTTTTTTTTTTTTTTTTTTTTTTTTTTTTTTTTTTTTTTAGGTTTGTGCACCCATGTAATGAAATGCTTGTGGAGGTCTGAAGAAGGTGTCAGACCCCTGAAACTGAGTTAAGATGTTCGTTAGCGCAGCCATTAATGTCCGACGTGCTGGGTGTCTACTGGCTTAACATGAATCCCCAGTGGCAGGGTCTCTGAGCAGGAGAAAGATTATAATCGCAATCGTTCCTTCTGTAACCACTGACCTGCATCTCCAGCCCCCAACATTATGAGATCACTTTATGTTTGGTGCCTCACTATGTCATATGAAGTAATTTAAATTCTTTCCCTTGTCGTTTTTTTGTTTTTTTTGTTGTTTTATTTTTTTGTCTTTTTGAAGAAGGGGTCTCCAAGCTGTAGCTCCAGCTTGGCCTGGAACTCGCTCATGTAGACCAGGCTGACCTTGAACTCACAAAGATCTGCCTGCCTCTGCCTCCTGAGTGCTAGGATTAAAGGTGCACGCCACCATACCCAGCTGCCTTTGTCTTTTAATGTATTGAATTTCGTGTATTTTAAAGTTTTATATGTGTAAGTAATCAAAGCTATTTTTTCTTTTATTGTTTTTGCTTCTGATCTTATATTTTAAACGATTTTTGCCTCAAGATTATATAAATATTTACTTATATTTCATTCTAGTAACACCCCCCCACACACACTTTTCTTCAGGTATGATCTCCCCACATAGCCCAGATTTGTCTCAAACTCTCAATCTTTCTGCCTTAGCCCCCCAAGTGCTTGGATTGGAGGTATGTGCCACCATGCCAGGGTATAGTGGGTTTTTTTTTTCCTGTATTATTAATAGCACAATTAGTTTGTCTAGAATCATATTCTTCAATGTGGTTGACACTAACCACAAACTATTTAATTTTAAACTTCAGTCCATTAAAATAGAAAATGTGGTCGCTCAGTATACTAGCCCCTTTTAAAATGTTCTGTAAGTACTCAGAGTTGGGCTATCAACTATTTCCCATAATACAGATATTTCCATCATTGTAGAACATTCTACAGGAAAGTGATTAGGTGGAATTATTTTGAGACTGATGAGAAAAGATAGAGAATTGATCTTTTCTAAATAGTTTATCTGGTATATACTGTGCTTTGAAGAAGCCACTACTTTGATCCTGATTTGAGTTCCACATTTACATTCATCAGTCTGGGAACACATGCCAAGATTAATTTCCATGCTCTTCTATTCTAATCCTTAACCTTTCTTTTACCGTTTTTCAAATCCTTAGCACAATCACATGTTCAATCATGATAATTTTACAGCAGGTCTTACTGTTTAGTCAAGCAATATCTTTGCTTTCCTCATTACTCTTGTGTGTGTGTGTGTGTGTGTGTGTGTGTGTATGTGTGTGTCTGTCTGTGTCAGTGTTTGCACATGGTACACGTGCACATGAGTGGAGGTGAGAGGTCTTATCAGATGTCTTCCTCATTGTCCTCATCCTAATTTTTTAAAAAGAAATAATTTCAGCCGGGTGTGGTGGCGCATGCCTTTAATCTGAGCACTCCGGAGGCAGAGGCAGGCAGATCTTTGTGAGTTTAAGACCAGCCTGGTCTACAGAGTGAGTTCCAGGACAGCTGAGGCTACAGGGAGACCCTGTCTCAAAAAGACAAAAAAATTTTTTTCAATTTTTGTTACACCTTATTTATTGGTGGAGGGGTGCATATACGGAGGTCAGAGGACACCCACAGGAATCATCTCTTGCCCTCTACCATGTGGGTCCTAGAGTTTGAACTCAGGTCCCACAGATTGAACCATCCATTGAATCATCAACCCTCTACCTTTCTCTCTGAACCTGGAGCTCATGAATTCAGCTCGGCTGGCTGACTGGCCTTTGAGCTCAGGGCCCCTTCTGTCTCCGCCCCTTTTCTGCCACCGGTGCTGGGGTTACGGATCTGAGACAATACACTTGACTTTTTTTCTTTTTCTTTTTTTTTTTTGGTCTTTTCAAACAGGGTCTCCCTGTAGTCCCAGCTGTACTGGAACTCACTCCGTAGACCAGGCTGGCCTTGAACTCACAAAGATGCGCCTGCCTTACACTTGGTTTTTTCTGTGGGTGTTGGGAATCTGGACTCAGGTCCTCATGCTTGCACACTGTCTGCCCAGCCCTCATCATTTGTCTTTAAAAATGTCTTGGTGAGGGAGCTAGACAGATACTCGGAGGTTAAGAACACTTGCAGTTCTTCCAGAGGACCCAGGTTCAATTCCCAGCACCTACATGGCAGCTAACTCGAGTTCCAGGGGAACTGAGACCTCTTCTGGCCTCCGCAGACTTTGCCTGCCACAGTGCACTTACCTACATGTAGGCAATGCACTCATACACATAAAATAAAAATAATAAAATATTTTTAAAGTCTTCATTATTCTCCTATTTCTCTTTGCAGACAAATTTTAAAACAAATTTGTTGTTTACAGTTTGAACTGTGTCCATGTAGTAAGTAAACTCATGAAGGGTTTTTATGTGGCAAGTGTTTCCTGCATGTCCTATCATACTATATTTCCCAACTAGGCTTAGCTATTTCCCATCCATGAAGGTACATGCTGCCCCCGCCCCTGCCCCTGATACTGTGCCTTGTGTTCTCTGCCTGGAAATCAGTCCCATGGCCAGGCCATTGGGACTTTCATTCTCCCAGCTCAAAACTTGCTTCTTCTATGAAGCACTTTCTGAGTCCCCTACACAGATGCATGTATTACACATCCACCTGCCTCTATTCAGAACCGTCATCTTGCTATTTTGCATTGGGTTATAAGCCTATGTTCTCATTATGACAAACATTTTGAAGAGACTGTCCTTTCAATTTTGAATTCTCATAGTCTACTAATAGTACCTGGGCTCAAGGCACTCAGGAATCAAAGTGCACAAGTCAGATCATACTAGGAGGGCTGGAAGCGGCATCCCATGAAAGGCTTTGAATGGTTTTTGGTGGGCTTTGAGCCTGGCAAGGGTGCAGACAGAGCTGCATTGTATTCACTTAATCTTCCAATGATGTGATAAGTGAACTGGAGTGAGAAATGACAGAAAGCCAAGTGACAGTTAAAAGACCATTAGGAGAGTTCGAGGCAGACAGAGTAGAGGCCTGAGTCTGAGTGGTGGGCAGATTTTAGAAAAGAGGAGGCATTATGAAGGTATGATGCAGGGTTAGAATAGGAGAGTACAGGCAGAGTGGGAAAAAAATGACTAGGAACCTAACAGGAACTTCCTGTAATTTATTGTATAAGTGGTTTGTGTCATTCACAGACATTATAAGGGGATTTTAGCATAAAATCCAAATGAATGAGTATATCACCAGTGAGTGTTCTAGAGCTAGCCAAATTCCCTCAGTTAAATCTCTTGAACTCTTTGTAACAACAATTTCTTCATCTGTAAAATTAATATCATGCTGGGACTAAACAGAGACCCTGTCTCAAAAAGACCAAAAATAAATAAATAATTAAATAAATAAATAAAATCATGATGGTACTGCCCTGAGAGGGCCGTGAGGAAGATTAAATGAGTTAATACTCATGCTATGCTTAGAGCAATATCTCTCAATAATTGCTAGCTGCTTTTTGTTTGTCATTGTTTTGAGACAGGGTCTCTCTGTAGCCATACCTGGCCTGGAACTCACTATGTAGGCTAGGATGGCCTCAATCTCACAGAGATCCACCCCACCCCATCCAGTGCTGGTATTAAAGTCCTATGCCACCATACCCATCTTGTTTTTTAAAGATATAAACTCGGGGGCTGGAGAGATGGCCTAGCGGTTAAGAGCACCGACCGCTCTTACAGAGGACCCGGGTTCGATCCCCAGCACCCACATGGCGGCCGAGAACCGTCAGAAACTCCAATTCCAGGAGAACTCCAGTTCCAGGGGAATCCGACACCCTCTTCTGACCTCAGCGGCATTGCACGACATGGGTGCACAAACTTGCATGCAGACAGTACATTCATACACATATGGAAATAAATAAAATTAATAAAAAAATTTTTTAAAGAGTATAAACTCAAGCATTCCTATTCAGAAAAATACTCATTTGTCCCTGCCCCTAAATCAGCTCCCTACTTGTGACATAGAGACCAACCATCTAATGATACACAAAGCCTTATGGAGGACAACTCATCAAAGACTTCTTGAAGACTATAGTCTATTTATTCCTTGTACATATGCATGCAATTGGGAAAGAGATTGTTTTTCCCTTACCTGGCCAGGGTAGTTTAAGAATATGGCTTTAAAAAAAAAAGAATATGTTACCTATTGTCTTCAGTAATATAACTGGGAAACACTGTTCTCTCTGTCTCTTTTGAGAGGCACCTAAGGAAAGAGCCAGCTCTTGGGATATGCAAGGACTCATCAGGGGAGCACAGGCCACATGTATTAGTTACTTGTCCTACTGCTATGACCAAATACTGGACAAGAAATTACTAGAAGGAGAAAGGGTTTATTTTTGGTTCATGCTTTCAGGGGATAGAGTCTATCATGGTAGGGAAGGCACAGTGCAGGACAGGCTTGAAGCTGCGGTGGTGGGGAACTTGCTCATACAGGGTGAATCAGAAAACAGAGAGAGAATGCTGGTCCTCCTTTTCCCTTTTTATTAGTCCAAGACTCCAGTACGCAAGATGGTGCTGCCCACTTTCAGGGAGCGTGTTCCATGTCTCCTCCCCTCAGTTAACCCTCTTTGGAAAACTCCTCACAGACACACCCAAAGGTATGCCTCGTTAATGCTCTAGATGTTCCTTAATCCAATAAAGTTGACAATCACACCATGCAAATGGAGAAGAGACCCACTCATGCCCCTTGATGAAAGGGCAGGATGCTACTTTCCTGTTTGGCCCTGAGATGAATGAACTTTGATGTTTCCATCATTGACAGGGAGAGCAAAAGTTGGAGGAAGAGGAATTGTGAGCTGAAGCTGTCTTACTGTATTTGTCTCAAAAAGGTTTATGAAGGCCCTGTTAGCCAGAAACTGCTGCGGTCTGCAGACTATAACCACAATGGTTCAGATTCTCAGTGCTGCTATCTAGAATCCTCAGGGTCCAAGTGTGGCTATTTTGCCCATTCTTAGCTGTTTTTTGAGATAAGGTCTTACTGTATTGCCCAGGCTACACTCAAACCCCTAGGCTCAAGTGATCCTCCTGCCTCAGCTTTCCCAGTGGTTGGAACTACAGGCACACATTATCACATCTAACCTCTTTTGTTTGGCTTTTTGAGACAGGGTCTCCCTGTAGCCCAACTGGCCCCAGACTCACTATATAGATCAGGCTGCCCTCAATCTCACAGAGATCTGCCTGCCTTGCCTCCCAAGTCCTGGGAGGCATGTGCCACTGTGCCTGGCCACACCCTAACTTATCATTAATCATGCTATTTTTCTCATAAAGTGTGATGGCTCTGTGTTTATCATAACTGTTACTGTTTCACAAAGAGACAGAGGAGCTTTCCAGGATGTCTGTTAGAGATTGTACCAACTTGCCGTGATGAAAGCCAGACAACCGCGGATGTGCATGACTGCTTCGGTCTTCCTGCTCTGAATGAGGATGGGAGATTGCCAATGTATCAAAGCTTCTATTGCTCCTCTTTGTGAATGGAGGTTAAAGTGACAATACCCAGAGTCTATTCTGCTGTACTGTTCTGGAATTCTTTCTTCACCTATTCAGCCCCGGCCTTTGCCTGTTGCCTTGCCTCTGTCTCCATCCTTCAGGACAGGACTCTGCCTTGAGGGGTCTGGTTAGCATTGCCATGCTCATGAGGGGTCACACTAACAGTTAATGCCTTTGTTCAGAAACAAGGTCTCCACTGTGCCTCTCGGGGTGAAAACAAAGTCCCTAGACACAGACTTGACTTCCAGAAAAGTCTCCCGTGCTAAGTCAGCCAACAGACTCCAGAGCTAATCGGAACCAGATGTGAGTTCTTTCACTTAAATATATTACAGGTCACAGATTTATTTTTTGAAAGCACCTATAATAACAATTAAAGTCATAAAATGTGTTTTCCCTAGATATTTTCTCCTAGTCGACCAAGCAATATAGTCTGATATGTTGGGGCAAATCCATGCCAAAACCAACATATTTGCTTTGTCAGAAATCTGCAGAATGTGTCTGTCTGTGGAGGTGTGCTCTCGTTAGGCCAGGGATAGCTGCCAACACACAACAGTTTCCTAAAATATTCCTCGCATACACGAATGATAAGCAGACTCCATAGATTTGTGGGGTAGAGGTGGAGAAAGCCTGGGGGAGCGAAAGAAAATGAGTGGCATTGTGCATAATTCGTGTAATGTGGCAGATACTTCCTGCCTTAAAAAAAATGAGGCCAGGGGTGGTGGCGCAGGCCTTTAATCCTAGCCCTTGGGAGGCAGAGGCAGGCGGATCTTTGTGAGTTCAAGGCCAGCCTGGTCTACAGAGTGAGTTCCAGGACAGCTGGGGCTACAGGGAGACCCTGACTCAAAAAGACAAAAAATAAGTAAGTAAATAAATAAATAAATAAATTAATTAATTAATTAATTAATTAATAATGGAGCTCCAGAGAGTTCAGCAGTGGCCAGCCATGTTCTTCCAAGGGTATCAGGCAGGTGACTACCCCTGGGAAGAGCCTCTAGCCCGCAGTCTGTTCTTTCATGTGATGTCTCTTACCCATGTATTTTTGGGAAGGGTTGTCAGGACTGGCTCTCTGCCCTCTGCTAGCTCCCTCAGGGAGGACAGCATTCTCTCCTTCCCACTCTGTCTCAGCCCACGGAAGCTGTTTGCCTTCTAAGTGCCAGTAAGCAGGGGATGCCCTGTCCTGCTTATCTCCTTCTGGGTTTGAGGATTTGTGCCTTTACTTGCTGGCACCTATTTCCATTCTAAGAAATCGAATTACCAACACTACACTCTGCCCTGTGTATTGCCTCTTTTGTTTTTTTGTTCTCATATTTGCTTTGGGAAATCGCCTTCCATTCTTTTGCCACTTGTTTCCATTTGGAGAAATGTCCCTCCAGTCTTTCAGCCCGACTCATACTGAGACCGATTACACTCCACTCCTACCCCACCTCCACACCAGGAACCTCAGTATTTTGAGCCTAAGCCTTGCCAAAGGATAATGCTGAATTAGCTGAAGAGCCAGGGTCAGTGGAGGTTTATACTTCAGGTCCTTACCCTTTAAAAATTAGTTTAGGGCTATTGAGATGGCTCAGTGAGTAAAGGAGGTGCCTTCTGGGAAGGTGCCTACTGGGAAGGTGCCTGCTGGGAAGGTGCTGAGTTGATATCAGGACTCACATGTGGGAAGGAAAGAACTGACTACTGCAAGTTGTCCTCTGAATTCCACACAGGTGCCATGGCATGTTCACCCACACACACAGAGGGACATACACACAAATAAATATAACGAAACATTTTTACTTAGTTAAAATAATTAACACATTTATATGAGTCCCCACTCCAAAATATAAGAAGTCACATGGTATAAAATAAGAAACTCTTAGACCATAAATTTTAAAAAGAGTAATTAAAATTTGAATAAAGAACAAGGTATTTACACAGTCTCAAAGTACCTTCTTCAAAAGCTTACTGGTTACAAAGGGATAGAGGGCACCTGCTATGGAATCTGTACTCCAGGCAGGACCTGACAACGGGGTAATAATGTTCATTGACTACTCTGAAACAGCTCATAGAGAAGAGTTTTGAATGTTTTCTACACCAAAAAAATGTGATAGTTCTCCAGGAGCCCTGATATGATCATTATACATATATATGATATATATAATATATATTTTTTTAATATAATATATTTATATGCATTGAAATGTCACATTGGACACCAGAAAAAAAATATATAACTACTATAGGTCAATTAAAAATAAGAACAAGGGGCTGGAGAGATGGCCTAGCGGTTAAGAGCGCCGACCGCTCTTACAGAGGACCCGGGTTCGATCCCCAGCACCCACATGGCGGCCGAGAACTGTCTGAAACTCCAATTCCAGGAGAACTCCAGTTCCAGGGGAATCCGACGCCCTCTTCTGACCTCCGCGGCATTGCACGACACGGGTGCACAAACTTGCATGCAGACAGTACATTCATACCCAAAAATAAAATAAAAATTGGGGCGGGAGAGATTGTGCCAGTTGATTAAGAGCGCCGACTCTCTTGCAGAGGACCACGGTTCGATCCCCACCACCCAAATGGCTCTAAACCGTCCTTACCCTCCCACTTCCAGGGAAATCCAAGCCCTCTTCTGACCTCGCACGCGGCAAATTGCAAAACGACACAGTGGCACAAACCTACATGCATTACATTCCATACACATAAAATAATAAATAAATTAAAAAAACAAAGAAAAAGCATGTCGTTTAAAAAAAAAAGAAATAAATAAAATGAAAATTTTTTTTTTTTTTTTTTATTTTATTATTTTTATTGGTAAGAGTGTTACGCTTGTCAAATATGTAATGCAAATGCCCCTTTGTGCAGTGTGTCCCAACAGAGACAGGAATAGAGTGGTTCGATCCCCTGGAATTCCAGTTAGAGAGGGTTGTAAGCTACTATGTGGGTATGGGAATTTAAACTCGGGTCTTCTGCAAAAGCAACAGGTGCTCAAAACTGATAAGCCATCTCTCCAACCCCATAAACACATATTTTAGAAAAAGGGAGGGGATCTTTAAAATTTTCTAAAAATTATATGTGTGTGTAAGTGGTGAGGTGTGTGGTGGTGTGTGTGGGTGTGTTTGGGTGTGTGTGTGTGATGGGGGAGCATGTGCTGTGGAGCACAGACGGAGGGCAAAGGGAGACTTTGTGAGTCGGGGTTTTTCTTCCGCCTTTTTATTTTTTTTGGTATTGT
>VZQC01001522.1:3434375-3448004 GCA_009823505.1 Rhizomys pruinosus | reverse complement strand
GTTGGAGCTAGAAGATATCATGTTAAGTGAAGTAACACAGTCCCAGAAAAACAAACGACAAATGGTATCCCTCATCTGTGGATGCTAGTGCCAATTACCTAATTGTATGGCAAACTGAGCAACATCAATGTGATCTGAAAACAACTGTGCTCTTATATTGTAGAATCCCTTAAAAAAAAAAATAAACAAAGAAAAAAAATATCAAAAAAAGAACAAAATAAGCTAAACTAGTAAATACATAAGAGAAACAGTGAAGAGCAAAAGAGAACCACTCAGGAATTTTTGAAACAGAGAATTGTGACCAAGGGAAGTAGGCATTTGAAATAATATCAGTATGTAAATTAAACTCTACTTGTATGGAGAAGCAGAGAGAGACAAATAGCAACAGCAAAGTAAGGAGCTAACTATGATGCTTGGAGAATTATAATATGTTTTATTTTAATGAAAAACTCCAAAATATATCAAGTAAGAACCTTGTGAAAATACAATTATTTGGAATTAATACAGAATATTTGATGTTATAAAAAAATAAAAATTTTCTCTCTTGAGGAATATTTAAATTTCAATCTTTCTCCATTAATATACTGCATTCAGTATTTTCTCACAGCTCTTATCACTGCCTGACTTCATTATGTTTAGTCATCTCTTAGCTTATTCACTTGTTTTGTTTTGTTTCTCCTCATTGGAACTCCAACTTCTTCAGAGCATGACATTTTTTCTGAGCAGTAATTCCAACTGTAATTCCAGTGCTTGGGAGGCCCTGTCTCAAAAGATAAAAGAGTAAGACCTTTTCTTGTCCTGTTCTTGATGTCTATAAATTGTATCTGTCATATAGATGCTCAATATTAACTAAAGAAATAAGTGAATGAAAGACCATCGTGGTAAAAAGTTCTTTGGCCAAGCATTTCTTCTGATTGGAGACAAAAGTGCTGATTCAGAGGGTGAGGCGTTAAACATTTCCATAGGTATGAACTGACCTGCGGGCTGACCAAGTGCATAGAAGAGGATTTATTCGCTCCCACTCTTGCCTTCATAGGCTGTTAACAATTTTTGTCCAATTTGTGAATGAAAACACTGTATCCTATGGCATTTGAATGTGCACTTCTTTATTATTTTAATACCTGGCCAGTGTTTCCTGAGAGTGAGTGAGCTTTAAAGAATAGGCATGCATTTCTCACAGTTTTAGAAGCTGAGAAGTTGAAGATCAAGGGCACCAGCAGCTTCTGGTCTCTGGAGGTTCTGGTTTCTGCTTCCAAGATGGCGCCTTGACCTTGTGTTCTTACCTAGTACAGGTGCTGGACTCTCATGACCCAAGCACATTCCAAAGCCCCATCGCTCAAGACTCTTGCACTGAGGATGCAGTTTTCCCCCCATCGGTTTTGATGGGGACATTCAGATCATAGCAAACATGCCAAACATGCTTTGTTTTTGCCATTTGGAAATCCTTTTCTGTTACTTCAACTGTTTACATATTTGTTTCCACCCCCAACTTGTTGCTTGTATTTTTCTTAATAATTTGCAGGGATTTTTTTAATTCGTCAAATATCAGGCCAATATTATATATATAGTTGGCTTTCTTTTTTTTTGAGACAGGTCTCCCTTTAGTTCCAGCTGGCTTGGAGCTTGCTATGTAGACCAGGCTGGCCTTGAACTCACAGAGATCTGCCTGCCTCTGCCTCCTGAGTGCTGGGATTAAAGGTGTGTGCCACCACACCCAGCCTTCTATTTTATTTTATAAAATTTTTTTTTGCACTCAGTTTTATTCATTTTCAAACTGAGTTGTGTTAAGAGAATGAATGTTTAAGATGATGAAAGAAAAGAGGCAACGTATAGAATTTTATAGTATATAATTAAAATTTTAACATTTTCATGTTATTTTGTATTATGTGTTTATAATTTATTTTGCATTATAAAACTTTTTAAGTTTTTACTTAACTACAGGCAGACTGTTCAACGATATGACAAAAATCCTACTGGTGGCAACTTCCCCTGCATTTGGGCTAAGTGCCTCCATGGAAATCAACACTCTCTTGAACTTTGATCTCTCAAGTCCAAGTTTCATTAAGCGTGGTCACCAAGGAACCCCCAAGGACAAGCTCTCTCTCTCACCGACCCCTTGGCTTTGGCTGGGCTTGCTGATTTCTGTTCTCATAGCTCAGTCTTCTACTGACACACTCGTCTCCACTTCTACCCTTTGCTCTTGTTTTTGGACTGATTGTTCTTTTGTACTTTTACTAAATGAAGGAGCAAGCTTTGAAGCCTACTCCTGGGTGCCTACAACAGAAAATCAAGCAAGGAGGTCACGGAGGACATTTCTCTGCCTGTTCTAGTTTGCCTTCTCTTGCTGTGATGAAACACTTGATGGGGGAGAGGAAAGGGGTTATTTTAGCTTACACTTTTTTTTTTTGTCTTTTTGAGACAGAGTCTCCCTGAAGCCCCAGCTGTCCTGAAACTCAATCTGTAGACCAGGCTGGCCTTGAACTCACAAAGATCTGCCTGCCTAAGGCCCAGTCCATCTTTGAGGGAAGTCTGGAGACAGTAACTGAAGTGCAGAGCACTGAGAAATGCAGCTTGCTGGCTAGCTCCTCTGGTCTGCGCTCAGCCCTCTTTCTTTTTTTCTTCCTTCCTTCCTTCCTTCCTTCCTTCCTTCCTTCCTTCCTTCCTTCCTTCCTTCCTTCCTTTCTTTCTTTCTTTCTTTCTTTCCTTTCTTTTTTTTGAGACAAGGTCTCCCTATAGTCCCAGCTGACCTGGAACTCACT
Source organism: Rhizomys pruinosus (assembly GCA_009823505.1). Classification (NCBI taxonomy): domain Eukaryota; kingdom Metazoa; phylum Chordata; class Mammalia; order Rodentia; family Spalacidae; genus Rhizomys; species Rhizomys pruinosus. Next base: position 3,445,245 of record VZQC01001522.1, on the reverse strand, counting down.
CTGTAGACCTGGCTGGCCTTGAACTCAAAGAGATCTGCCTGCCTCTGCCTCCCAAGTGCTAGGATTAAAGGCATGCACCACCACACCCAGCTTAAAGATGGTTCTTAGATGCCATGTGGGTGCTGGGAATCGAACCTGGGTCCTCTGCAAGAATAGTCAGTGCTTTTTTTTTTTTAATATTTATTTATTTATTTCTGTATGTGTATGAATGTACTGTCTGCATGCAAGTTTGTGCACCCGTGTCGTGCAATGCCGCGGAGGTCAGAAGAGGGTGTCAGATAGTCAGTGCTCTTAACCACTGAGCCTTCTATCTAGCCCCATCAGGCTGTTTTCTTATGTAACCTAGAACCACTTGCCCAGGTATGGCAGCACCCACAGTGGGACAGGTCCCTCCCACATCATTCAACAATCAAGAAAATGTCTCACCATCATGCTCACAGGCCAGTCTGATAGAGGAAGTTCCCCAGTTGAGCTTCCCTATTCCCAGGTATGTCAGGTTGACAACTGAAGCCAACCAACCATGACATTGCCTAACCTGAAATGTCCATCCAATGTCTAGCTTGCCAGGCCTTTTGACCTTCCAGGAAAGGACAATCAGCATTAAGTCTCTTCACAGTCATGTGTAAAGCAGTGGTGTTAGAAGTTCTGAGTCTTCCCTCTGTATTCCAGCTTCTCCATGTAGTATGAGGAAGTGCTTGGCCAAGTGACTTAGCTTCTCTGAGACTTGGTTCCCCTATCTCTAAAGGGACAGAGGAGTAGAACTGAGTAAAATGACATATCTTTAGCAGCCAGTGTGGTTCTAGTATGTAGCAATTATCCAGTAGTATTATTGCTATAGAAATAACCCTATTTGGTCTTTATAAAACCTCTGTACCTCTTGCCGGGCATGGTGGCACACATCTTTAATCTTAGCACTTGGGAGGCAGAGGCAGGAAGTTCTTTGTGAGTTCAAGGCCAGCCTGGTCTACAGAGTGAGTTTCAGGACAGCTGGGGCTACAGGGAGACCCTGTCTTGAAAAGACCAAAAAAGAAATAAGTAAAATAAAAATAAAACCTCTCTACCTCTTGATTTTGATTCTCTTTTTTTGTTTGTTTGTTTTTTGGTCTTTTTGAGACAGGGTCTCCCTGTAAAATTCTAAAGAAACTGGTGTTTAGGGCTAGGGATACATCTCATTCAGTAAAGTGTTTGCCAGCGACCCAAAGTTGGACTCCAAGCACCCATTGTAAAAGTTAGGGGCATCTATAACTCTGGCACTGTGTAGGGTTTGGGGGTATGGTAGAGACAGCAGGACCCCTGGAACTTGCTGTCCTGCCAGTTTAGCTGAATTGGTGAACTTAAGGTTCAGTGAAATATCCTGTCTCAAAAAATAAGGTGGGAGGCTGGAGAGATGGCTCAGTGGTTAAGAGCACTGGCTGATCTTGCAGAAGACCTGGGTTTGAGTCCCAGCACATACATGGTGGCTAACAACCATGCTTAACTACAGTTCCAGGGGATCTCATGCCCTCTTCTGACCTCCACGGACCCTGGACAACATGGGTGCACTTACCTTCATGTGGGCAATACACTCATATACATGAAATAAAATATAAAAAATAGTGTGGAGCTGGGCCTGGTGGTACGCACCTTTAATTTCAGTACACAGGAGGCAGAGGCAGGAGGACTCTGTGAGATTGAGGCCAGCCTGGTCTGTATAGCTAGTTCCAGATCAGCTGGGGCTACTCAAGAAACAAACAAACAAACAAAAAAGTGGAAAGTAAAAGATGACTGAGGAAGACATCTGATCATCTGATGCAGACCTCTGGCCTACATGCACACACACATACACACACACACACCTACATGTACATGTGCATACATACAAACATGTGCACGACATATACCATATTCCACAAGATAGAAAGAAATTAAAACTGGGATTTTTAACAAATGAGGATCCAGATCAGGGAATCTGCTAACTCAAGACAAAGTCAGGATTCCAACTTCATGGTCTTCCTCACCAGCCAGCAAGACCCATTTAACCTCTTGACCAATGAGTTTGCTTCGAGGGGCCTGAGGCTGCCCCAGCCCAGGTAGTCAGGAGTTGGTGGGCTCAGGTGAGGTAGCCCAGGATGAACCAATTTGGTTTAGAGCTGTACATAGATCAAAATCCCCTGCAAAGATTTTGGCAGCAGATAGCCATCCCTTGATGGTTGGGGATTGGTGGATACCAAAATGATGATGTTCAAGTTCCTTATATAAAATACATAAATATTTGAATATAATTTATACACATCCGGTATACTTTAAATTATCTCTTGATTACCCAATGTAATGTAAATGCTAAGTAATAGTTGCTATGCTATATTGTTTACAGAGTAATGATAAGAAAACAATGTCTATGTTTAGAACAGATGCATCTATTATAGACCTTACTTCATGGTACACAAAAGAGACTTAAGACAAACAATGCTTAATCGATGGTGTTCAAAAGAGATGGAGAATCTGTTAAATGGGGAGCAGGTACAGCAAGGAGTGGCCCCCTCACATTGCTTTATTCAGTGTATGGATTCAGTGTAGCTCTGTCTGCCCCCAATTCAAGTTTTGCTTCTTTTTTGGTAGTGCTGGGGATGGAGCCAGGGCCTTATGCGCGCTTCTCGAGTTCTCTACCCCTGAGCATCTCCAACCAAATTATTGTTATTTTTTTTCATTTTGGGACTTAAAAAATAATCTGCCAGGAATTGGTGACCACACCTTTTGTCCCAACACTTGGGAAGCAGAGGCAGGTGTGTTAGGTCTGAGTTTCCCAGAATTCCAAGCAACACACAGATGTCCACTTCCTCCAGAGGCTGCCAACCTCGTCTCCTTCACCTGAGGTCTCGCCCAGGGGCTTTAAAAGAGTGTACCTCAGTTGCCATCCTCCTGGTTGCCTGCCATGCACCAACAGGTAGCCTATTCTGGCAATTTCTGAAGTAAATATGTTCTGGAGTGACTAAGCCTCATGTGCCTGTCTTTGTGTGTGTGTGTGTGTGTGTGTGTGTGTGTGTGTGTGTGCGTGTGTGTGTGTGTGTGTGTGTGTGTGTTTTTGAGACAGGGTCTCCCTGTAGCCCCAGCTGTCCTGGAACTCACTCTGTAGACCAGGCTGGCCTTGAACTCACAAAGATCCGCTTGCCTCTGCCTCCTAAGTGCTAGGATTAAAAGCGTGTGCCACCACACCACACCCGGCTGTGCCTGTCTTTTTTTTTTTCTGATGGGAAAGGGAGGACACTGAGGGGAAGAGAGGGTTCTGAAGGTTAGGAAGACACCTGCAGGGCAGGAAGGAAGGATACCCACGGGAAGGGACTGCAATGGTGGGAAGTTATCCCAGGGGTGACCCCCTCGAAAGACTCACATGCCTGTCTTTTATCAAGGGTTTGAGCCATTATAAATCAAACAAGGTAGATCTCTGTGAGACTGTGGCCAACCTGGTCTACATAAGTAGGTTCCAGGCCAGCTGGAGCTACAGGGACACCCTGTCTCAAAAACACCAAAAAAAAAAAAAAAACCTTCTGGACTTTTGATCTGAGATTCGTTGAATATACAAGTGTAGAACCCACAGGCAGAGAAGGCCAAATGTTTATCTTACCACATGCCTGTGATCCAGTACAGACCCTAACATCAGAATCCCAGACTGGGCTGAGATTCTGGGAGCCTTTAAAAGCTCCCTTGTGTTGCTCATGTGGAGTAGGTGCTATTGGCCCATGGCTATACTGCTGGAAGACAGTCTCAGTTTGATGCAAATTAGAAGTTGTATTTTACGTGTGGTGTGCTCACTCTGAAGCCAGCAAGAGGCTTGGTACCCTCCTTGCTCTTGACACTGAAGATTCAGTTGCTCCAAGTGCTCTTGGAGCAACTGAATCTTCAGAAGCTTACTTGCTTTCCTTAAGAGTTGGTAAACCCTACCTCATCCAGCAGGCTATGGCTTGCAGCACTGCCTGGTGCAGGGCAACTGTGACTCCTTGGATTTGTAATCTTGAAGTTTAGGAAAGGGACCGAGCTGTAAAGGCAGGGAATCCTGCTGCCTCGGGCTAGGAATAGAAGGTCGAAGCCCTGTCAGTGTGGGAGCGGTGGGAGGGAGGGAAAGTGGGGAGATGGCCCAATGGATGGAGTCAGGATAGTCTTCAGTGTGCCTTCTGGGGAGCCCCTCATATTGATTCATGTTTTCAGATTCTTTTTTTTTTTTGGTCTTTTCGAGACAGGGTCTCCCTGTAGTCCCAGGTGTCCTGGAACTCACTTTGTAGACCAGGCTGGCCTTGAACTCACAAAGATCCGCCTGCCTCTGCCTCCCAAGAGCTAGGATTAAAGGCGTGCGCCACCACGCCCGGCATGTTTTCAGATTCTTAGTGGCTTGCTTCCTATGTTACCAAGTTTGCTGCCTTCAAATCAGTTCAACTGCACCGTGGGGAATGCTGCAGGCAGTGTCCCGGGCCAGGAGAGGTTTGGTAGGAAAGGTGAGCTTCCAACCTTTCTGTGAGGAAAGGTTCTGGGAACTAGTGATTTTGTCTGTTGAGACCCCACACTTCTTTAAAACCCACTCAGCTTCTGAGGCCTTTCTCTACCTGACCAGCTTCACCTGGGTGGAGACAATGGGATCCTGGGGATGGTACAAGGGTTGAAAGGGGGAAGAGTTAGCAGGGGGCTTTCTGGAGGGTGAGGGTGGGGGTGGGGATGGGAAAGACTTCCGGGCGCCTTGGGGAAGGGAGATTAGAGGGGAAGGATGGGGGAGGCTGGGAGATCAAGGGAGTGAGCAGGCCAGCAAATCTCTTCCCCCACATTCCTCTCGGAATTTTTTCGTTCCCTTGGTTATAGAAGAATAGCAATTAGCAAATTCAGTAAAAAGAGCCAGAAATGGAGACTGTTTGCGCGTTTGGGGGCCAAGATGCATTAGCGAAGGAATGTGGCCAGAACTATATATAACCCCTCTCTTGGCCCACCCACCTGTCCCGCCGGGTGAGCAATGGTCTGTTTGTTCTGCGCTGGTATGTAGTTCATTTCACTCTGGGAGCCCACCATCTGGGCCTGAGCCTCGCTGCCAGTAGCTCTCGGTGACCATATATGGCAAAATGATATATGTGATAAAAGAAGCCAAATTCTCCAGTTGCGTCAGCCCCAGGAGCATGCAGTCTGTCGGCTCGAAACCTCTTCCAGCCCCTCTCTCTCCGGACCCCTACCCTGCTGCGGAAACCTAAGGGGACGAGTGATTGGCTGGGGGAGGCCGGGGGTGGGGCCACCTCCTTTGCGGTCTTCTTCAGCATGCTCAGGCCAGAGCTGAGTTTGGTGTGTCAGAGCTGCCAGTGTGTTTGACCTTTGCCTTAAACCAGGAAGACTAGGAATTACATGATAATTCACATCCCCTAACCCCCTCAGAATGCAGCCTGGTGCAGTGCCAATGCGGGTAACTGGAGGCAGACACAATAGCATCTAGGCTCTGTCCACCCTAGATTTAAGGACTAACTAACTGAATCTTGCGGCCTCTAACGTCCCTTCAGTTTCCTTGATCCTTAGCCAACCATGATAAAACTTGGATCCTGATAGCATAGCTGTGGTTGAGGAAATACAAGTCAGGCACACTCTTGCCCTCTCTCCCTATATATATTTCCCCACATCTTTTTTTTTTTTCCTCCTCTGGCCTGGGCCAGCTTGTATAAGGTACCCTACAGTGGGTCCTCACTTTTGGTGGGGTACCATGCCGATCGTGGGAGAAGCTGACAACACACACAAGATCTGGGTTCTCAAGCAGTTTATCCTCCCTGGAGCAGTGGCTAGCTGCTGTAAGAGGCATCTACCCAGCTACAAGGAGGCTTCTGGAAGGAGGTGACACTTGAGCTGTGTCTTAAAGAACAAGCAGTAGTTAGCAACATGATGGATGGAGCTTAGGAGCAGAAATCCCAGACTGAGGAAGAGAGTTGGAGTAGGGTGATTTGGGCTGGGAGACAGTCAGAAGCCAGATGCAGAGGCCCTAGCTGGGAGTGTGAAAGGGGTTGGACCTCTGTACCTCCCCCATCTTCTCTCACAGCATATGTACAAACTAGGGAAGTCTTGAGAGGAGTGTGTAAGGGTTAGCTTTCTGTGACAGTTACAAAGTAACTGTGATAAACAACTTAAAAGAGGGAAAGATTTATTTTGGCACATGGTTTTAGAGAGTTCAGTCACTTGGCACTGTTGTTTTGGGCCTGTGGTGAGGCAGGAAGTTCATCACAGCAAAAGGCAGGAGGGGGCAAGGTCAGATCTACCCATTTACTAGGACACACCCCCAGAGACCTGCTTCTTCCAGTCAGGCCCTTCCTCCTAAAGTTTCTACCATCTCCCAATACCTCATTAACAGATGGACTCATTAATGGATGATCCAATTATTTCCCAAGTGCTCCTCCTCTGTACTGGGGCCCAAGCCTTCACCACATGAGTTTTTTTCAGATCTAAGGAGCAACTGACCACATCTTGAGAGACCAGGGTTCCCTGAGTGAGCACAAAAAGTTAACAACAGACACAACAAAGACCAGTGTCAGTACACACTTCACCATGTTTCTGTCCTCTGCCTTATTAATAGTGGAAGCACGTGCAGAGATGGAGGTTTCATTGGCCTCGTGCACAGATGTCTAGGATGAGCAAAACCTCTCATGATTTGTTCTGAACATGTGGCATGGCGGAGATACAGCTTGTTGATTTGAGATTATCTAGTTATGTGGTTATAATGCCTTTGTGATGTTTTTGTATTTGTTACTATTAATCTTTTGAAACAAATTGAGAACTGTTTCCTTCTGCTCTATTTTCTGAAGAATTTGGGGTAATAGTGGTATTATTTCTTCCTCAAATATTTAGTACTTTACCAGGAAAACTGTCTTGGCTTAGCATTTTCTTTCCAAAGATTTTTATTAAGATGCCGCTGGTATACAAAATTATATATATTTGGATTGAGAGATGGCTCAGTGGTTAAGAACACCAGCTGCTCTTGCAGAGGACCCAGGTTCAAATCCCAGTACCCACATGGCAGCTAACAACCATGTGTAACTCCAGTTCCAGGGAAATCTGGCACCCTCTTCTGACCTCTGCAGGCATTGCATGACATGACTCATACACGTAAAAATATTTTTTTTAATTTAAAAATTATATATATTTAAAGTATACAACTTGATTTTTTGATTGCATATATCCTGAAATGATCACCATAATTCAGTTAACTAATGTGTCTATCATTTTTAAATAGTTGTTGTGTGTGTGTATGTGTGTGTGTGTGTGTGTGTGTGTGTGTGTGTGTGTGTGTTCTGAGAAGATTTAATCGAATTGGGGACTGGGGAGATGGCCCAGTAGATGAAGTGTTTGCTGCACAAACTTGAGGACCTGAATTTGAATCCCCAGCACCCACATAAAAAACAACATGGTGGGTTGGAGAGATGGCCTAGCAGTTAAGAGCACCGACTGCTCTTGCAGAGGACCCAGGTTCAATCCCCAGCACCCACATGGTGGCTGAGAACCACCTGTAACTCCAATTCCAAGAGAACTTCAGTTCCAGAGGAATCTGACACCCTCTTCTGACCTCCGTGGCATTGCACGACATGGGTGCACAAACCTACATGCAGACAGTACATTCATACACATAAAAAACAAAACAAAACAAAAAAAACAACATTGTAGGGCCGGGCATGGTGGTGCACACCGAGGCAGAGGCAGGTGGATCTCTATGAGTTCAAGTCCAGCCTGGTTTACACAGTGAGTTCTAGGCGAGCTGGGACTATAGGGAGACCCTGTCTCAAACAAACAGACAAACAAACAAACCCCAATATGGCAGCACACATCTGTACCCCAGCATCGGAAGTGGAGACAGGCAGATTCTAGGGGCTCACTGGCCAGCCAGTCTAGCCAAAGCAGCAAGTTCTAGGTTCAGAGAAAGACTCTATCTCAAAGTATCAGGTGGAGGGGCTGGATTACTGCTCTTCTAAAGGACCTGAGTTTGATTGCCAGCACCCAGATGGTAGCTAACTGCCTTGTATCCCCTGCTGGCCTCTGTGAGCACCCACCCACACATGGTGTGACATTCACTCACACACATAAACAAAACCAAATTTTCAAAAAATGAGGTAGAGAAGTAATTGAGGAAGACATCTTAATGTGACACCTTGGCCTTCATAGGCACTTGTATACACACACACACACACACACACACACATGAATGCATAGGTATGCACACAACACACACACACACACACACACACACACATGAATGCACAGATATACACAACTCACACACACACATGAATGCATAGGTATGCACACCACACACACACACACACACACACACACACACATGAATGCACAGATATGCACAACACACACACACATATGAACTATTTACTTTGGGCTTGATAATGAATTTAATGTCCTCAATAGATATAACTACTAGAATTTCAATTTTTTTTTGTTGTTGGATTCCCCTGGAACTGGAGTTAAAGACAGTTCTCAGCCGCCATGTGGGTGCTGGGGATCGAACCTGGGTCCTCTGCAAGAGCAGTCGGCACTCTTAACCACTAGGCCATTTCTCCAGCCCTAGAATTTCAATTTTATCTTATGTTAATTTTGGCAATTTTTACTCTGTTAAGGAATTTGTCCATTTCATCACTTATTAAACTTACTGGCATAAAACCGAACATAATATTTTCTTTTAATGTTTTTAGTCTCTATGGTGACCTTTTTTTTTTTCCTTAAACCAACCTCTCTCCCTCTCCTTATTCTCTCCATGTAACCCTCCTTCTTCCCCAACTCCCACTTTCCCCATCCTCCTTTTTCTTTCTCTCTCTCTCTCCATCTCCTCTTAGCTAAGAGTTTATTAATTTCATTGACATTGTCAGTGAACCAATTTTTGGGTTTGTTGTTTCTTATCTGTTTCCTACTTCACAAACTGGCTTTTGTCAGTTTTTTTTTTTTCATTCTATTTACTTTATGGTTCCTTTGCTCCTCTTTCCTAGCCTTTGTTGTTTTGAGACAGGGTCTCTGTATGTGACCCAGGCTGGCCTTGAACTTGTGAGTCTCTTGCCTCGGCCTCCTATGTAGTGAGATTATAGGCATGCAGCACCAGGTTTTTCTACCTTTGGGGTGGAGGGGTGCACAGGTTTGCATGTGCAAGTGAGGCCCAGGCAGAGGACAACCTGGTGCTGCCCACTTTTTCTATGAGTCAGGGTCTCTTTTGTCTTGGAACTATGCTAAAGTGTGTTAAACTGGCTTGCCAGCCAGCCCCAGAAACTAACTAATCTGTAGTGTGTTTCTACCTCCCCAACACTGGGGATTACAAGCAGCTGCCATCATGCACAGCTTTTTTTTTTTTTTTTTGTCTTTTTTGTCTTTTTTGAGACATGGTCTGTCTGTAGCCCCAGCTGACCTGAACTCACTATGTAGTCCAGGCTGGCCTTGAGCTCCCAGAGATCCGCCTGCCTCTGTCTCCTGAGTGCTGAGATTAAAGGTTTAGTGCTACCATGCCCAGTTTTTTTTTGTTGTTGTTGTTGTTTTTTAAGTGTGTTCTGGTGATTAAAATCAGGTACTTGGTTTTGCAGGAGAAGCAAAGCACTCTACCAACTGAGATAGCTCCTCAGTCTCTTTTCTTGGTTTTTGAACTGGAATCTTAAATCATTTCTTCTTTGGTAAAGCTGAGTATTTTCCTTTTAAGTACTCCTCTCTGTATGTCACACATTTTGATAGATTGTATTTGCCTTTATTACTTAGTTCAGAAATATTTTTGGACTTCTAATTTTCCTTGTGACTTCTTTTAAAAAAGTTAAAACATTTCTTAACATTTATTTATTGTGTGTGTGCATGTGCCACAGTGCACGTGTGGAGATCAAAGGACAACTCAAGGGAATTGGTGCTCTTCTTCTGCCAGGTGGGTCCCAGGGATCAAACTCAGGTCATCAGGCTTGGCAGCAAGCCCCTTTACTCACTAACCCGTTGGCTGGTCTGTATTTCTTCTTTTATCCATACATTATTTAGAAGTGTGAGCTTAACTTCCAAATATCTGAATTCTACTAGATATCTTATTGCAATTTTTTTCTTATTTACTTTCATTTTAGTTGGAGAAAATATTGTGTAAGATTTAGTAGTTGAAATGTTTTGAGACCATTTTTATGTCCAACATGTTTTGTCTTATTGAACACACAACAGACAGTTGGAATGTTGTACACATGTCAGGTGGGTAAAGTAGCTAATGTTGTTCAGATAGAGCCTATGTGTCTTTACTGGGTTTTCCTTTATCTTATTTTTTATATATTTTTATTTTTGTATTTTGGTCTTTTTGCGACAAGTTCTCCCTGTAGCCACACCTGGCCTGGAACTTGAGATGTAGACCAGGCTGGCCTTGACCTCCCAGAGATCTGCCTGCCTCTGCCTCCCAAGTGCTAGGATTAAAGGCATGCACCACCACATCTGGCTTAAATTATTTTTATATTTATTTATTTATTTATTTATTTATTTATTTATTTATTTATTTATTGTATTTTCGAGACAGGGTCTCCCCGTAGCCCCAGCTGTCCTGGAACGAATTCTGTAGACCAGGCTGGCCTTGAACTCACAGAGATCCGCCTGCCTCTGCCTTCCGACTGCTGGGATTAAAGGCATGCACCACCACGCCCTGCTAAATTATTTTTATTTTTATGTGTATGAATGTTGTGCTTGCATGTATGTAAGTGTATCATGTGCATGCAATGACCATGGAGGCGAGAAGAGGATGTCAGACTCTATAGAACTGGAGTTACAGATGGTTGTTAGCTGTCATGTGGGTGCTGGGAACTAAACGTAGGTCCTCTGGAAGAACAGCCAGTGCTCTTAACCACTGAGCCATTTCTTCAGCCCCCAAACTCTTTTAAAAAAAAAA
>VZQC01001522.1:3393086-3432604 GCA_009823505.1 Rhizomys pruinosus | reverse complement strand
TTTTTGGTGTTTTTGAGACAGGGTCTCCTTGTAGCTCCAGGTGTCCTGGAACTCACTCTAGTCCAGGCTGGCTTTGAACTCACAAAGATCTGCCTGCCTCTGCCTCCCAAGTGCTAGGATTAAAGGCGTGCGCCACCATGCCCGGCAACGGCTTCTCTTTTTCAAAAAGATTTATCTATTTTATATGTATGAGTGTTCTGCATGCATGTATGTAAGTGCACCCGTGTATATAACACCTGCAGAGGCCAGAAGAGGGTTTCAGATTCCCTAGAACTAGAGTTATATATAGTTGTTATCAACCCTGTGGGAACCCAGAGAACCTGGGTTCTCTGCAAGAGCATCCAGTGCTTTTAACCACTGAGCTATCTCTACAATCCCTGCAATAGTTTCTCTTATTCTTCGGGTAATTACCTAAATCTTTCTATGGCCTGCAGGGTCTTATACACTCTAGCCCAGCCCGCACCACCATCTCTGAAGTCTCCTCTTCTTCACTGTGATTCAGCCATTTTTACTGCCTTCCACCATAGGTTCATTGCAAATGTTGTCGGCTCTACCTGGAATGCCTCTCTTCTGCCTCCCCAGTTTTCACTGTCTGTAGCTCAGGCCCTTTTATCTTCTGATGTTAGCTCTTCGTGCCTTCCCAGAGAGTACTTCCTTAGCTTATGTCCTTGGACAAGCAGACACCAGAATAGAATTTGATGTGCAAAGAAATTTGTTGGGGGTTAGTAACATAAGGATAAAGGGGCCTTTAGGTTTGACAGCCTATGAGAGCCAGAAAGAGGGAAGGAAGGAAGGCTGGCTAAAGCTTCAGACCACAGGGCAGATCTGAGAATGGGCCAGTCATGCTGACAGGGAGCTCCAGGGCAAAGACTTCCACTGGATTAGTCCTGTGTCGGGCAGAGAGGACCCATCTGTAGTGTCTCCACGGTACTTACTCACTAGCTTAGAGCACTCGGGGAGGGAGTAGCCTTGGTGTAACACTGTGGCGGGTCTGAAGGTGTGACAGCTGGAGGCTGTCAGTCAACCACATACATCTCTTGCAAAAGAATCTCTGAAGGGACACATGTGTAGTGCCCCTTCATGACCGTGTAACACTCCCTAAGCGAGGTCAGTACGCACTGATATACACTGTCACAGGCCCAGGGTTCTTTTCAGAGAACTTTGTTAAGCTGTAATCACAATACGCGAGCACTATTTTAAAAAATATTTTATTATTTTTTTACAGGCATGAGTGTATTGCCTGCATGTATGTCAAGGCATCCATGTTGTGTAATCCCCGTGGAGATCAGAAGAGGACATTTAATCCCCTGGAATTGGAGTTATGGCTGTTAGCTACCATGTGGGTGCTGGGAGCCAAACCTGGGTCCTCTGCAAGTACAGTCAGTGTTCTTGACTACTGATTCATCTCTTCAGCCCTGTGAGCACTATTTTTAAGGTATGCCTCTCCTTGAGAACAGGGGCAATGGACTTGTTACAACTGTGTTGAACAACTGTGTGTTCAATATTTACTTACTAGAGAAATAAAAAGAGTGAGTGAAGCCGGGCGTGGTGGCGCACGCCTTTAATCTTAGCACTTGGGAGGCAGAGGCAGGCAGATCTTTGTGAGTTCAAGGCCAGCCTGGTCTTCAGAGTGAGTTCGAGGACAGCCTGGAGCTACCGAAAAGACCAAAAAAAAAAAAAAAAAAGAGTGAGTGACTTGTGTCAAATTCAGACTTTGAATTCTCTGGTTCAAACTCTCAAACTGTGATGGCCCAGCTCACCTTTTCCACCCAGGCCATGAAGTGCCAGCCAGCAGATCAGGTACCTGAGGCTGATGTTGACCCTGCCTAGTAGGTTTTGTTGGGGAGAGAGCCATGTGGCGCCAATCCATGATGACGAGTTTCTCTAGAATGAGTATCTCTGGATCTGCACAAAGCCTTTGTGTTTCTCGTTGTTGTGAAAGGGGTGGTGCTTCTTCACTTGATTACTTCAGACTAGTAAGACTTGTGAGGAACAGCGGTAGGTGTGGTAGTGTGTGCCCTATATCCCTACTTCTAGGAAGCAGAGGCAGGAGGACTGCATGTTTGGGACAAAGTAGTCTTAGGTAGCAAGATTTTGACTTAAAAAATTTTGTGAGGGGCTGGTGTGATGGCTCAGTGGATTGAAGCATTTGCAGCCAAGCCTGACTGAGTTTGATCCCCAGGACATACAAGGTGGAAGGAGAGAGCTTATTCCCAAAAATTGTCCTTTTATTTCTGCACGTTGTCTTCTGCCTTCTACACGTGCATTATGGCATGCCTATGGTATGACATGTTCACACATGTTCACACATACACATATACACAAAATAAATAAAAGTATTTTCCAAATTTTTAAGAAATTGTTTGGGACTGGAGAGATGGCTCAGAGGTTAAGAGCTATCACTGGCCTCTCTTGCAAAGGACCCGGGTTCAATTCCCAGCACCTACATGATGTCTAACCTTCCCTAACTCTAGTTCCAGGGGGATCCGACACCCTTTTATGACTTCTGTGAACATTGCATGGCATGGGTGCACTTACATCCATGTAGGGAACATACTCATACATAAATAAAATAAAATAACAAATAGAAAAAGAAATCGTGGGGAAGAATGGAGACGCTCAAGTGTCCCTCAGTGGATGAGCTGTGCCCAAGGAACAGCTGCAACTCCATGCACGAGCTCTGTACGTTCTTCACTCTTTCCACCCTTCCCTCAGGAAGTTGTTCTTTGTCCCATTTTCCCTGAGGTATTTCAATTTGGGACAAAGACAGCACCTTGGGGCTGATGACTCCTTCCTGGGGCTGACTAATATAGATGGAAAGTATAGCATAAGGTTAGGACTTTGGGCTCTAGATTCAGACTAGACTTGAGTTCCAATCTCAGCATCTTCATTGCAAGGCTACAGGACTCCAGGCAAGTCACTCAACTTCTGGGAGTCTTGGATTCTCCTCTGGAATGTAGAAATAGCAAAATGGCCAAAAACCAGACAGGCTGCTGGGTGAAAGTTAACCACCTCTCCAGAGGTGGCTGTAAATTCAAGGCACATTAGTGTGTTAAAGGCTCTGAGAAGTCCTGCAGTCAATAAACCTGGCTTTCGACAAACTTACTTGGTGATGAGTTTGTGAAGCACATGGGATCCTGATGCTCTTTAGAAAGCAGTTTGGGAAACACTCCTCTAAGAATTTTGCTTTTTATCTTGAGATTACTGTGTACCTTCAAAACTACCACAAATAAGACCCAGATGATTTTGGCTTCCTACAGAATCATTCTGAGTCTGGGGATTATGCTTCTGGGTTTCATTGCGGTGTGTTGGAACTCCTTGATGTGTTTGTGACCATGTGCTCAGCAGGGATGCTGCAGAAAGCTCTGCACCGTCCTCACACTAAAGGAGCTTTTCTCCTACAGGAGAAAAGTCTGGTAGTGGTCAATGAGGCGTGGACTGCCTAGAGGTCACTTCAGTGGGTAAATAGGCCACCTAGAAAGGCAAGTGACTTGCCCAAGAAGATAAGAAATTGAGGGGCACATCCCAAAATGCATAATGAGCTGCTGCGCTTTCCCTGGACGCTTGTTGGTTAGAACAAAGCATATGGAGGAGCACGTGGCGAACTCTCAGAGGCTCCTTGGCTCCTGGCTCCTTCTTCTGACTTGGTCACATGGAGGGAGGGACTGGACAAGATTATGGCTGAAGGTCAGGGGTTAACGGTCCTGAGTCCAGATGGCAAGCAGCTGAGGCACAAACCAAAGATTGCTTCCTCCTCTTTCTGGTGATTCCAGGGATGAGAAGACAGAAAAGGAACTTGCAACAGATGGAAGGGGACCAGAAGGATTTGGAATGGGACCGAGGGGCCAGCTCTTAGAAAACGAAGGGGGGCCGGGCGTGGGGGCGCACGCCTTTAATCCTAGCACTTGGGAGGCAGAGGCAGGCGGATCTTTGTGAGTTCAAGGCCAGCCTGGTCTAGAGTGAATTCCAGGACAGCTGAGGCTACAGGGAGAACTTGTCTCGAAAAGACCANAAAAGAAAACAAAACAAAGGGGAAGTGTTTTCTGCTTGGAGAGAGCATTATTTACCAGAAGAGAAAAAGCATAGGATCCCACCAGGGTAGATGGGTGGGCTCCGATTCCTATTTCTTGGCTGTGACAGATCACACCAGTTCACGTTTCTAAGACAACCAGGGAACCAAATAGGAACAACATTCGTGATAATAAGAGGTGGCTGCAGCAGCCTGGGCCAACCCAGACAAGTTGAGCTCAAAGATCAGAAGTTTTGAGGTCAAATTAATTCTAAAATTAGAGTCTAATTTTTGAGGATGCCAAAATGAGCTCACCTAGCATGAAGTGTGTCAGAAGAACTGGAGGTACAAACTCCACAGGGCATCTAGTGGAGAAGGGGTGGGGGCTGGGAAGAGCCTCTGCAGTTACAGAAACTAAAACTAAAACTAAAACTAAAACTAAAAAGATCAACCAGGTCTCCCTGTAGCCCCAGCTGGCCTGGAACTCACTCTGTAGACCAGGCTGGCCTTGAACTCACAGAGACCTTCCTGCCTCTTCCTCCTGAGTGCTGAGATTAAAGCTTTTTAATTTTTTTTTAATGTAGTGTCTTTTCAGACTAAGAGCTTTGAACGATCTAAGCATCTCATCCTCTGTTCTTTCTCTCTTGCCGCCTTCTGAAAGTTGTCGGCGTACTCAAAAAGACATTGGGGACGATTCAGGATATATGTGGACTAGGCAAAATGTGAGCCCTTGTTTCCTCCTCTGCACCCAGTCCCAAACTAACCTCACATGGGTGGGGCTCATGCCCTTCTGACAGGGCATTCATGGCAGGAAGGATGCAAGCAACCCACCAGAGGGGGCACTTTGATCAATCCGTGTCATCTCATTAAACAGTTCAGGGGATTGACACTGCAATAATCTCCATTGCTCACTAGACTGGATTTAGATAGGATCACCCTGGAGACTGGTGAGGCACACCTCTGGGTGTTTGTAAAGGTGTTTCCCAAGAGGCTTAACGGAGTGGGGAGACTCTTCCTGGATGTGAACGGCTCCATCCATGGACTAGAGACCTAGGTCAGAATAAAAAGGGAAAAGGGAGAGGCAGCTGAGCTGCAGCATTCCGCCCCCGCCTCCACCTGACCTGTCTAAGGAATGTTCTCAGCATGTGCTCCTGCTGCCATGACGGTCTACCCAAGGGCCAAGCAACAAAACCCTCTAAAACCAGGAAAAATATCACTGTTTCCTAGTGAGTTCCTGGCTAGCTGGGGCTACAGGGAGACCCTGTCTCAAAAAGACCAAATAACAATAATAATAAATAATAATAATAATAATAATATTTCCTCCTTTGAGTGATTTCTGTCAGGTATTGGTCATAACCACAAGAAAAATAATTAATACAGTATGTTGCAGGCTCAATGTGCTTGAATAGAGTAGAACCCAGAGTTACTAGTCAGTCTGGGTCATGCTCTCCACTCTCCCCACATCCACTTTTTTAAAAACAATTTTTTAAAAAATAGATTATTTATATTTTTATGTGTATGAGTGTATTGGTTGCATGTGTGAAAGTGCACCAGTGTCTTGCAATGCCCACAGAGGCCAGAAGAGGCCTGGAACTGGAGTTATGGACGGTTGTTAACAGCCATGTAGATGCTGGGAATCAAACCCAGGTCCTCTGCAAGAGCAGCCAGTGCTCTTAACTGCTGAGTCATCTCTCTAGCTGCCCCATCCTGCCTGTTTTAAAGATTTACTTATTTTTATTTTATGATTATGAGCGTTTTGCCTGAATGTATGTATATGTATCACATACCTGACTAGTGTCCACAGAGGCTAGAAGAGGGCAATGGATCCCTTGGAATTGTAGTTACAAATGGTTATAAGCCACCATGTGGGTGTTGGGAAGCTAACTGGAGTCCTCTGCAAGAGCAACAAGTGCTCTTTAAAAAACTTCTTATTTAGGGGGCTAGAGAGATGGCCTAGCGTTTAAGAGCACCGACTGCTCTTGCAGAGGACCCAGAGGACCTAGGTTCGATCCCCAGCACCCACATGGCGGCTGAGAACCGTCTTTAACTCCAGTTCTAGGGGAATCTGACACCCTCTTCTGACCTCCTCGGCATTGCACAACACGGGTGCACAGACCTACATGCAGATAGTACATTCATACACATACAAGAATAAATAAAAAAAATTTTTAAATTCTTATTTATTTTTTTAAGTGTATGAATGTATTACTTGCCTGTAGGTAGGTGTACCTGTGTCATGAAATGCTCAAGGAGGGCAGAAGAGGGCGTTGTTGGATCCCCTGGAACTGGAGTTAATGACAGTTGTTAGCTGTCCTTGTTAACACAGTGGGTACTGGGAATCGAACCCACATCCTCTGCAAAAGCAGCCAGGGCTCTTAACCCCTGAGCCAACTCTCCAGTCAAGAGCAGCAAGTGCTCTTGACCACCGGACCATCTCTCAGCTCCCCCCTCCACTTAGTCAACACCCTGGACTCTAGATCTAGGACTATGAATCTCTCAGAGCTGTAATTCATCTATAAAATGCCAAGTGTGACAAATCTACCTGTGTGCTATTTCTGCATTTCTATCCACCCTCCATCCTCACAGGCACAATCTGGGTCAGGCATTTGTGACTCCTGCAGGACTCCTTCCATTTATTCAGAGCACACGGGCTGGATGATCTTCCTGAAGTATAGTCCTTTCTGATCAAGCAACTGTTGAAATATTTCATGGCTCCTCACTGCCAGTGGAATAGAATTCACCTAGTTTAGCCTGGTGTTCAAGGTCATCTACCCTCTGATCACAGCCTGTATTTTCTTTCTTTCTTTTTTAAAATTTATTTATTATTATTTTTTAAATTTTTATTTATTTTTGTATGTGTATGAATGTACTGTCTGCATGTAGGTTTGTGCACCCGTGTCATTCAATGCCGCGGAGGTCAGAAGAGGGTCTCAGATTCCCCTGGAACTGGAGTTCTCCTGGAATTGGAGTTACAGACAGTTCTTAGCCACCATGTGGGTGTTGGGGATCAAACCTGGGTCCTCTGCAAGAGCAATTGGCGCTCTTAACTGCTGAGGCATCTCTCCAGCCCCCAACAGCCTGTATTTNTGTGTATGAATGTACTGTCTGCATGCAGGTCTGTGCACCCGTGTCGTGCAATGCCGCGGAGGTCAGAAGAGGGTCTCGGATTCCCCTGGAACTGGAGTTCTCCTGGAATTGGAGTTACAGACGGTTCTTAGCCGCCATGTGGGTGCTGGGGATCGAACCCGGGTCCTCTGCAAGAGCGTCGGTGCTCTTAACCGCTAGGCTATCTCTCCAGCCCCTGCATTCTCTTCCAACTACCATTTCTAACACACTGAAAAGTCACACTCCAGGTCTTCATGCTGATGGGTTCTTCCAAGCATCATTTAATCTGAAAGGTCCTTCATATTTACGCGTCTGTCCTTTCTCTTGTGGGTCCTCAGAGCCTAATTATTAGCCATATGGCCTTGAACAGGTTATTTAAACTCCATATCTCTGGAAGAGTGTTTCTAAAGATGGCCATAGCGATGACATCCATTCTGCATGCCCTTTGCAGGAGACAGTGCCAAACCTCTGTGTCAGTTTTCCTTCCATTTGAACCTGGCTGGTTCTGTGACAATTACAGACCAATTGAATGTGGTGGATGTGCTATGTCACTTGCAGTGTTCTGATTTTTGTGTTCTGGAAGTCAGTCATAATATAAAGAAGTTCCTACCATCCTGCTAGAGAGAGGAAACGTAAGGGATAATTGAAATGCCCTAAATGACAGTGAGCCCCTGGGCCCCAATCTAGTAAGTGTGAGCATCTTGGAATTCTCATCCCAGCCAAGCACACAGGAGCAGATGAACTGCCCAGGGGAGCTCTGCCTCAAATCATTTGGGGGACAGATTGTTACACAGCAATAGATAACTGTAATAGTCTCATCATGTACAAATGGAGATAACAGGAGCTGGAGAGATGGCTCAGCCGTTAAGAATGCCGACTGCTCTTGCAGAGGACCCGGGTGGATTCCCAGCACCCACAAGGGTGCTAAGAACCGTCTTTAAGCTGGGCATGGTGGGGCACACCTTTAATTCTAGCACTTGGGAGGCAGAGGCAGGTGGATCTCTGTGAGTTCAAGGTCAGCCTGGTCTACAGAGTGAGACCCTGTCTTTAAAAAGTCAAAAAGAGGGGCTGGAGAGATGGCCTAGCGGTTAAGAGCGCCAACTGCTCTTACAGAGGACCCGGGTTCGATCCCCAGCACCCACATGGCGGCCGAGAACCGTCTGAAACTCCAATTCCAGGAGAACTCCAGTTCCAGGGGAATCCGACACCCTCTTCCGACCTCCACGGCATTGCACGACACAGGTGCACAAACTTGCATGCAGACAGTATATTCATACACATACAGAAATAAATAAAAAATTAATAAAAAAAAATTTAAAAAGTCAAAAAGAGCCAGGTGTGGTGGCACGTGCCTTTAATTCTAGCATGTAGGAAGCAGAGGCAGGTGGATCTTTTTGAGTTCAAGGCCAGCCTGGTCTACAGAGAGACCCTGTCTCAAAAAAGAAAAAAAAAGTAAAAAAAACCCAAACAAAACAAAAAACAAATGGAGATAACAATGGTTCGCTGCCTCCTAGACACTAGCTAACCTCCATCTCTCCCTTCCTGAGCCCCAGTAGTGATTTTTTTTTTTTTTAGGGCTCTTCCTAAAATGTAGATTGTATTCATCTTAAGCTCAGGGCTGACTGTGAGCTCTTTGAAGGACCATAATAGGCAGTCATGTGGATGGAAAAGAACAAAGCCTCCCCTCCTGTAGGCTTCACCAAGACTGTAAGTCAAAGAGATGAAAGAAATGCTTGGAGACCTCTGGGCTTCATCCAGTGAATCTAGAGGGGCACTTGCTGTTTCCATGTCTTCCTGTCCCATCTGTGTGAACTTTATCCTTCTGAGCAGGTGAGATCCCACCATAACATTTCTAAAGGAAGTTTCCCTGTTTCCTGTCCTAAGAGCTGGCTGACCTCAAAGGCCAGGGAGGTGCAAGGGATGATGTCACAAACCTGGGAAGGAACTGATGACCCCTCAAATCCGTTCTCATGGCTAGCAGATGCCTGAGGATCACAAGGTTAACATTGCTGATTCCTGAGCAATGATTCAATCGAATAGAACTGTAATATCTCTAAGATTTTAAAAAGACTGGGCAGTCTGAAGAGCGGAGTATGGAAGAAGGTAGGGTTATACATGGTTCAAAGGTCTTTAGTGTTAGAAATGACTTTGCAACTCCTAAAAGCCAAAGCCATGCAAAATCAAATCAAGGTGCAGAGCCTCCCGGTGTGGATAGTGTGGCTTAGATCTAGGCATCTTAGGTTCATGTTGCATCTTTTTTTGAATTTAGTGGATCATCGACACAGCAATGGTAGATAGGAGAGTGGATTTTATGTACTCTGATGACAGTCAAGAAAACAATTCTCCAAATCGGAAGTGATGTGACTATTTTCCCGGTGTCCTACTTTGCTTTTGTATTGCTGCGGTAAAACACTGACCCAAAGCAACCTGGGGAGAAAAGGCACTGTCTCAGCTGACAACTTCCAGGTCACAGCCCATCCCTGAGGGAAGTCAGGAAGGAACTCTGGCAGGAACCTAGAAGCAGGAATGAAGCAAAGACCATAGAGGAATGCTGCTTCCTGGCTTGCTCATCTGTGCTCAGTCAGCTTTCTTTTTTTTTTTTTTTTTTTGGTCTTTTCGAGACAGGTGTCTCCGCTGTAGCCCCAAGCTGTCCTGGACCTGAGACCAGCTGGCCTTGAAAACTACAAAGATCCACCTGCCCTCTGCCTCCAAGTGCTAGGAATTAAAGGCGTGTGGCCACCACTCCCGGCATCAGTCGGCTTTCTTATACAACCCAGGACCATCCTGCCCAGGGTAGTACCACCCAGTGTAGGCTGAGTACTCCCATATCACTCAACTATCAAGAAAATGCCTCACAGGGGGCTATAGAGATGGCTCAGTGGTTAAGAGCACTGGCTATTTTTGCAGAGGACTTGGGTTTAATTCCTGGGATCCACTTGGGTGCTTAGCAACACACCTTGTTTCCCAGTTCCAAGGATCTAAATGGCACTCTTGCTTCTGTGGGGCATTGCAATGACACGGGTGCTACTCTTACATATATTGCAGGGCAATACACTCATACAACATACAATACTAAAAATAATAAAAAAAATATTTAGAAAAGAAAATGCCTCATAGACATGCCCACAGGCCATTTCCCATAGAAGAAATTCCATAGTTGAGGTTACCTCTTCCCAGGTGAGTCAAATTAACAACTAAAGCTATACAGCATACTTGGCAAGGATCTCTTATACCCAGGGAGATTTAAAATTAAGTAAAGAAGCCCATCATGGTGGTACACACTTGTCATTTCAGCACTGAAGGCTGAGGCAGGAAGATCACAAGTTTGGGGGCCAGTCTGGGCTATGTAATATCTATTATTATTATTATCTGATGATTATCATTTATATTATATGTGGTCTTTTTGAGGGGACAGGGTCTCCCTGTACCCCAGCTGTCCTGGAACCGTCTCTAGGAACCAGGCTGGCCTTGAACACAAAGATCTGCCTGCCTCTACTATGNAGGCGTGAACCACCATGCCCAGCCTGGTCTACAGAGCGAGTTCCAGGACAGCTGGGGCTACAGGGAGACCCTGTCTCGAAAAGACCAAAAAAAAAATTATAATAATAAAATAAAATAAAAAAATTAAGGCGTGCACCCCTACGCCTGACTAGTTAGGCTTTGTTTTGTTTTGGTTTGGTTTGGTTTTGTTCTTTTTGAGACAGGGTTTTCCTGTAGCCCCAGCTGACCTGGAACTCGCAGTGTAGACCAGGCTGGCCTTGAACTCACAGAGATCCACCTGCCTTTGCCTCCTGAGTGCTGGGATTAAAGGCATGCACCACCACGCCTGGCTCCGGCTAGTTAGTTTTTTTGAGACGGGGTCTCATTATGTATTCCTAACTGTTCTACAACTCTCTACATAGCACAGGCTGGCCTTGATCTCGGAGACCTGCCTGCCTCTGCTTCCTGAGTGCTTGGGATTAAAGGTGTGTGCCACCACATTTGGCTTCATTTGTATATTTATAATTCTTGGTAATATTTAGCCTACTCTAAGAAAAAACCCCCAAAAATTCCAATTAAAATTCCTAAGTATCTCATTGACCAAAAATCATCTTAATTTTCTGAGAAAGAAGTATCTAGCTATAGGAATATTTAAGAGCACTCAAAGTTCACCATATTTATACATTTGATTCATTGGCTGAATAATCAAAATGTAAATACTTAGAAAGGTACAGTTTGTTAAGTCAGCCTACTAAAGTACATAAAAGGAAAAGGACTACAAAAATTGAGTGAAATTTGAATGTATATAAAGTGTTTAACTTTATTTATTTATTTATTTATTTATTTATTTATTTATTTAGTCTTTTCGAGACAGGTTCTCCCTGTAGCCCCAGCTGTCCCGGAACTCTCTCTGTAGACCAGGCTGGCCTTGAACTCACAAAGATCTGCCTGTCTCTGCCTCCCAAGTGCTAGGATTAAAGGTGTGCGCCACCACACCCGGCTAAAGTGTTTACTTTAAAATTGGAATCAGTCATTCAAAAATCCCTGTTTAAAATGGTAGTTTAAATGTTGGTCACAAACAGAGCAAGATTTGTGAGCCGCAGCTTAGGGGAAAGGTAGTCCTTTTGAACTGTAATTTCTGTAAATTAAATATTAATCTTAAAATTTGGCTGAACCTCTGAGTCATCTTTTCTTGGCCTATAAAATGAGATTTATGATAACTGAGCTGTAGGATTGTTGAGAAGATTAAACGAGGCCCTGAGTTTGGCACTGTGCCTACCACGTGGTAAGCATTCAATACAACATGCTGGTGATTGTTACTATTACAAACTTCTCTTAAAGAAGAGTAGAATATGTCCTGAAATAGAAGGAATAAGGGGTGTGGCTAAGATATCCATCTTATACCACTCAACTGTGGCTAGCGAGGCTTACCCTTATAAGAGTCTCCCCACAAAAAATTAGACTTCTTCAGAAAGGAAGGTATTCACCCATTACTATCACATTAGCCAGTGTCACTTTTGCCAATATCTATGAGAGAGAGCCATTTTTTCTAAGTCATCCATCTGTCCATCCATCCATCCATCCATCCATCCATCCATCCATCCATCCAAGAAATATCCGTTGATTTCTCTACCTGACATCATTGTAGGCAGTAGGACTACTGTAGCCAGCAACACAGATGAAACTCCTGCCTTCTTGGTACTTAAATCCTCATGGTAGACAGTAAATGAAATCACATAAATTGTGCAGTGTGTTAGAAGACGTTGATGGAAAAACATATACAGGTTGTGAGTATCAGCATGAAGCCTGAGAGTTGAGAAAGGGTAGCTAGAGCAGACCTCACTTGCTGCCAAAAGAAGTTGGGGAGTGATCTACACCCTGGAGACAGACAAGCAGCATGTGATGTGGGGTATGCCTGGAGGACTGCAAGAAAACGGAGGAGGCAGCTGAGCTGGAGAGCAAAAGGGAGAGGAAAAGATGAGCTCTGAGCACCGACTGCTCTTGCAGAGGACCTGGGTTCGATTCCCAGCACCCACATGGCGGCTAAGAACTGTCTTTAATTCCAGTTCCAGGGGAATCTGACACCCTCTTCTGACATCCGCAGCATTCTACGATACAGGTGCACCAACCTACATGTAGACAGTACAGTCATACACGTAAGAAGTAAAAAGAGCTGGAGAAATGGCTCAGCTGTTAAGAACACCGACTGCTCTTGCAGAGGACCCAGGTTTGATTCCCAGCACCCACATGGCAGCTAAGAACCGTCTTTGACTCCAGTTCCAGGTGATTCTGACGCCTGTCTTCTGACCTCACGGCATTGCACGACACACGGGTGCACCAACCTACATGCAGACAGTACACTCATACACATAAAAAATAATAAATAGGGGCTGGAGAGATGGCTTAGCTGTTAAGAGCGCTGACTGCTCTTGCAGAGGACCCAGGTTCAATACCCAGCACCCACATGGTGGTCACAAACCATCTTTAACTCCAGTTCCAGGGGAATCTGATGCCCTCTTCTGACCTCCGTGGCATTGCACGACATGGGTGCACCAATCTACATGCAGACACTACACTCATACACATAAAAAATAATAATAAAATTAAAAAATTAAAAAAAATAAGTAAAAAAAGCTGGGCATGGTGGCAAATGCCTTTAATCCTAGCACTTGGGAGGCAGAGGCAGGTGGATCTTTGTGAGTTCAGGCCAGCCTGGTCTACAGAGCAAGTTCCAGGCTAGCTGGGGCTACAGGGAGACCCTGTCTCAAAAAGACTAAAAAAAAAGAAGAAGTAAAAAAAAAGAGATGAGGGGCTGGAGAGATGGCCTAGCGGTTAAGAGTGCCGACCGCTCTTACAGAGGACCCGGGTTCGATCCCCAGCACCCACATGGCGGCTGAGAACCGTCTGAAACTCCAATTCCAGGAGAACTCCAGTTCCAGGGGAATCCGAGACCCTCTTCTGACCTCCGCGGCGTTGCACAACACGGGTGCGCAGACTTGCATGCAGACAGTACATTCATACACATACAGAAATAAATAAAAATTAATAAAAAAAAAAAAAGAGAAGAGCAGAGAGATGAGAGGGGGGGGGAGAGAGAGAGAGAGAGAGAGAGAGAGAGAGAGAGAGAGCAAGCAGAGCCCGAAGGTCTTTGTAAGGACTTTGGCTTTGAATTAATAAAATAATTTTTTTAATAAGATACTTTTTTTAAATCTCACCATTCACATTTTCCAGGCTCTGGACATAAGCAGGAAGTGGCACTTAAATAATACAAAAAAAGTTGAGAGTAAGAACTAAGAAAATGAAAAATTCAGATAACATTGACTGCTATGTAGGAAGGAACCCAAGGGGGGTTGGGGTTTTTTTTTTTGTTTTGTTTTTTGTTTTGGTCTTTTCAAGACAGGGTCTCCCTGTAGCCCCAGCTGGCCTGGAACTTGCTCTGTAGACTAGGCTGGCCTTGAACTCACAAAGATCCACCTGCCTCTGCCTCCCGCGTGCTAGGATTAAAGGTGTGCACCACCATGCCCAGCTAATTTTTGGGGGGGGGTAGTTTTAAGCTGAGTTTTAGAGTCTCAGATTTCCATAGTGTCTCTGGATCTGCTTGTTCGGAACTAAAGAAGCCTTTGCGCCCCATTTCTCCAGTTCACAGAATCCCCCTCCCCCTATATTATTCCTCTGTACAAGTCCAGGTTCACTTGGACCACAAGAGCAACTTTAGATTGATAGGAAAATTTGCAAAAGCCTTTGAAATAGGCACAAATATGGCTGGGTTCCCTTCAAGGGTCCCTAGAGGATCCTTCTTGGGGTTATCTGAATCTATTGAAGGTTATACTTTTCTGTCTATCTTTTGTGTGTGTGTGTGTGTGTGTTTTTTAATTTTTATTTATTATTTTTTTATGTGTACGAGTGTAGTGTCTGCATGCAGATTGGTACACCCAAGTCATGCAGTGCTGCGGAGGTCAGAAGAGGGTGTTGGATTCCCCTGGAACTGGAGTTAAAGATGGTTTGTGGCTGCCATGTGGGTGCTGGGAATCGAACCCAGGTCCTCTGTAAGAGCAGTTGGCACTCTTAACCACTGAGCCATCTCTCCAGCCCCATGTATGTGTCTTTCTTTTTTTTTTTTTTGAAACAGGGTCTCCCTGTAGCCCCAGCTGGCCTGTAACTCACTTTGTAGACCAGGTAGGCCTTGAACTCCCAGACATCTGCCTTCCTCTGCCTCCCAAGTGCTAGGATTAAAGACATGTGCCACCTCGCCTGGCTCTATCTTCTTTAAATATCACCTGAAACCTGAACTCAGTAGAGACAGAAGATAGGCTATGGACATGACATAGCTGTGCTGAATAGTTTTAGTGTCAACTTGACAAACCTGGGTTGAGGGAACCTCAACTGGGTAATTGGCTCCATTGGACTGGCCTGTTGCCACATCTGTGGAGTATTGTCTTGATTGTTGAGCAATGTGGGAGGGCCCAGCCCACTATGGGTGGTGTCACCCTGGGCAGGTTGTTATGTACAATATAAGAAAGCAGGCTGACTGACAGGGGTTGTACTGGGTCCTCCCAGAATACAAGTTCCTGGCCTCTCCCATATGAGACTTGGGAGCCCATAAGCCTTTGAGGATGTTACCAACTCCTCTCGACAGTGAGTAAGTGTGGGCCCACAAGCCCCGTTCCCGCTGAAGGTTGCTGGAAGGTCCAGCGTCTACAAACCCAGGCACTAGCAGCTCTTTGTCTCAGCTCTTCTGAACTTATGCCCACCCATTGCTCTGCTGTCGCCTCTACCTCTGGAACGCCAGGGACATGGTCCGGGAAATTCCTTACTGAAGGCCGAGACAGGGCATTCCCAAACGTCACGGAGACAGGTGAACCAGTCAACCCCTGATTTGGAAAACACAGTTCTTTTTTTAAAAAATTTTTTAAATTTATTTTTATTATGTGTATTAATGTACTGACTGCATGTAGGTTTGTGCACCCATGTAGTGCAATGCCGCAGAGGTCAGAAGAGGGCGACAGATTCCCAGTTCCAGGGGTTCTCAGCCGCCATGTGGGTGCTGGGGATTGAACCCGGGTCCTCTGCAAGAGCAGTTGGTGCTCTTAACTGCTAGGCTATCTCTCCAGCCCCGGAAAACACGGTTCTAACCCTTCCTAAGAACCTGTCTCTCAAGCAGGAGAAATCCCAGCCACCCAGTGCCCCTAGGCTTGGTCCCCCAACCCCTGGTGCTATTGGGAGGTGGTGGGACTTTTACTAGGTGGGACCTAGTGGAAGGAAGTTAGGCTCTTGGTATGTACTCCTTGAAAGGTTTTGGATTTGGGGTTCAAAGTGGACACTGAAGTAGATTGTTAGGTAAGAGTTATTAAAGAGTTATGTTAGGGGCTGGAGAGATGGCTCAGTGGTTGGGAGCGCTGGCTGCTCCCGCAGAGGTCCCAGGTTTGATTCCCAGCACCCACATGGTGGCTAAGAACCGTCTTGGGCTGGGCGTGGTGGTGCATGCCTTTAATCCTGGTGCTCGGGCGGCAGAGGCAGGTGGATTTCTGTGGGTCCAAGGCTAGCCTGGTCTACATAGTGAGCTCTGGGCCAGCTGCAACTAAAGGGAGACCCTGTCTCAAAGAAAAAATAATAATAAAATAATAAAATAAAAAAATAAAAAAATAAAAAAAGAAGACTCAGGTTCAAACCTAGCATCCACATGGCAGCTAACAACCATCCATAGTTCCAGTTCCAGGGGATCCCACATCCTGTTCTGTCTGTCCTCTTTGGGCACTGCACAACATGGGTGCACTTACATATGTGCAGACAATACACTTGGACACATAAAATAAAAATAAATACATAAAAAAGAGTTATGTAAGCTGGGCGTATGGCACACCTTTAATCTCAGCACTTGAGAGGCAGAGGCAGGCGGACCTTTGTGAGTTCAAGGCCAACCTGGTCTACAGAGTGAGTTCCAGGACAGCTGGGGCTATAGACCCTGTCTCAAAAAGACCAAAAAAAAAAGTTATGTTAAACACCATAGATGGATAGACAGAGAACAGCATGATGGAGACTTGAAGGAGAGCTCAGGCCCATGTGGAAGAGTGAAGGTCCCTTCTTATACTGTTTAGAGGAAGGGGGAGCTTTTATACCATGTGATGGTTGGGGAGACCATTGTACATGCTGGCAGTCAGGCTATCTCTTGAGTTTTGACTGGCAGTGAGGGAAGAGAGGGAGTCTGTTAGCCTGAGACTGCACGCAGAATCAGCTATGAGGCTAGAGAGAGAAAGAACTTAATAGAAGAGCTTTACAAAATGGTGTAACCCTGGCTAACAGCAACGAAGGGGATTTGGGAAGCCCTGACTCCTTTTCTTCCTTTTTTGTTTGCTTCTTGGCTATTATAAATTGAACCATGTGCTCCTTAGGACTCACTTTCTGATTTAGGATCTTCTTATTTTGTGTTATGACACGCTCACTCCTCTCTCTCCTCCTCACCATTGTCTGGCTAAAATGTATTTATTCATTCAAATATCTTCCTAATTATGATTTAATATCAGTGCCTTGCTCAGGAACACTAGGCCAGTTCCTCATGCCTTTGCCCTTATAGGATCCCCTAGGACCCAACACTACCTGGCAGCCAGTGCCGTGAGAGCACTTTAATGACTTAGCTACTCCCCTATTTAGAACAGCTGGTTTAATGTCTCCCTTTCTCAAGAGGCCATAATCATAGCAACTGCTTACCAACTTGGCTCTTTGGCTTGGTGGGAGGCATCCAGGAGATCCTCAATCAAATAGTTGTTGTTTGGGGTTGGTGAGATGGCTCAGTGGTTAAGAGCACTAGCTACTTTTTGCAGAGGACCTGGGTTTGAATACCAGCACCCACATGACAGCTAACAACCATCCATAACTCCAGTTCCAGGGGATCCTATGCTCTCTTCTGTCCTCTTTGGCACTTCACAACATGGGTATACTTACACACATGCACACACATGCAGGCATAATACTTATACATATAAAATTAAAAAACAACCTCCAAGATAGTTATGTTGATTGACAGAAAGGCTTTGCTATTCTGAGGTGAAGTGGGGGTATAGGGCATTGGGGGCTGTGAGGTGACTTTTTTTAAATTTTTGTATGTGTATGAGTGTACTGTCTGCATGTAGGTTTGTGCAGCCGTGTCGTGCAATGCCACGGAGGTCAGAAGAGGGTCTCAGATTCCCCTGGAACTGGAGTTCTCCTGGAATTGGAGTTACATATGGTTCTCAGCCACCATGTGGGTGCTGGGGATCGAACCCGGGTCCTCTGCAAGAGCGGTCGGTGCTCTTAACCACTAGGCCATCTCTCCAGCCCAAACTCTTCCTTCTTTTTTTTTTTTTTTTTTTGGTGTTTTCGAGACAGGGTCTCCCTGTAGTCCCAGCTGACCTGGAACTCACTCTGTAGATCAGGCTGGCCTTGAACTCACAAAGATCCGCCTGCCTCTGCCTCCTGAGTGCTAGGATTAAAGGCGTGTGCCACCACGCCCAGCCAAACTCTCCCTTCTATAAGTTGCCTTGGTCTTGGCGTTTTGCCATAACAACAGAAAACTCACTAATACAGGAGTTGAGTCTTATATTCTCCACCTTGACCTGTCTGCAATCAGATCTTGATTTTCCTTCTATTTATTGCCAGGCTAGCTTCCAACCAATCCCCCCTCCACTTTTTTTTTTCAGTTTAACCTCTGAAATGAAAATGTTCCCTTCAATACCATTTGATAGCTTCTCAAAAATTCAGCATAGAGTTACCATCTGATCTAGAAATTGCATTCCTGGGTAGATACCCAAGAGAGCTAAAAACATATCCACACAAAAATGTATTTGGATGCATTTTCATGATATCCAGAAAGTGGAAACAAGCTAAGTTACAGAGTTAACAAAACATAATGTATCCATACAATAAAAACTACTCCAGCAATAAAGAGGAATGATGCACTGATGTGTGCTGTGTCATAGATGAACCTTGGTAAGTAAAAATATTATACTAGCCAAACACAAAATGACGATGTATTGTACAAATCTATGTAGGAGAAATACTCAGAATAGGCAAAACTGTAGAAAAGGAAATAGATGAATAATTTTGGGGGGCTGGAGGTTGGGAGTATATGGGTATGGAGTATTTAGGAAGGGCAATAAAAATGTTCTAACATTGATTATGTTGATTGTACAACTTTGTCAATTGTTTAGAAAAACCCTTCTGAATTTTACTGTTCATTTATTTTATGTGCTGATCATTGAAATTATCCAAATCAATTGGATGCTACACAGCTGCCCTCTGGGAATTAGGTGTTGCTTCCTCACAGAATCTAAGCCCAAGCCTTTGGTGGATATCCGCCACAGGTTGACTACTGGGTCTGGTAGGCTTTGAAGTCACAGTGCTGCGTTTGCCTCTTATTTACGATTCCTTCCCAATGATGAGACTCTTCTCATCACTTTGCTCCTGCCCTGAACTTTATCCTTTAGTCTATAATTCCTGCTCTGAGGGGGCAGAGGCAGGAAGATCACCCCAAGTTTGAGGTCAGCCTGTTCTACCTATCAAGTTCCAGACCAGCCACAGCTACATAGAGAGACTTGTCTACAACAAAACCAAAACCAAAACCAAATTGCACACTTTAACTGAGTTGTATACAAACTGTATGTCCATAAAACTATTACTTTTTTTTTAAAGCACTAGTTCCCAGTGCTGTTTGGTTAACATTCCTGTGACGATTTTCTAAAGCTATGAACTTTCTTCTTCCTGCCCCCACTGCGTCAGGCATAAAAATCAATGCATGTGTATACAAAAACCAAATTTACAGAAGTACTCTGTGACTCACGAGAGGTGTGTAAGGCCCAGGCGAACCTTTTCTTGATGAGCCATCACTAGCACCTACCAGGTTAGGGGCAGAGCTACAGGCTTTCTTGCCATCGGTGCCTCCCCTTGGCCTCTTCCTACTTGTCCAGTCTTTCCTTGACCCTCCATCTCTTCCTTCTCCAGTTGTTGTGACTTCCCTTTCCCCTTCCCCTCTCTTCTTCCCCTCCTTTCTTTTTCAGAGATGGGACTTCTCTATATAGCCAAGGCTATCCTTGAACCCATGATCCTTCTGCCCCAGCCTCCCAAGTACTGGGATTACAGACATGGGTTACCACACCCAGCTTGCCTGCTTTCTTGGGTGTGTGGTGGTAGCGGATTTTGAGGATGGCTGTCAAAACCTTCTCTCCCAGTATTCTCAGTCACATGCAAAGGAGAGTTTATCTGGGAGGGCCCAATTTAACTGCAGCACTCTTCAAAGCTGAGAGCTGTTCTGGCTGGTACCAGAAGAATCAGATTCAAAGCTTGACAAGGACCCTGTGTGTTGCTCTTGCCTTTGAAGATGGAGGGGGCCTTGCAGTGAAGAATGCAGTTGGCCTCTGGGAGCATCCCCTGGCTGACAGTCAGCTAGGAAATGGAGACCTCAGTCTCACAGCTGTAGAGACTGCATTCTGTCAACAGCCTGAATGATCCAGGAAGGGAAGTTTTCCCTGGAGCTCCAGATGAGAGCCCAGCCAGCCAACATCTTGGTTTCGTCCTGCTAGAGCCCCTGACTCTCATCCAGTTGCATGGACAGCAGATCCACTATAAGACACTAAGGACTGTCGGCTTAGAACTCCCTGGTTGCCATACTCTGTTAGGCAGGCTACAAAATTAATAGAATCATTTTCGAATCATATGCAGCTAGCTGTCATTCTGCTGGGTATTCCTGTCTCCTGGTCTTTTTCTCAAAGAATTCCTAAAATGGCTGCTCTTCCTATTCCCCTCCCCAGGATGCCATCGCACCCTAAATGTCTCTGAGCCTGGATCTTATCCCCTATGCAGCACTATATTTCTTCCTTGGTTCAAAGGTTAAAACAGGGGCTGGAGAGATCCCGTAGAGTCAGAGGGTCTTGGACTGCCCCAGAGAGCTCCCCCCAGATCATCTCCAAGGGATTTCAAGTCTTTGTTCCAATCCTGTCCTCACCAGCAGCTGGGCCTGTGATTGTCACACGTGACATAGGATATCTGCCCCACTAGCTGCTGTAGGTTGAACTCTTACATAGCTTCCTCCCTCTAGTCCTTTTCTTCAGGAAAAGCTGACAGGTTTTCCTGGTTAACAGGGACCTCTAGCACTAAGAGTGAACCCCTGAGGGGTTTCCCTTTCTTTGCCATCCTTTGTCCAGAAAACACCCTGAGCTCTGCTCCTTCCTGCCTTGGCTGGAAGCAATCAGTTACTTCTTATGAGCTCATGTCTTTTCTGGCTGGGAAATCTCCAATCAGGCCCTTAACTTCTTGTTTTAAGAGCATAATCCTACCCATCTGGGAGCCTAAGTCTCTTTTGACTGGGTAGCCTTGGGTTTCTTTAAGTTAATGGTGGCAGTGCTGAGGGACTAAGAAAGGGGTGGGAGGGGGTGGGGCTCCTAGGAAGGAGGCTGGGGGATGCAGATGGCAGCTGCCCTTTCCTTCCTGCTCCTCTCCATGGGGAAGACTCTTGCCTGGGCTCCTAAGGTCTGTGAATCTTCTGGATTTTCTCTCCTCATTCTGAAGGCTTGGGAATGAGTTTATAGGTTTGTAGTCTCTCTTGTATTCGAGAATTTTGCCTAGACTCAAAGAATTTCTTCTGCTCCAAGACTGGGTATTATTTTAAACCTGAAAAAGCAACAATCTGGGAATGAGCTGTACACAAGTATGTGAATATACTTGGGTTAAGATGAGCGTGTGTGTGTGATCATAGGCATTCCAAGTGTGACCCTTCCTGATTCCCTACTTCAGTCAAGCCAGAAACATGACTCTGCAATGGTGGGTGGAAGGAGGGAGGCAGAGAAAGAGCCTTTGGCTCCTGGCACAGGGCCTGGGGGAGGGGCTGAGGGGCCAGGCTCACCAGGAAGTATGTTCAGTCCTAACAGGCTAGGCTTCTCAAACACCACCTCACAGGGACAGCAGAAGGTTAACAGAGGGGATGCAGGGTGTTGTGTAGATGGAGAAGTTATAGGAACTGTCTGTGCTTCACCCTCTCCAGCCTCCCAGGAGATAGCCCGAGGCCCAATGGTTGTAGAAGCTATTTAGAGATACATCCTCCCACTTCCTCAAGCCTTTTCTGGCCAGCACTGATTCATTCCCCTCTGAACACTACCCTGAAAGGACTCTATCCTGGGTTTGAGATTACCTCTGATCTCTAACCCATTCCAGAGAGAGGTTTGTTTAGAGCAGGCCAGCTCTACTGTAGTCTCCCCAGAGTCCCAAGAAGGAGATCCTCCATTTCCTCAGCTGTGAAATGGAGACAATGGTAGTGTGACAATGAAGTGTCAGCTTCACCTCCTTTTCCTGGGTGCTTCCTGCGAAGGTGGGTCAAGGAGAGCTTCACCTAGGACATTTGGGGGGCAGAGGAGAAGAGTCAGCTCTGCTAACTTGCCTCAGTGGTGGCCTGCACAACCACTTCCTCCTCTCATGGATCCTCCTGTCGCTTCTCCTCGTGCCCTGGGCCAGGGTATGTGTTCAGCTCTGGGATCTGGCTTCTGCAGGACAGCCATACCACCCAGCTTAGAAGCAACAAGAACCAATAGGTTTCTGACTGTCCTTGGGGTAAAGTCCCCAAGCTTTCTAGCTTGTTGCTCATCTCGACTTCCCCTTCCGGTCTGGGTGTGTGCTGGTATAGTGTGTGTATATGTGTGTTTGTGTGGAGGCCAGATGTTGATACCGGGTAGTGCTCCTCAGCTGCTTCTCCACCTTATTATTATATATTAAAAATCTTGGATTTATTTCCATTTTATATGTGTGGATGCTTTGCCTACATTTCTGTAAGTGCACCTATGCGAGCAATGCCTGTGAAGACCCAGGTTCAGTTCCCAGCACCCACATGGCCTGTATATGTTTAAGTGGACCTGTGTCATGGAATGTCTGGGGAGGTCAGAAGAGGGCATTGGATCCCCTGGAATTGGTGTTATAGATGGTTGTTAGTTGTCATATGGGTGCTGGGAATCAAATCTGGGTCTTCTGCAAAAGCAACCAGTGCTCTTGACTGATGAACCATCTCTCCAGCCCCTTATTATATATTTTTATAATTAATTCTTTCCTTCTTTTTGCCTTTTTGAGACAGGTTCTCCTATAGCCCCAGCTGTCCTAGAACTCACTATCTAAACCAAGCTGGCCTTGAGATCACAAAGATTCACCTGCCTCTGCCTCCCAAGTACTGGGATCTCTGTGGGATCAAGGCCAGCCTGGTCTGCATAGCAAGCTCCAGAATAGTTGGGGATGGAGCTACAGGGAGACACTGTCTCAGAAAAAAAAAAAGTACTGTCATATACATAATTAGGTATCACAGGGATGGGACCCAAGACTAAACACCAAATTCACTTCTGTTTAATATACACCTTGCACACACAGCCTGAAGCCAATTACTTAAATATATATATATATATATATTTTTTTTTTTTTTTAAATTTTTGAGACAAGGTGTCCCTTTAGTCCAGCTGGCCTGGAGCTCACTCTGTAAACCAGGCTGGCCTTGAACTCACAGAGATTCTGCCTGCCTGCTTGCCTCCTGAGTGCTGGGATTAAAGGCATGTGCCCACCACGCGGGCTTATTCAGTATTTTTAATAATTTCATATGAATCATCATATTAGGTGTGGATTTCTCATTTATACTGTCACATCAGTGCTCAAAAAGTTTGCATTTTGAAGCGCTTTATATTTTTGCTTTTCAAATGAAGGATGTTCAACCTGGATATAAATTAAGTAGAAGAAATAGGTAAATCCTTTTATTTTGTTATATATATATTATATATATATATATCATATATATTATATATATATATATAAATGCCAGTTTGTATCAGGAATTGACCTTGAACAGTTGTCAAGCAGTCTCTACACATCTTGCTGTATTTAATTTGCTGTTGGAGATTTGAAGGCACAGAGGAAGTAGTTGGAAAAGAAATACAAAGGCAGGATGGGGGAGATGACTCAGTCAGCAGAGTGTTTGCAATGTACGCACAAGGAAACATGTAAAAGCCCAGTGCAATGGTGTGGGCAGAATCAGGAGGATTCCCTGGGGCTTGCTGGCCAGTCTCTGGGTTCAGTGAGAGACCCTGTCTCAAAAATAAGGTAAATAGGCTGGCCACGATGATGCACACCTTTAATCACAGCACTCAGTAGGCAAAGGAAGCGGGATCTGTGTGAGTTCAAGACCAGCCTGGTCTACATAGAGAGCTCCAGCCCAGCCATCCTGTCTCAAAAGAAAAAAAAAAATTTTAAGGGAGACAAGGCCAGCGAGGTAGCTCAGCAGGTAAAAGCAACTGCTGCCTGCCTGATTACCTGAATTTAATCTCTGGGACCAACATGGTGACTTTCACATGTGTGCCATGGCATGTACCTGTATGTGCGTGCACACACACCACACAGTGATAAAAATGTAGTAAGAAAAAAATTAATTCTAAAAATATACATTTGACATGGTAGATGGAAATTGAGTGGTGCTGAGGAGCTTGGAAGAACTTGGTCATTATAAAACAGTTCTCTATTTTTTTTTGTCCCCATGTGTAAGTTATGGGTGTTCAATATATGCATGTGAGGGGGTATATGTACCATGTGTGTGTGTAGAGGCTAGAAAGCATATCCACTTTATTGGTCCTATTACTGCCTTATTTCCTTGAGATGGGGTGTATTAGTCAAGGTTCTCTAAAGAAACAGAATTGGTAGAATGACATATAATATATATATATATATTACACACATATAAATGAACTATGATCTATGTATCTATCTATGTTCTATCTATGTATCTATCTATCTATCTATCTATCTATCTATCTATCTATGGATTTATCAGATTAGTTCACGGGATAGAGTCCAAGTAGTCCAACAGTGGCTGTGCCACACTGCAGAGGCTGAGAAGCCAGCAGTTGCTCAGTCTACGAGGCTGGATGTCTCAGTAGTCCCAATCTGGCACCAAAGGCCTGATGGACCTCAGGAGATCTGCTAGTCTTTAGTCTACACTGGAATCTGAGGACTTGGTCACAGCAGCAAGACAAATTCACCAGTGAGAGAGAAGGAAGCAGCAAAACATGGGGAAGAGCCCCCTTCCGCCTCACCTTTTATACCGGCCGCCAGCAGGAGGCCACGCCCACATTTAGGGTGGGTCTTCCACCTTCAAATGATGTAATTGGAAGGTCTCTTTCTCATTTTAGTTTTTGGGTTTTTGTTTTTGAGGCAGGGTCTCCCTGTAACCCCAGCTCTCCTGGAACTCGCTATGTAGACCAGGCTGGCCTCGAACTCACAGAATCCGCCTGCCTCTGCCTCCCGAGTGCTGGGATTAAAGGCCTGTGCCACCACGCCCAGCTTTCTCATTTTAGTTAATCTTAGATCCAGTCAAGTTGACACTCAGGATTAGCCATCACACAGGGATTTTCACAGGACCTGGAGCTAGGCTGATGGCAACAAGCCTGAGGGTTCCTACCATCTCCACCCACACAGCACTGGAGTGGCAAGTGTGTGCCCATTTCGAGCTTTTTATTTGGGGGCAGGGGATTTGAACTCAGACACTTGCGTTTGTATAGCAAGTGCTCTTCCCCACTGAGCCATCATCCGAGCTCCTCAACTTTTCTCCTTAATGGGTTCTCATTGTATTCTCTAAGTTGGTTTCAAACCCTGGGTTCATGTGAGCTTGTGGGCACAGCTAGAGCATGGCATATACCACAGCACCGGACTGCATCAGAACTGTGCCCAGGGCTTGTCCAGGTTTCTGGGTTTCACCCAGAGGTTCAGATTCTCATCTCGGGGTTGGGGCCACAGAACATGTGTGTCTAACAATTTTATTTATTTTTTATTATTTTTTTTTAATTTTATTTATTTCTGTATGTGTATGAATGTACTGTCTGCATGCAGGTTTGTGCACCCGTGTCGTGCAATGCCGCGAGGTCAGAAGAGGGTCTCGGATTCCCCTGGAACTGAGTTCTCCTGGAATTGGAGTTTCGGACGGTTCTCGGCCACCATGTGGGTGCTGGGGATCGAACCCGGGACCTCTGTAAGAGCGGTCGGCGCTCTTAACCGCTAGGCCATCTCTCCAGCCCCAGTGTGTCTAACAATTTTAAGGGAATGCTGATGCTGCAGGTCCAGGAGCCACACCCTGAGAATCATCGTGCACACCTGGGTGAGGGTGAGGACATCCTTCCCAGGCAGCCAGCAGATCAACTGCAGCAGCACTTTCCCTGTGGGATCTTAGGGAAGATCCTGAGCTCAGGCAAGCAGATCCAAGTGTGATCCTGGCCCTGCGGCTTTGCAGTCAGTGTCCCTGGGCAAGTGTGCAACTTGTGAGGTTTTCACAAGGCCAATGTCCATGAAGTATATGTCTCTGCTTGGGTATCTGACTTAGAGTTTTTGCTACTGATAGTTTAGAAATATGCAACCAAGACCCTTGTTTGGCCTCATTTTTTCTGATTTTAATCATAATTCCAGCCTGCTAGGATGTTCCTGAGCCTTGTGATTGTCCTTTGGCAGATTAGTGCTTCCTTGCGAGTTACTCAGCCACCATTCTGGCTGTGCCTGCATCGGCACTGGTGACACTGTGATACATGTGATTCAGGTGAACAGAAAACAAGGGAGTAGGATATCCAGAACCTTTGGAACTTTGCTTTCAGAGTTTCTAAGGAGTCACTGAACTCTGATTAGAAACAATCAATTTTTTAAAGTGGTTCCCTGTACTGTTCTCAGCCTCCTGAACTCTATGTTTGAGTCCGAAGGCCATGACATAGCACATCTAAGACATGAGTTCTGGTTCTCCAACAACCCAAGTGATCATTTTTATATGGGGTGAATGTGAGGTTCTCTCCTCATTGGCTCTTCCCCATGAACGAATTCCAAAATGAGAATTTCAGAACAAACTTCTTGTAACATTTAATGCTTTTAGGGCTGGAGTGGACTGAGGCCAAAGGGAGCAAGCAGCAAGGCGCTCATCAGCTGGAAGCCTCGGGTCCTCGGCAGCTGGACTCTGCGGATTTGGACCATCGGCTCACCAGGAACTTACTCTCTCACAGTCTCTGTTTCAGAACATTCTGGAAACATGTTGCCTTCTTATACCCGGACTTGTTGCTGTTCCTTCTTCTTTACCTCTGTCCAGATGTCTGACAGGTCTTGGATAAACTGCTGGATCTGACAAGATAGGGAGACCAGCATTATTGACCTCATCTAGTCAGAGCTTTCCACCCCTCTCCATTTCCAAGATGGAGTATCTCCTTGGACTCCCATGCCTGACTTCCAGAGGTGGCCTCTGCCTCATTTGACAGATTTTTCTAGGTAAACATAAGTATCAGGTTTAGCAAATGCATTGGTTACTTTTCTGTCACTGTGCTCAAAATACCTGACAAGAGAAACTTAATGGAGGAAGGATTTGTTTTGATGTATGGATTCAAAGGTTTGCAGTCCATTGTAGAACACATGGTTTAGTCCCTGGCCTTAGGGACCAAGGCCTGTGGCAGTGATTCATCAAAACAAAGAGTGTGACTGGACCCAGGAGCCTGGCTCTTACCCTCAAACGTCTGTACCCAGTGACCTACTTCTGCCAGACCGGCCCTAAAGGTTTCATAACCTCCCCCAACAGTACCACCAGTGAGGAATAAGCACTCAAAACATGAGCTTTGGGGGTGTTTCAGATCCAAACCATAACAGCAAACTAGGACCAGTGTAGGAATGGAGTTGAGAGCTGCCAGAGACAGTCACCAAAGTATTGGAGGAAGTAAGAGGATCACCTGTGGACCACGGACTGAAGCATTTTGCAGGCAGGGCCTGCAGACAGCTCTCCACAACTTCAAGGCCTCCTAGTGGTCATGGATTAGGAACCCAGGCCTCTGATCCCCCACTATGATAATTTTTTAAAATTTTCTATGTGTATGAATGTACTGTCTGCATACAGGTTTGTGCACCTGTGTCGTGCAATGCCGCGGAGGTCAGAAGAGGGCGTCGGATTCCCCTGGAACTGGAGTTCTCCTGGAATTGGAGTTACAGACGGTTCTCAGCCGCCATGTGGGTGCTGGGGATCGAACCCGGGTCCTCTGCAAGAGCAGTCGGCGCTCTTAACCGCTAGGCTATCTCTCCAGCCCCCCTCCCCCCACTGTGATAATCTTAAATAATCAAGGAAGTTTATTCTATTTGCTAGCTTCTATTTTAAAAGCTTGCAGTTAGCATGACACAGCATAGATTCAGAGGTCAAGGACCCAGCTGGGCTTCACATAGTAGCTCTGGGAAAATGACTCCATCTCTCTCTTTTTTTTTTTTTTTAATTTTCTTGTTTTTCTCTCTCTCATTATATTTATTGATTCATTTGTGTATATATGATATGTATGTAGGGGGTGTGTTGATGCCATATCGCACATGTGGAGGTTAGGAGAGAACTTAAACAAGTTTGTCCTTTCCTACCATATGGGACACCTGGATTGAACTCAAGTCATCAGGTTTGGTGGCAAGCACCCTTACCCACTGAGCCATCCTCCCCCCTTCTAGTTTTGTAATGCTGGAGATAGAGCCTAGGACCTCACACAGGCCAGCCTAGCTTCTTTAAAAGTTGTACCTCAGAGCACTCGGAAGGCAGAGGCAGGTGGAGCTCTTTGAGTTCAAGGCCAGCCTGGTCTATATAGTGAGTTCCAGCCAGCTGGAGTTACAGGGATATCTTGTCAAAAAGATGGAGAACAAAAAGAGTTATACCTCAGGGGAGAGTGAGTGTGTGTTCTGTCCCTGACCTCTCTTTAAAAAATTTTTTTTCTCTTTTTTATTTACATATTCTCAGGTCTTTGTTTTTAATTTTTCTAGATAGTTGGTAATTTGTATTTCTGTCAATAATCCGATGAGAATGAAGAAGTCTATTTTAAGATAACCTTGAGTACTATAAAGTACTCCTTTGCAAGGAAAATCAGGATTTAGATTTTTTCTGAATCAAATTTTGTAAAATCCTTAAGAAGTCAGAACACTGGGAATTTGGAGTGGCTGCATTGGAAGCTCTGAGGGAAACACAGGTTGGGGGGCCAAGAGTTGCAGGTCACCAATTCTCAGGGAGCCTTTCCTTATGATAGCTAAAGGAAGAGTGCTGTGAACCCTTGGGGATCTTGGAAACCCCATTACCATAACACTAAGAGTGTATTTGCCTTTTTTCATTTATTCCCTCACAAGTACACAGTGTTACTTACCATACTGGCCTGACTCAAAAAGACCAAAAAAATTTACATTTGTGATTTGTATATATACCCATGTGTGCTACATCGTGTGTGGAGGTTATAAGATGATTTTTCAGAAGTCAGTTCTTTCCTTCCACCATGTGGGTCCCAGGTCCCAGGGATAGTGCTCAGGTCATCAGACTTGGCCAGGTTCTCAGGCTTTGCAACAAGCACCTTTACCTACTGAGCCATCTCCTCAGCTTCCCAAGTTAAAAAAAATGCTATGCCAATTAAGAAGTTTATAAAATTTTTATTTATTTTTTATTTTTATATATCTTAGTGTTATGTCTGGATATAAGTAAGTGCACCTGTGTCTTGCAGGGCCTGTAGAGGGCAGAAGAAGACTGGATCTCCCAGAACTGGACTTACAGAAGATTGTTAACTGTCATATGGGTGCTGGGAATTGAACTCAGGTCCTCTGCAAGAGCAGACAGTGTTCTTAACTGCTGAGTCATCTCTCCAGCCCCAATTAACAAGTTTTTAATCTTTTTTTTTTATTTTTTGGTCTTTTTGATATAGGGTCTCCCTGTAGCCTCAGCTGGCCTGGCACTTGTTATGCGGACCAGGCTGGCCTTGAACTCACAGAGATCTGCCTGCTTCTGCCCCCCAAATGCTGGGACTAAAGGCATGTGTCACCATGCCTGGCACATTGATCATCATTTTAAAATAAATTAGTTATACAAATATTTTTAAACTTTATATATTCATTTATAATTCTGCAAATATCAATAAATATAATCCATAGAAAGACAAGCTCTTGGGGAAGTGGAGTGGAGTGGTCATTAATAACTTAACAGTGTGAAAGTATCCCAATACTGAAAAAGAAAAAATAAAGCTGCTTCTAGAACAAATGGCTTACAAAATCCCAGTCTTCAAATTGTACATAATTCTGTTCCAGTACGCCTTAGGATGAAGGCTAAATAACTAGTTCTTTTTTTATTCCTAGCTGATCAGTGAGCAAAATCTTTTTGGTTTTTCAAGACAGGGTCTCCTTGTAACCCAAGCTGGCCTGGAACTCACTCTGTAGACCAGGCTGGCCTTGATTTTTTTTTTTTTTTCAATAGGACAGGTCCTTCTTGTTCATCTGCTTCTACTGACTTGCATTGCATACTCACTCACCCAATATTTATTGAGTGCCTACTGTGTGCCAGGCATGCTCCAAACAAAGTCCTATTCCTCGGGAGCTTTGTAGTGTTTGCCAAAGGAACTGATAGAGCTGCTGAGTTGTGGTTCTCCGCAAGTCAGAAGAGCTACTGTCCATGCATCTGCTAGTGCTGTTTCCAAAAAACTGGGATATCTGTAGCTCTAGCCTTGATTTGGTGACGCAAAGGCACAGATTGCAGTAAATAACTGAGTAATACATGACAATTCTATTGCCTTCTAAATTTTTTTCCCATTATTTCTAAAAATGTCTCAGATTGGTAGTAACATGACTTTAATGCAGTTGAGGCTTTAAGCAACTTTCTATTTTCACAGGGTGGCCTCCAAACATGAGCCTCCAGCAAGCCACACAAATCTCACTCAAAATTTAATAAGATGCCCTCCTTTTCTGACTTTAACTTATTTTCCATCCACAAAAAATAAAAATCTCTGAAATCTTTCTAGAGACATAGA
Organism: Rhizomys pruinosus; assembly: GCA_009823505.1. Taxonomy (NCBI): domain Eukaryota; kingdom Metazoa; phylum Chordata; class Mammalia; order Rodentia; family Spalacidae; genus Rhizomys; species Rhizomys pruinosus. Next base: position 3,402,208 of record VZQC01001522.1, on the reverse strand, counting down.
ATATACAATACCTAAGTGTTTTGAATCAATTACATAAAGTGCAATAAATTCTGAGTTATCCTTTATCTTTGAACTTATGATGACAAGTAAGTTACTCTGTTCTAAGAGGTGGTGTGGATTTTGAAAACCTTTGCTTGACTGTCTTAAGGGAGCAAACAGGTGCTATAGAAGGTGGGTTGTAACAACAGTGAGGTTTTATTTTTTTAATGTTTCTTTATTTTTTTAATTTATTTTATATATTTTTTTTGTAATCAATCTAGACCCATGTCCCCCCCAGCCCCCACCCCACCAGAGCTCATGCATTCTTCCCACATGACTGTTTCATCTCTTTCTCAGTCTCTCAATATTCTCCATGTGGAAGTTGACTTTTTTTGAGCAAGAAGTATTCACTGTTTCAGTAAGTTTCTTTGATGCAGTCCCTTTCTGTTGTGTGTGTGTTGTTGTTTCCAATATGCATCACTTCCACACTTTGGTGAAAAAGCTCAAGGGGCCTGCAGAGGAAATACAACTAGGTAATTTGGCACTAGCATCCACAGATGAGGGATACAATTCATCGAGTTGTTTTCTGGTACTGGTGTAACTTCTCTGCATGATGCCCTCTAGCTCCACCATTTTCCTGCAAAAGCTCGTGATGTCTCTTTCATTTACTGCTGCATAGAACTCATTGTGTGATGTACCACATTTTCTCTATCCACTCATCAGTTTGAGGGGCATTGTGGGCTGGTCCAGCTCCTTGCTATTGTGAAGAGAGCTGACATAAACATGGCCATATCATCATCTCTGTGGTGGGGTGGGGTCTTGGGGTACATGCCTAGAGTTGGTAGGGCTGGGTCGGTGCAAGTCATCCAAGTCCTCCAAGGGTTCTCCACACTGCTTTCCCATATGGCTGTACGTTTTACATTCCCACCAGCAGTTGATGAGTGTCCCTTTTCCCCAACCTTCCAGCACTTGGTATTATTTTTGTTTTCGATCCTAGCCAGTCTTATTGGAGTAAGATGATATCTTAAAGTGGTTTTGATTTGCATTTCCCTTAAGGTTAGTGATGTTGAACACTTTCTTAAGGTGTTTCTCGGCCTCTCTAATTCTTCACTTGTGAAGTCTCTGTTTTCAGTCTCTGCTCCATCATGCAGTGGGTCATGTGTTTTCCTTTCTTCTTGTTTTTTGACGTGTTTAATATTCTGGAAATCAGGTTTTGTCAGATGGTTTCTGTGGTGAAGGTTTTCCCCACTCTGGGGGATTTCTCTTCACTTCTCCTTGATTCGATGTACAGAAGGTTTTGAGTTTAATGTGGTCCCATTGTCAAGTGCGACCTTATTCTTGCAGCTGCTTGATTTAGGAAGTCTTTCCTAGGCCTATGTCTAGTTTGCCTCTCAAGTGCTTTTAGCTGTAGTGTTAGATCATTCACTTGTGCTCTTTCTGTTTTTCTAATGTAGGCACCCAGGGCTATAAACTTCCCTCTTAGGACTGCTTTTAAGGTATCCCATAGGTTTTGTTGTGTTGTATTGTCATTGTTATTCAGTTCCAGGAATGCTTTTATTTCTTTCTTTATCTCTTCCTTGACCCGTTCATTATTCAAGAGTGTTTTGTTTAGTCTCTATGTGTTCTTGTAGGCAGTAGGGCTTATCCTGGTGTTGATGAACAGTGAGGTTTTTAACAATGATTTTATTTTATTTTTATTTTTTATGTGTATGAATGTATTGTCTGCATGTAAGTGTGTGCACCCATGTTGTGCAATGCCGTGGAGGTCAGAAGAGGGAGTTGGATTCCCCTGGAACTGGAGTTAAAGATGGTTCTCAGCTGCCATGTGGGTGCCGGGGATTGAACCCAGGTCCTTTGCAAGAGCAGTCGGTGCTCTTAACCGCTAGGCCATCTCTCCAGCCCCTTAACAATGATTTTAAAATAAGAACATCTGAGGCAGTTGAAAACACTGTCCCAGCATTTCAATACACAGTAACATTACATTGAGTTATAGTATAAACAATGAGGGGTAAAGGTCTGTAAAGGCCCAGTAGAACATAATTAAGGCTTTCCAGGGGAGTTTCTCTATTGGCTGCTCAGCTCTGCTGTTGTAGCACAGAAGCGCCCATGCTTGGTGGAGGGAGCTGGCTGTGTCCCAATGAAATTCAGTTTATGGAAGTTTATATTAATTTTCACAATCATCATCTTTTTAAAAAGCCATTTAAAATATAAATGTAGTTCTTCATGTATAGGCTTTGAAAATATAATTCTTCATGTGCAGGCTGGATTTGGTCCTAAAGCCATAGATGGCATCTCCTATGCAGGCCTTTATAAGCTATGGAAAATGTTTGGAATTTCTGACTTAAGAGACTTTCACTGATTTTTCATTTAAAAATTTATGCCACACAAGTTTTGTGACTCTACTCCCATGAAAGAATAATTCAGGGGCTGGAGAGATGGCTCAGCTGTTAAGAGCATTGACTGCTCTTGCAGAGGACCTGGGTTCGATTCCCAGCACCCACATAGCATCTAAGAACCGCCTTTAACTCCAGTTCCAGGGGAATCCAACACCCTCTTCTGACCTCCGTGGCATTTCAGGACATGGGTGCACAGACCTACATGCAGATAGTACATTCATATAAATAAATAAATAAATAAATAAATAAATAAATAGTCTTTTTAAAAAAGAATTAATTCAGAACAAATACATCTCTCTACTTAAAAGTAATATATTGCCTGGCGTGGTGGCGCACGCCTTTAATCCTAGCACTTGGGAGGCAGAGGCAGGTGGATCTTTGTGAGTTCAAGGCCATCCTGGTCTACAGAGTGAGTTCCAGGACGGTGGGGAGCTACAGGGAGACCCTGTCTCAAAAAGACAAAAAAAAAAAAAAAAGTAATATATTAAACAAGTGTCTGAATGTATAACTTAGAAACATGTAAAATGAAAAACTCAAATGTTATTCTGCCATGGCTGGAGAGGTAAGGCAGCCAAAATGGCAGGAGGAGGCTTCTTGGTTCTATCTCAGCAGATGAAGACGCAGAAACGGGACAGGAACTGGGCTGGAACCTCCAGGCTGGCACTCCAGAGACTCACTTCCCTTAGCTAGGTACCACCTTCCAAAGGTTCTACAACTTTTCAAAACATGGTGGTGCCATGGTGGTGGCGCATACCTTTAATCCCAGCCCTTGGGAGGCAGGAGCAGATGGATCTCTATGAGATCAAGGCCAGCCTGGTTTACATAGAGACTTCCAGGTCAGCTGGGGTAGAAGGAGACCCTGTCTCAAAAACAAACAAACAACCCAGTGCTACCAGCTGGGAACCTAGTGCTCAAACACATAAACCTCTGGGAATCATTTCACATTCAAACCATAAGACTCCATTCATTCGACTCCAAGATTCATGGCCATCTACTAACACAAAATGTATTCAGTCCTGCTTCAAAAGTTCCTATAATCTTACAGTTCCAACACTATTCAAAAGTCCAAAGTCTCTTCTGAAACTCAAGGCAATCACTTAACTATGATCCTCTGTAGAACAACAACAAAAAAATCAAATTGTAGCTGTGCATGATGGCATACATGTTTACTCCCAGCACTCAGAGGCAGAGGCAGCCAGATATCTGTGATTTCAAGTCCAGTCTGGTCTACATAGTGGGTTCCAGGCTACCTGGGGCTACAGGGAGACCCTGTCTCAAAAAAAGACCCCCCCCAAATCAAGTTGTGTACTTCCGATGTATAATGGCACAGACCAAGTATTCCCAATCTAAAGAGAAGAATGGGAAGGAAGACTGGACTAAATCCAAGACCAAGACTCAGCAGAGTAAGCACCAAGTCCTGTAGGCCCATGTCTGGCATCTGGTGACATCATTTGGGTTCCAAAAGTTTTGGATAGGTTTGTCCCTCCGCCTCTGCCATCTGCAGCATGTGACCTTTCTCTTGGGCTCTATTCAGTATATGAAGCATTCCTCTGTAGAAGTCCCATAGACCTGTAATCTCCACTGTCCTAGGGTCTCCATTGCAGCTCAGAGTTCATCTTCACAGTTTCACACGTGGGCGACTCTGGATCTTCATAAAGGGGACGTGATCCTGCTAACATGTTACCTTGGTGTTCATATCCATGACCCCCTTACTCATGCATCTTGTATGACTGCAAAATCAGTACTACAAGGAAAATGTCAACTTCTTCCAGATGTAGCCTGGCCTCCTTGGACCACAGCTGCAGCCACCTCCACGTGCCTTCATAGCTGACTTGGGGAATGATTCGCCAGGCAGCTGTTTCCCAGCAAAGTATGCTGAAGGTTCTATCCTTTCAGGTACTTTCTCCAAATAAATTTGCATTGTTATACCCTGGAGCTCTCAACTGGAGAGGGAGGGCTTCCTCTTGAGGGGCATTTTCTATTGCCCCAGTGCATAGTTCAAGGTTTTTTTTTTATTTATTTATTTTATTTTATTGAGACAAGTTCTCCCTGTAGCCCCTGCTGGCAGGGAACTCACTTTGTAGACCAGGCTGGCCTTGAACTCCCAGAGATCTGCCTGCCTCTGCCTCCTGAGTGCTGGGATTAAAGGCGTGCACCACCATGCCTGCCAGCCATTCTTTTTTTTTTTTTTTTTTTTAATTTCTGTATGTGTATGAATGTACTGTCTGCATGCAGGTTTGTGCACCCATGTTGTGCAGTGCTGCGGAGGTCAGAAGAGGGTGTCGGATTCCCCTGGTACTGGAGGTCTCCTGGAATTGGAGTTACAGACGGTTTTTCAGCCGCCGTGGGTGCTGGGGATCGAACCCAGGTCCTCTGTAAGAGCGGTCGGCGCTCTCAACCGCTAGGCCATCTCTCCAGCCCTAGTTCATTATTTTGAATTAGCCTCATTCACTATTTCAAGACATGGAAGAACATAGCTAGATTATTTGCCAGAGTATGACATGAAGAGTTTCTAGCCTTGTTCCTGACAGCTCTTCCTTTCTGAAATCTCAGTGAAGGTCAGTCTTCACTGTCCACATTACTATAGGGATTATGGTCTTCCAAATTCTCACCACAATGGCCTATTAAGCTCTGCGTACAGGGTACCAAGGCTTCTGTAGCCCACAGCTGAAATCTTTCATATTTCTTCCACAAATCAATTTCAAAGCCATATGAAACACATGGTTGGGTTTCTCACAGCAACAACAGATTGTGTATTACAGATCTGTATTAGTTTCTTCTCTCATTGCCCCATGTTATTATGATAAAATACCTGACATGGAGCAATGTAAGTAAGGAAGGATTTACTTTGGATTATAGTTTGAGGGTACAGTCCATCATGGCAGGGAAAGTATGGCGAGGCTGGTGCACACTTCTTGTTCATGTTTCAATGGACCAGACAGCAGGAACAGTTCAGAAAGCAGAGCTGGGCTAACACTTCAAGGCCCATATTGCAGAGATACACTACCCTCAGCAAGGATAACCTTCTAAAGGTTTCACACCCTCCTGAAACAATGCCACCAGCTGGGGACCAAGTGTTCAAATATTCGAGCTTATCTAGGTGTCCGGGTTAGTTGTTATTTTCAACTTGACACACTCAAGAGTCACTTGGGAACAGAGATTCTCAATTGAGAGATTTCTCAAAGAAGACTGGCTTGTGACTGTGGTTATGGGGAACTACCTTGATTGTTGGTTGACATGGGAGATCCCAGCCCACTGTGGGTAGTGCCACTGCTGGGCAGGTAGTTGTATAAAAAAAGCTGGTGGAGCACAAGCCAGGGGAGCAAGCCGGTAAGCTGTGTTCCTTCACGGTTTCTGCTTCGGTTCCTGCCTTCCGGCTCCTGTTACGAGCTCCTGCCCTGATTTACCTTGGTGACAGACTGAAATCTGTAAAATGAAACAAACCCTTTCTCTTTAAGTTGCTTTTGGTCATGATGTTTATCACAACAACAGGAAAGCAAACTAGCGCACGGGGATTTCATAGTTAAACCATAACATCAAGTGTTATTAATTCTTTTTATTAACATTTTTTTACATGATTTCTTTTCCCAAAGATATCATCTGACTGGGAGTTAGATATTTCCCGCATTCCATTTACGTTTTCTGTGTATGTCTTTTAGTCTGTCTGACGAACATCATCAAATACTTTTCTCTCTGAATCAGGAAGTTCTTTTCAGTTGTTCCACAATTTTTCTAATTAGTTCTGAATTTTCAGCATCTGGGTTCAGAGCTTTAAATATAGGTAGCTGTTCTTTAGAAAACTGAGAATATGAAGTCAGGTTTCTTTGGATGATTACCCAAGTAGATGAAACAATTTCTTAGTATGAAACTGAAGGGTGAATGCAGTCTGCTTCCTCGGCAGCTGCCCGGCTCTGCTCCAGACCTTGGCACTGGTGGAGAAGGCAGCAGCCAGGCTCAGACTTGTAGTCTCTCTTGCACAACAGAGCAGCCAACCAGAGTGTTGTTGTCAATAATAGCCAATAAGAATGTTCTGTACTCACTAGAGGGGCTACAGGGAGACCCTGTCTCAAAAAAAAAAATGAAAGAATATTCTGTACAACCAATGAGTTCAATAGTGTATCCCGCTCCTGCCCTGTGGTTGGAGGCCAACAAGGGGCTTGGGTGCTAACATCTCAATGTGAGGAACCCTGCCTGGAATCATCACTGGGGGACTTGCTGAATATGCAAATTCATAGGCTCTCAGAGCCTTGGGGTGGGGTCCAGCAGTATACATATCCCTCTACCAAATGATTGCGACACTGTGAACGGTTAAGAGCCACAGCTCTGCCTCCACATTCCTCCACTCAGCCAATCCAGAACCTCTTGGACCCTGCCACCCAGCTGGGCCCAGCTCCTCATCATCCTCCTACCATGTCCAACTGTTTGTGAGTGTCCTCTAGGGACACAGTGGTGGTTTCCTTCAGCTGCTTGCTCACGATCTGGAAGAGGTTCAGTGTCGCCATCTTAATGGTGCCAAGCAGGAGGGTCTTCTTGGCAGCAGTGTTCTGAATGTGTGCCCAGCGAGATTCCTGGAGAGGGATAGGGCAGAACTTGTGTGCCAACAGCAAGCCCATCTGTGTGTGTGTGTGTGCACATGTGTCTGTCTGTCTGTCCACACGTACTCAGAACCAGCATCCTCCCCCCAGCCCTGCCCCTCACCCAGAAGATGACATCACTGCGGGCCCTGTCAAAGCGCATCTGCAGCCGTGCAAGCTCATTGTTGTGCTGGAGGATCTCGTCATCCTTCTCCTCCATGTAGCGGGCCAGCTGAGCCTTGGCGCGCTCGATCTTCTCCTGGCCCTCTTGTGCTAACTGCATGAGGTCATGGTGCATGGTTACCAGTGTGTTGTAGCGGGCAATCACTTCATGGATCTCCTCGAACTGAAGGGAGAGTGGGCTTGGGTCACTGCCCCAGCTGGTTCCCCAGGCCTGATGCAGTCACCTCAGCCTGTCAACCTCTGGCCTGGACACCTGGACACCAGGGCAGGGAGGCCACATCCACAATGGAGACTGTGAGAATATTGGGTTCTATTTTCTTCTCCTGGGTTTGTATGGATTGTAACCTGGGAGTTGTAAGTTGAAATAAACTCTTTCCTCCCCAAGCCGGTTTTGGTCAATGTTTTATCACAGCAATAGAAAGCTAACTAGAACACTTGCCAAGCTCCACCCCAGGAGATTCAGGTTAATGGCATGTCTATGGTGGTTCCCAGTGGTTAGAATCTTGCAAATGATCCCCCAGGTGAGTCTAGGTCCAACCAGGGGTTGAGAATTGCTGTTATTGAAGGAGATTTGACTCCAGGGTGACAATGATCCTGTTGTACAAGAATGTACGAAGAGCTACTTGTATGTTAGGAGCCAAAAGACAGATAAGAAAGCCAGGCCCCGCTCTCCTAAAGTTTACAGCTTAGGGGTAGTTGAGTGTGGACAGGACAGACAACTAAAAGTCAGCTACAACACAGTGATAAACTTTGTCTGAGACTGAGGTGGGGCTGCATGGAGCCTGGGTACTAACTCCTGGCTTGCTGCTCTTCAGTATGTGTTTAACATCTGCTAGGAGAGAAGTGGGGCTGGCGAGGGGTAGCCAGCGGGGCAGCCAGCGGGGCAGGGGCTTGTAAGGCTCAGTTCGCCTCCTTCAGTGGGATCCAGAATCCCAGAGCTCACCTTGCAGAACCCAAACCATGCACTTCTAAGACACCGTGAATTCCAGTTCCGTAACACCAATGTACCCGCCCCCACCAGGGGCTTATCAAAATGTGCCAGAGGCTTATCAAAATGTGCCTGCTAGCCGCTCAGGGTACACTCCCTGAACACGTCTCCATGTCAAGACAGTTTTCAGTGACAGACTGGTGTACCGGAACTGCCCTGCTAGCCTTTCCCCAAATATGCTTCTCAAGCCAGTGGTGGAGAAGGTGGGAACAGACAGAAAAGGGTTCCTAAGAGGAAAGATGGATGAAATGAGATGATGGGCAGGCAGAGGCAGGTGGGGAAGGCAAGGCAAGGTAACCGGTGGAGGGAGCAGCCTGAGTAAAGATGAATAGACACTTGGGGCATGTTTAGAGTGTTCACAGTAGTTTAGTACAAATGGCCTGAGGTTCAGAGAGGGAAGGAGAGGATTAGACCTGGAAAAGAGAGAGAGGAAAGAAAAGAGAAGGAAAGAATGAAAAGAAGGAAGAAAGGGAGGATGGGAGGGAGAAAAAGAAAGAACGAAGAACTAAAGAAAGATAAAACTGCCACCAACTATTTTGGAGAGCGAGGCAGGACTTCCAGGCAAGCCTCATACTGAATCTGAGGCCAGTCTGGATGACTTAGTGAGGCCCCCATGTCAAACTTAATTTTTTAAAAAAAGTGCTTGCTGGGGGCTGGAGAGATGGCCTAGTGGTTAAGAGTGCTGACTGCTCTTGCAAAGGACCCTGGTTCGATTCCCAGCACCCACATGGCAGCTGAGAACCTTCTTTAACTCCAGTTCCAGGGGAATCCCACACCCTCTTCTGATCTCCGCGGCATTGCACGACACGGGTGCAAAGACCTGCATGCAGACAGTACATTCATACACATAAAAAAATATTTAAATAAAAAAAAAGCACTTGCCAGGCATGGTGGCGCATTCCTTTAAAAAAAATTTTTTTTTATTAATTTTTATTTATTTCTGTATGTGTATTAATGTACTGTCTGCATGCAAGTCTGTGCACCCGTGTCGTGCAACGCCGC
>VZQC01001522.1:3339834-3389761 GCA_009823505.1 Rhizomys pruinosus | reverse complement strand
GTGGCTTCCTTTTGCACCCACTCTGTTTCTTTTCAGTTCCCCCCGGCTCAATCTCATGGCTCTACACTTCGCCCTATTGAGCTCCTTTACGGATATGATGGCGGTGCCACTATTCCAGGTTTGGAGATCCCTTTATCTCGAATCAAAGACCCCAAAAAAAAAAAAAAAAAAAAAAAAAAAAAAAAAAAGTCAAGAAAATATGTAGCATGGAGAAACTAGTTTGTGCCTTGATTAGGAAAACCAAATGTACAAAGCATTATTGCAACAATTGGAGAAAATTTAACATTAACTATATACATCTATTTGCTACTGATGAATAAGTTATAACCTATATGACAGTGGTACTGTGGTTATGTTTCTTAAAAGCACTCATATTTTAGGAATATATGCTGAAATACTTATGCATGAAAAAAGTCAACTTCAGCAAAATGCTGGAGGTGGAATGGTGTGGGGAAACTCGAATGGTAACTGCTGGAACCAGGGATAAGTAACGGCTGTTCACTAGAACGCTCACTCTACTTTTATGTATGTTTGAAATTTTCCTTAACAAAAAACTTCTTAAAATATCATTGATGGGGGCTGGAGAGATGGCTTAGTGGTTAAGAGCGCTGGCTCCCCTTGCAGAGGACTTGGGTTCAATTCCCAGCACCCACACGGAAGCCAAAAATTGTCAGTAACTCCAGTTCCAGAGGATCTGATGCCCTCTTCTGGCCTCTGTGGTCTACTTACATGCAGGCAAAACACTCATATGCATAGAACTAAAGGGGGGTGGGGTGGGCTGGAGAGATGGTTAAGAGCACAGAATGCTCTTCCAAAGGACCCAGATTCAGTTCCCAGTACCCGCATGGCTGCCAATAACCATTCATAACCGCAGTTCCAGGGGATGGAATGCCTTTTTCTGCCCTCCGTGGGTATTGCATGACTGGGTGCACATATACACAGATGGAAATACTCATACACATAAAATACAGATAAGTAAGTAATTAAAATATCATTGAGGGGCTGGAGAGATGGCCTAGCAGTTAAGAGCACCAACCGCTCTTGCAGAGGACCTGGGTTCGATCCCCAACACCCACATGGCGGCCAAGAACCGTCTGAAACTCCAATTCCAGGAGAACTCCAGTTCCAGGGGAATCTGACACCCTCTTCTGACCTCCGCGGCATTGCACGACACGGGTGCACAAACTTGCATGCAGACAGTACATTCATTCACAGACAGAAATAAATAAAATTAATAAAAAATTAAAAATAAATAAATAAATAAAAAATATCATTGATGTTAAGGCAGTTGGATGGAATTATTTCTAATATTCTAAAATTTTATACATTTTATTTTCCGTGTATGAGTGTAATGACTGCATGTATGTAAGTGCCTGAGGAGGTCAGAAGAGGGCATCAGATCCCTTGGAACCAGAGTTACAGATGGTTATTAGCTGCTATGTGGGTGCTGGGATTTGAACATGGGTCTTCTACAAGGGCAGCCACTGCTCTTATGCTGAGCCATCTCTCCAGTCCTATTTCTAATATTCTATATAGTACAGTAGGCCAACTATGACACTGTTAAACTCTATACTTCCAAATAGTAGTATGGAGGACTTTGAAGAAAAAGAAATTATGAATGTGTGCATTGGTGGATATGCCATTTACCCGATGTGATCACTATGAATTGCATGCGTGTGTGCATGTGTGTGTGCATGTCTTAGTATACCCCATCAATGTGTACAATCATTACATGCCAATTAAAAATACATATATATTAAAAATCATTGATTGAGGGGCTGGAGAGATGGCCTAGGGGTTAAGAGCACCGACTGCTCTTGCAGAGGACCCGGGTTCGATTCCAAGCACCCACATGGTGGCTGAGAGCCATCTTTAACTCCAGTTCCAGGGGAATCCGACGCCCTCTTCTGACTTCCACAGCATTGCACGACACGGGTGCACAGACCTGCATGCAGACAGTACATTCATACACATAAAGAATAAAAAAAATCATTGATTGAAAAAAGCAAGTTACAGAAGGATACAACCCATACAACCCGTAGTTTATGAGCAGATGATACATCACAAAATAATAAGAACAGGCATGAAACTGAGAAATATAAAAATTATAGGGCTGGAGAGATAGCTCAGTGGCTAAGAGCTCTTACTGAGGACTTGGGTTCAGTTTTTTTTTTAATTTTTTAAATTTTTTTCACATAAATTTATTTTTATTTTTTTAACAAATCTAGACCCGTGTTCCCGCCCATTCCCCCACCCTGCCAGTTTTTTTAATTTATTAATTTATTATTATTTTATTTATTTTTGTATGTGTATGAATGTACTGTTTGCATGTAGGTTTGTGCAATGCCGTGGAGGTCAGAAGAGGGCGTTGAATTACCCTGGAACTGGAGCCAAAGACAGTTCTCAGGGGAGAGTTCTGGGGATCAAACCCTGGTCCTCTGCAAGAGCAGTCAGCGCTCTCAACCACTAGGCCATCTCTCCAGCCCCCTTGGGTTCAGTTTTTAGCACCCACTTGGCAACTAACAACTGTCTATAACTCCAGTTTCAGGGGATCTTCTGGCCTCTACGGTCATTGCAAATATAGGTGCACTTACATCCATACAAGCAAAACACTCATACACATAAAATAAAAATAAATAAATAAATTTAGGAAATTAAATTAAAAGTATGATACTAGTGCCCTGAATGGGCTTATAAGGGGATGCAGCTTCCAGCAATATATTATTTCAGAAAATAAGAGATAGGAAAAGTATTAAGGTTTGACAGAGATATGCACTAAGTGCTTAGAAGACTGTTAAATGTTTGCTATTGCTGCAGGGCGTGTGTGCACGCCCTTTATTCCTAGCACTCGGGCGGAGGGCAGAGAGGCAGGCGGATTCTTTGTGAATTCAAGGCCAGCTGGTCTACAGAATTGAGTTCCACGGGACATGTGGGGGCTACAGGGAGGACCCTGTCTTGAAAAGACCAAAAAAAAAAAAAAAAAGTTTGCTATGCTTTCCTCTGTGTGTGTGTGTGTGTGTGTGTGTGAGAGAGAGAGAGAGAGAGAGAGAGAGAGAGAGAGAGGAGGAAGAGGAGGAGGAGAAGGAAGCTGGCTGTAGGATGCTGAAGAGCAAAGGCAGAGTTAACTCCAGATGAAGCTCTACATGAGGAAGGGGCACGGGCTGGATTCCTGAAATATGTAGGAGGCAGAATGGATCCGATTTGATTGACAGGGAATGGGGGTGGGGTAAGCATGAAGCTCAGTTTTGACTGGATGATAGTGATACTGGCTGGGAGTGGCAGGAAACAGATGAGTTGTGGATGAATTAGGAGCTGGGGCTGAAATTTAGGAGGACATCCAGCCAGTTATCTCATTTTTAAGGCCGCCACTCTACCCATTGTTTTTAAGACATTGTACAGTTTATTCACTGCTTGAATACGATGGTCTTTACTCAACACCCCCCCCTTAAAAAACACCCCACTTAGGAAGTGAAGAGTGCAGTAGGTAGGACCTTAGAATAGAGGAAATATCACAGATTTGGGGCTCATGGACAAATAAGTTAGTGTTTATATATGGAAATTGCAGGGGCTATAAAAAGTCGTGTGCCTTTTGTCTCCCTGGGTCCCTTTTAAACCTCTGGAAAGGTTACTGTTGATGGTCCCAAGGGGGAGGGGGTTGAAGAAGGGGAGGGATCATCACTGATGTGGTGGCAGGGAGAGAGGTGAGGCAGGAAGAACCTGGACCCGAGAAGGAGCCGGGAGCCCAGTACGGTGGCACTCGGGAGGCAGAGGCAGGCTGATCTCCGTGAATCCAAGGCCAGCCTGGTCTACATAGTGAGTTCCAGGCCAGCTGAGGCTAAAATGAGACCCTGTCTCAAAAAGACCCCCCCCAAAAAAAAGAAAAGAAAAGAAAAGAAAAAGAAAAAGAAAAAGAAAAGAAAGGATTGTGGAGAGGGCAGAGTGAGGCAGAGGAGGGTCAGAGCCAAGGGCCAAGCTAGGTTTCTCCAAGAAGCAATGACAGCGTCCAATGCTGCAAGCGGTGCTGTGGAAGAAGGCTGGAAGGTCCCCGAGCCTTCACCTCTCTGACTCTCCATATTGTCTCTGAAGGGGCGACTGGTCAGCTCTCCGGAGGCTATGGAGAGGACAGAATGAAATTCATGCTGCAAGCCCTCGGCTCCCTGCAGCACACCCCAAGCATCCCAAGACTGGGAGGTGGGTGTTTTCTGCTTTCTCTCCATTCCTCTCCCCAGCTTCCTCTTAAGTAAAAAAAAGGCTCGAGCAGGAGGATAGATTCAGGTCACCTGCTAATGCGGTCTTAGTTTATCATTGGTGTTTCAAAACCATGTCCCCCACCACACACACACACAGACATATATATGGGTGTAAATGTACTACCCATGCATGGACATGCATACAGTTGTCATGCACAGACACACAATGAAATACCACCAGGCCCCCAACCTTTTAGAAATACACCTACCCAAACTCATCAGGGGCCTTAGCCAGCCTTCTCTGGGACTGCTGTGTCTTCCAGAGCAGGATGACGATGCCAAGAGGGCCCAAAGCTATGCATCTGAAGCCGAGCTCTACTCCAGAGCCCTGGGTTAGAGAAGGTTTCTGGGAGGAGGCTCGTGGCCTGCCCCCGCCCCGGGACTCACCTCAGAGTTCTCCACCACCTTCTCCAGGTACTTGTTGAAGACTGCGTAGTCTTGCAGTTTGGCACTCAGCCTCTGGCGCTCCTGACTAAGTGCACTCATCTCCTGCTTGGCCTTGACCAGTTCTCCCAGGCACTGTCTCTTCAGTTCCCGCTCCTTCTTGGCTTTCTTCAGGGCACGGATCCGTTTCTGGTCATTCTCCTGGGATGAGGGAGGCAGTGGGAATCAGGTAGCCTCTTTCTCTCCCTCCCGGAGACTCTGGGCCTACCTGGTGCTGGTTCCCTTCTGTCTCCCAAGCTCAGACACCATAAAGACAGGAAGAGCTTGCTGGGCTGCCCAAGTTGGAGAGGAGGTGTAAAGGAAAAGGATTTAGCAAGGCTTTGGTTATTTGAAGGTATTTACTAAAGATAAGAGGTTTCTATTCTCTGACGTTGGGTCAGGAGACTGGGAGCACAGAGCTTCAAGCCCAAGATCAAGAGGTGGCCTTGCGAAGGACAGGCAGGAAATTCTGAATCTGTAAGATTTGGTCTTTGGACTTCAGAGAGTGGGAGTGTGGAGATAGCACAAGAGAAACGAGGGCTGAGGAAGACCCACATTGTGTCAGTGTCAAGAGCACTGAACTCCAGGAAGGCCGAGAAAGGCTGGGAGAAGTAGCAAGTAACCTTCTGACAAAGCCACGGGGCAGATTTAGTATCCAGTGCCTCGATTTCTCCAACCATTGGCTGTGAAACATAGTACCCCTCATCCTTCCAGAACTCAGGACAACAGTTGTGGAACTACACACGTGGAGGACACAAGTTTCAGAAGGCCCAGAGTGGCATCAGCAGGACTAGGGGAAATGGCACAGGACTAGGGGAAATGGCACAGGACCAGGGGAAATGGCACAGGACCAGGGGAAATGGCACAGGACCGGGGGAAATGGCACAGGACCAGGGGAAATGGCACAGGACCAGGGGAAATGGCACAGGACCAGGGGAAATGGCACAGGCAAATCAAGTGTAGAAAACCAGACTGAAGCTCAGCTACTGCAGCACCTTCCTTCTCTAGAGCCCTCACCTGGGATGAGGGGCAAGCCCACCCCTTGAATCACCAGGCAGTTCTTCTTTCCTGCTGGAGGTTCCTGTGATTCCATATGGGTGAGCCCATGTGGTGCTGACATTAGAGGACATGCAGCAAGGCACCAGATTTTTACTCTGCCCCATAGCACCAGAGAAGCTGGAGGGACCCTCAGTCAGTGGTATCTGAATCACCTAGAGGGATTTAAAAATCTATAGACCTCTGGGTTCGACGTGAGACCTGCTGGAAGCAGAGAGAGGAAGAAACAAGTCCCTAGGGTCTGTATTTGTAACAAGTCTGTGGGGTTCCTCCGCTGCTGATTCCCTGGAAGTCATTTGGAGAACCCCTCACCCTGAAAAATCCTGCTGCCCCAAACACTCCACGTCTTTTCTCTTGTCAGGATGTACTTATCTCTGACAGGGAGAAAAAAACATGTAGAGAGCAGAGATTGGCAGCTAAGTAGGACGTCACAAACAGTATGATAAGCACTGGGCATTGCTGGAACTCTGAAATGCCTTTAACCCAGGGTGAGGAGCCTACACAAGCAAGGAGGGGGAGCAGTGTGGCCCAACGCAGACTGGACTCTGCAGCCTGCTGCAAGCACACTCCTCGCACCTGGATGAACTGCTCAAACTTCTGGATGTGGGCCTTCAGCTGCTCCTCTTTAACACCTAGCTCCTCCCAGCGCAGATTCAGGGTTTCCATTCTTTGCTGGAATGCCTTTGGGGACATGAAAGCATAGCAGTTAGACAGACTTCTGACACGGTCCTCAGGAAGATTCCAACATTGCCCCAGAGGATCTATCCTGAGGCCCAGAAGGGTCTGACTTATGGGCTGAGGATGTAGCTCAATGGCTTAGCATTTGCTTAGACTATTCAAGGCTTTGGGTTCAATCCCCTGCACCTCAAAAAATTATAGTTACAAAAAGAAGGATCTGTATTTTGCACCTCCCACCCTGTGCCTGGCTCAGAGTGTAGCACCCCAAGATACTGGTCCCCCTAAAACTCAGGTCCTTTCTGTTCTCTCCTGAGGAAAGTGACCAGAGCCACTAGCCAGAACTCTGGCTCAAGCCAGTCACTAATGAGAGCCCAGCCAATCCCTTCCATATCCTGCACCTCTACCCTTATTGTCCCAACCCCCACCTTACCTCCTTCTTCTGTTCCATGGCCTGATGCATGATTTTGGCCTCTTTCTTCTTCTCCAGCAGCTGAATGGATGGGGAATCTGAATGATCCTCAATATGTGGAAACTTCCTACACAAGAGGTGGGCAAGAGAGACAGGATTCTGAGGCTGAGCCCACTGAGGGAAAGGGACTCATCCTCTGTAAAAGTAATAGTGAGAGGGAGCCATGTGGCATTCAGAGACAGAGGGATGGGGGTGCTGGTAGTGGGGTGGTGGAGTAGGGTCATGGGGCAAACCAATGAGGAGCTCTGGATTATAGGATAGGAAAGAACAGACTGGAAGATGTGGGAATGGGTGGCCCCGGGCTCAGAGGGTGAGGCAGACCAGGCTCCTAGGCACTCACTGCAGAAGCTGCAGCAGCCGCTCCCCATACTGCAGCCGGAAGTATTCGGCCAAGTCTTCCTCTTCCATGATACCTAGACTCATGGCGGCAGCGACCTAACAGCCCAGGCGACCGACTTTTCACAGTGAAACAGTGAGTAGCAGGTTCACAGGGCACTCAGGGGTGGTGGCTGGGTTCTTGCTCTCCTCTGCTCTTGCTCAGCAGAAGCCAGCCAGAGGTGGAGGTGGGCTGTTTAGGATGAGGTGCTCCGGGGCTTGATGGGAGATCTAGTTACCTAGCAACAAGCTGCCTGGTTCCGCGGACCATACCTTGACCCTACACTTTGCCCTCTGACCTTTGTCCCCACAAACCCCTCTCTTGCTGCGGTCTCTCCTACCCTTTAGGAACGAACTCTGGGAAGAACATAGGCCTGATTATGTTGTTCGCTGCCTCAGTGTAGGCACAGAGGAAGCGTTTTGGTAACCACCTCTGAGAAGCAGGTAGTGGAATCCGGTGTGTGGAGCCCACTCCTGGGGCCTCTCTCCTATGTTTATGGTTATGTGAGGGTGACGGCTGGGTGTCAGAACAATGACAAAGAGGAAAAGCAGAGAATCGGAGGTGCTTAGCCAAGGCAGCAGAGGGGTGAGGTGGGCAGAGCGGTGTGGAGAACTGGAAGCTAAGAAGAATTAGAATCAAGGGATACAGGGAGTGGCCACTGGGAACATAGAGAAGGGTCCAGGCAAGGCCCTTCCAAGGGTGAGAAGCTTGGGGGGGGGGGATAACAGAAATGTCCCCTGTTTAAACGGTTCATCTCTTAATGGCTGCCTTCTTCCAGGATTCCAACCGACAAATGCATAATATACTCATAATACACTTTGACTTGAATTTAACTGGGTAAGTCTGGGGCCCTATATGAGGTGGTGCGCTTGGGGTCTTCTCTGGGTGCTAGGTGCTGGCGCTGACTTCTCCCGGCTCCCTGTGTTCCTTGCTTCTCATGGGGTCCGAGACCTGCTGCGGTGGGATCAGGTGGGGTGGACAGCTGAGGTTTCCCGCCAGAACACCTGCCGTATCTTAGGGTCATCTGTTGGCTATGGTCACCAAAGCTCTAAAATTCCCGCTGGGAGGAGACCGGGTTGGTGCACTACTCAGTCCTGTTCTGTCACATGCCACTCTCTGTGCAGCTTCCCTTCCAGAGCCCTGTCGCTCAGCAGGGGTCACAGGACAAAACCCCACTGCACTCAGAACTGACCCACCCATTCCCTCCTCACCCTCAGCCCACCCGAAGGTGCCGCCTCACTCCTGTGTCCTGGGAGGACAGATTATCAGGGCAATGATAAAAACAGTTAAAGATTCGGGGCTGGAGAGATGGCCTAGCGGTTAAGAGCACCGACAGCTCTTACAGAGGACCCGGGGTTCGATCCCCAGCACCCACATGGCGGCTGAAAAACATCTGAAACTCCAGTTCCAGGGGAATCCGAGATCCTCTTCTGACCTCCGCGGCATTGCATGACACGGGTGCACAAACCTGTATGCAGACAGTACATTCATACACATACAGAAAAAAAAAAAAAAAAAAAGTTAAAGATTCTAAGCTCTGTGAAGGGCCATGTCTCGTCTCGTCTCTGTCCTTATTTAACCAAACAGACTGAAACCGTTTATTAGGGCCCCCCACCCCCCTTCCCCACATCTCAGGTTGTAGCTGGGTTTAGAGAGACTGTGTGAGCAGGGTGCCAGTCCTTGAAGAGCCTACTTGCTTCTGAAATCACTTGTTACTCTGGTACATAGAGATACATCTTTACTTCCCTGTCAAATCAGGTGGGACAGAGATAGGTTGGTCCACGCAGGAGCTGCTGAAGTGTCGTCTCCTTCACATGCCTTCTCTCTTGTCTGGGGAGCTTTCTCTTGCTTCATTTAGTGTCTTGCACGAGTCATGAGAATCTTTTTTAAAAAAATTATTAATTAATTTTTTGGGTCTTTTTTTGAGACAAGGTCTCCCTGTAGCTCTGGCTGTCCTGGAACTCGCTCTGTAGACCAGGCTGGCCCTGAACTCACAGAGATCCGATTGCCTCTGCCTCCCAAGTGCTAGGATTAAAGGCCTGTGCAAGCCGGGCAAGTCATGAGAATCTTGATCCTTACCACCCACCATCCTCTGGCTGGGAGGAATGGGGAAGATAGGGCAGGTGTGGGTGGTGCTCACTGTCTTTCCCTGGGGCTGGAGCATAAGACCTGGGATGATGGTATGTACATCTTTTTTTTTTTTTTTTCAGACAGGGTCTCCCTTTAGTCCCAGCTGGCCTGGAGCTTGCTATGTAGACCAGACTGGCCTTGAACTCACAGAGATCTGCCTGCCTCTGCCTCCCAAGTGTTAGGATTAAAGGCGTGCGTCACCATGCCTGGCAGTGATCAGATTTTTTTTTTTAATTTTTTTTTTATTAATTTTATTTATAAGTTTGTGCACCCGTGTCGTGCAACGCCGCGGAGGTCAGAAGAGGGTATCGGATTCCCCTGGAACTGGAGTTCTCCTGGAATTGGAGTTTCAGACGGTTCTTAGCCACCATGTGGGTGCTGGGGATCGAACCGGCGTCCTCTGTAAGAGCGGTCGGCGCTCTTAACCGCTAGGCTATCTCTCCAGCCCCCAGTGATCAGATTTTTAACCCACATCCAGTTTACAGCTCTCCAGGTTAAAAGGATAATTATTTTCTTTTTTTTTTTCTTTCTTTGTTTTTGGTCTTTTTGAGACAGGAGTCTCCCTGTAAGCCCCACTGGTCCTGGAAAACTCACTCTGTAAACCGGCTGGCCTTGAACCCACAAAGCGCGCTGCCTCTGCCTCCCGAGCTAGGATTAAGGCCTGTGCCACCACAGCCAGCGACTAAAGGATATTTTTAAGTAAGCCAGGTTGGCATGGTAGTTGCACGCCTTAATCCTAGCACTCGGAAGGCTGAGGTAGACAGATCTCTGGAGTTCAAGCCAGCCTGGTCTACAGAGGTGAGCTCCAGGCCATGCCCAACTGGGACTAAGGGCCCCTTGTCTCAAAAAAAAAAGAAAACAATCTGCGGGGGCGTGTGTCTGGCCACGCCTTTAATCTAGCGCTTGGGGTCGAGAGCCAGTGGATCTTTGTAGTTCAGGACATCCTGGTCTACAGAGTGAGTTCCAGGGACAGTCTGGGGCTACAGGGAGCCCCTTTCTCAAAAAGACATAAAAAAAAGTCATTTACATATTCAGGAAACCTATTAATAAACTTAATTCTAATAGGAATTCTCAGGATTGCAATCATAATAGCTGCCACATGACCAATTGGAAAAACCTTATATCCGTCCTTTAAAAATATTAAGTATACGAAGGCTGGGCTGCGATGGCTCAGCAGTTAAACAGCACGTGGCTGCTCGTTGGCAGGGACCTGGGGTTTGATTCCTAGCATCCCACCTGGAGGGCTACAATCATCTTAACTCCAGTTTTAGGGATTGATGCTCTCTTCTTACCTCCACAGCATTTATAAGGCCTGGGTGCACTTACACACATGCCGCAATAACTCATACACAATACAATAAAAATAATTTTTTTAAATTAGCTGGGGTGGGTGCAACTGCCTTGTAATCCTAGCATCTCGGTGAAGGCAGAAGCAGGAGATACTGCTGAGTTCAAGGCCAGCCTGGTCTACAGAGCAAACTCCAGAAGCAGCTGGGACTAAAAAAAGGGAGACCCTGCCTCAAAACCAATAACCCCCCAAAAGGAAAAAAATAAATATTTTTTTTTACTTTAATATTATCACTTATTAAATGATTAAAAAAAATATGAACCTAAGGTGCTGGAGAGATGCTCTCTTGGTTAGAGCACTGTCTGACTCTTGCAAGGGAACCTGGTTTGATTTCTTGCCACGTATGGCAGCTGACACCTAGTACCTCCAGTTTCCACGGGAATCTTGATATCCTGCTTCTATCCACAACACATTGCATGACACTTACCTATGTACAGGCAACATATACACAAAAAACCAGAAATAAAATAGTCTTAAAAATCTGAACCTGACAGATAACATTTATGTCAAAGGTATTCCTGCTAAACTTAGGGCTTCGGTAAGCTTCCTGCTGTCGGTACAATTGCTTAATATTGTTTTGGATGCTCTAGCTAGTGCAAAAAAGGCAAGAAAATTAAGTTTTTCTTTTTTCTTTTTTTATACAACAGATGCTGTGATCATGTACTGTGAAAACTTCCAGGCAGGTGATTAATTTAAATGATTTTTTAAATTTAATGTGATACCTGTGCCACTTGAAAAAGAATGAAGTGGATTGGGGGGGGGGGGGGTGTATGCCATGGACCTGGAGGAGTACATGATAAATTAAATGACAGAAGCAAGCTGCAGCACAGCGTGTCTAATGGGATGCAGCGATGGGCTGCAGTGAGCTGCGCACACTAGTGTGGAAGGGCAGGGGAATATGCTGCTGGAGACAGGCCGGCTTGTGCTTTTCTTTTCTTTTCTTGTTTTTTTTTTTTTCTTTTTTTTTTTTTTTTTTTTTTTTTGGTCCTTTTTGAGACAGAGTCTCCCAGTGAGCTCTGGAACTCACAAGGTCTGCCCTTCCTCTGCCTCCCAAGTGCGGGATTAAAGATGTGCTCCACCGACCCTGGCAAACTTTTATTCTTTGCTTATATTTTCTATATTGCTTCCTTTTTTTATATAGTTGTAATTTTGAAAAAAAAAAAAACCCAAAGTACATTCATTTGCATTGGCAGCAACAAAAGAAAAATTTGTATCTGTTTTTTTTTTTTTGAGACAGGGTCCCCCTTTTATCTCAGTACCAGCTGGCCTGAAGCTCCCCTCTGTAGACGAGGCTGGCCTTTGAACTCACAGAGATTGCTGCCCTGCCGTCTTGCAATGTCTGTGCGGGATTTTATTAAGGTGTGCGCCACCCACACCGAGGATGTATTTTATTTTTATCTTTTTTAAAATTTTTAATTATTTTTATTTTATTATTATGTGTATCTGGTATTGCCTGCATGTGTGAAGGTGCACTTGTGTTGTCAATGCCGCGTGGAGGTCAGAAAGAAGTTTTTGATTGGAATCCCTGGAAGTGAGGTTACAGACAGTGTTAGCGCATGTCATAGGTAAATGTGGGTGCTCGAATGGGTGCCTCCTGCATACGAGCAAGCTGCGTGCCTCTTAACCACTGAGCCATCTCTCCATCGCCCATTATTTTATTTATTTTGTACATTTATATGTGTCATATGAGGTTGTTTCGTCTTGGAGTGTTCGATTACAATACACCATGTGCTTGCGTGGCCCACAAGGCCACGAACAGAAGGGGGTGTTGATATCCCCTGAAACTGGAAGTTGCAGCAAAAGTTGCATCAGACCAACCAATATAGTCTATGAAAATGAACTCACAGGTTCTCTGCCCAGTATAGCAATCAGCGTGCTCTTCTTTAACACCATGGCTGGAGCCATTTCTATAGTCCTGGACCTCTCAATTTTTATACTGTAAAAAGAAATTCCTTGCAATAACATCACAAGAGCGCGCCAGGGGGTGGTGGATGACTACACGCAGGAAACAGTCTTTTTGGTACCTACAGTTACTCATGATGAACCAATGGTGATAAGCATGCACAACGTTCCGTCCATACAAGCTCAAAACCAAAAAAAAAATCCAGCATAGTAAATGGAGTGGGTAAGAAGCTTAAAGGCTACTAACCCCATGTAAGGAAATTGTGCAACCAGATGGCTGTTGGAGGGGAAGAGATCAGTCCTCCCCCTTTAAAGGATCTGGGACTCTCGTTAAAGTTAAACTGTAGCTGCCCCTCACAGTAGGATTGACCTACTCTAAAGGACATTTGGCGAACAAATTAGACTCTCTATGGGCTCTTGGTCACTATTGAAGGCTTTACTATTAATCTGAGAATGGGAGACGAGGAGGAGGGGTAAGGCGAAGGGGAGTGCCAATGGGTGGTGTCTAATCACCCTCCACAATTATATGTATGACAAATCACAACAAATTCAAATAATAGAAAGAAATTTTAAAAAAATTTAATTTAAAAAAATTGCCGGTTGAAATATAACAGGTAGGGATATAGCCCAGTGTAGAGTTAGAGGACTTGCCTAGCATATGTAAGGCCTATAGATTCCATCCCAACACCTGCCAAAAAGCGAGAATCCTAGACATGGGGGGTTGTAGTTCGGGTTTGTGTTTTATATTAGTGTAGTTAGTGTAAGAGCTTGTTGCCAAAGGAAATGAAAAGTGCGTTGTTTGGGGGAGGTAGTGTTTGTTAACATGTTTGTGTGTGTGTGTGAATGTCACATGTGTGAGAGGAAGTGCATTGCACCATTTGTGCATATGTGGTGGAGGCCATAGGTCAACATCAGTTGTCTTCCTCAATTACATTCACCTTACTTTAAATAAAAAATATATTTAATAAACACAATATATAACTTTATTCTTATTTTTTACAAAGCAATGCAATGTCTTTCTCCCTTTTTATTTGATTTTAGTGAATATTCATACAATGTATTTTTGATTATGTCTCATCCCTGACCCTATTCATTCACCCTTCTTACTAGGCTTTCCACTAACCGCCTCTCTATATATTGCATATATGGCCTATAGTTAGATTTGGTGTTGGATTCATCCACTGCGACCGCCCGGTCAACCCACCAAGAGCCTCTTATTTTATTATTTATTATATTTATTTATTTATTTTGGTATGTTCGAGCACAGGGTTCTCCCTGTTAGAGCCCCAGCTGTCCTGGAATCCACTCTGATCCACAGGCTGGCCTGACGCTCAAAGATCCACCTTTGACCTGCCTTCACGTGAGTGCTAGGAATTAAAGAGCGTGCGCCCACCCCGCCGGCGGAGGCCTGGGTTTCTTACCCACTTCCCCATGTCTGTTTTGTCTGGCTTGAGCTACATGGTACTAGGATGCTGTCACCATTGCTGTGGTTTCACTATGATTCTTGGCCCAGCCCGTCGGGAAGACTCTGCTTCCCTGTGTAGCCCTCTTTCTCTGGTCTTACAATCTTCCCTCCCCTCTTCTGCAGTTGATTCCTGATGACTTTGGGAGGTACCAAGTTTTTTGAAATAGGTGCTCTAGTCGGGGTGAGTAGTACTCCGCAGCGCTTCGTCTCCTGTTAATAGCTGCCAGTTTGTTTCGTCTCTGTGGTTAATCCCACATCTGCTGTGTAAGGAAAGGTTCTCGCTGAAAAGGTTGTGAGATGCCATTAATCGAGGGAGTTCTGAAAAGCTCTCCACATTCCACCATCTTGAGGTAGGGTCCTCTCTCACAAAACCTGGAGCTGTGTCAGCTGGGTGGCAAACAACAAATCTCCCAGGATCCCAGTCTCCACCTTCTCCAGTGCTGGGGGTTACAAGTACGCATACCCCTGCATCAGGCTTTACATGCATGTGGGGGATCCAAACTCAGGGTGCATCATGCTTGTGTGGTGAATTTATATGCTGAGCCATTTTCCCAGCACCCTGTATGTTAAAGAAGACTTCGATGGTGTTGACTAGATATTGTAAAGATGGCGATCCTATACTAACGAATTAAGCAATTTAATATGATTAGCCATCAAAAAAAAAAAAAATCCTAGGAGCCAGGCATGGTGGTGAGGCTGAATTGCAGACCTCCCAAGCTGCCTCCTAGGCTCTCTGTCTCCTGGCTCTGGTCCTCCAAGCCTGAGTTTCATGAGCTTTTCAGGAGTCCATAGCAAAATCTGAAGCTTGAAAGTAATTATTGGCTCTAAGATACAAAATCCCTCAGCATAGCCTAGAGAAGAGCTGCTCAGTGACGGCATGTGAATGGAACGTTTGAACGTGCCAGCTCATGAATACGCTTACTTTATCATTCACATAGCATGTTCACACATTCTTCAGAAGTAATCGCAGATTTGATGTTCCTTGCTCTCTCAAGAATTCATAATTGTGCCGATTTTATTTAAAACAAAAGGAAAGCCCAGATGTGACATTAATGCGTTGAGAGGCACATATAATTTCTAAAGCAACATTATAAAGAAACGTTATTACATTTTTCCTCCTCCAAATTATTTTAAAAATGTTGATGAAAGTAGGGATTTTACCTCCTGTTTGATTATGATGCAACATTTGTGGGCTTATTTTGTTCCCTAGTCAGGCTGGGTTAAAGATGATGGGTTTCTTTAGGTCGAGAGACGATGGTCTTAGTGAGTATAACGTGTGAGCTCCATCACAATCCCCTGGGGCCCTGAAATTCTCACCTCCACACCCTTGTGAAGGTAGAGAAGTGAGAACATGACTCCTGCACTTGTCCTCTAATCTCCATATGCTTGGTGTGACACACAATGAACTAAACAATAAACTAAATGCTTAAAATATTTTTAAAGGGTTAAACATTAAAGATGGTAGGTTTGCATTTCAGTGGCTTCCCTGAAAACAGCTATCTTTTTTTGTTTTTCAATTAAACTTAATGTTATTTTTTTTATTTAGTGTACAGTGTTTCTTCTGCATGTATGTAAAGTGTACCACAGTCCAAGAATGCCTCCGTTGTGCCCAGGAGAAAGGGCATCGGATCACCCAGAACTGGAGTTACAGATAGTTGTTAGCCTAGTGTGAATTTCTGGGGACTTAAAATCCATTTCTTTTCAAGAGCAGCTGGCTCTTAAGCCACTGAGTCATCTCCCCAGACTCAATTAGATGTTTAAGAAGTTTTTTCTTAACTCAGCAGAAGCCTCTAAGTGATCAAGCAATCACCAGCAAAAAGACGCATGGTATAGCCCCTAAGCCATCCTTTCACAGAAAACGATCCTATTGCTTCATTTTGGCAGTTTGCAAAGGCTCAGCTTTAAAGGCCACTTAGAGGGACAGGATGAGGGGGAACCCCATTGTATTCATCTCACTGGGCAGACTCACAGGCTGACCCTGGTTTTGGAGACAGCCCAAGCCACAGCCTGCTCTGTGGCTTGACCCTGAAATTCTAAATGGCTCCCTGTTGTGTTCTGATTTCCCGGTGCTGGTGTTTCTGAGAACAGAATTCCCAGTGGTCCAAACTAACAGCTCTGCTAGGCAGCCAAGGAGCTCACACCTTCCTCCTGAGCTTGGCTATTCACTGCACTCTTCTTGCCTGTGCCCTTCGCAAGGACATCTTACTTTGCCTTCAATATTTCAATAGTCATATTTCCTAATTGTCAAACACCAAATTCAATCCAAACATTAAAACATTGCCGATAAGTATATGCAAATGAAGTAAAACTGTAAAGAACTAGAGATGATAAATAATAAACAACCAAATCAGGATTATGAGTGCTATCTCATTGTGTGGCGAACATTGGACCAGACTGATTACTATGGTTGCTAATGAGTCATTGCATTATTCTAATGTGTCTTTGGGATTTCTAGTATATATTTCATGAACTGACTTGTGAAAGACCATATACTTTAGCATTTATAGTAAACAAAAAAAAAAAAACAAAAAAAAAAAAAACAAGCTGTGGTGAGGTGGCACACGCCTTTTAATCCTAGCACTTGGGAGGCACAGAGGCTAGGCGCGGATCTTTGTGAGTTCAGAGCCACAAGCCTGGTCTAAGATGAGTTCCAGCGCCAAGCATGGGGCTTACAGGGAGACCCTTCTTGAAAGACAAACAAAAACAAAAACAAATACCACGTGTTTCTTACGTTGGTTCTTTAGTCATTTTGGAATGGGTCATTTTCAAAGACATGCTCATTCTTCTTCGAACTAATATCCCAGACTGGCTCTAAACTCACTATGTACCAAGGTGACTTGAACTTTTGGTCTTTCTGCATTTACCTCCCAAGGGTTGGGATTTATAGTCTGGCCCATCATGCCCCATTTATGGGCGTTAGGGACGTGAACCAGGGCGGTAGCAGGCAGTCTACCACCTGAGTTACTAGCCCCACTGCTGGAGTCCTGGGGGTGTAGGGTGCTCAGCATACCTGGCTTCTGATCCTCTCTAGATCAGTGGTTTTTACTTTTCTCTTGCGAACCTCTGCCAACATCCTCTCCCTTCTCTGGGTTTCTGAATCTTGACTGACATTCCACCTTCTAAATTTAACATCTTCTCTTGCTAATAATTCCACCCTGTTGGGTATTCCCTTGCTATTATCTTTATCTCCTTGGAAACTGTATAAAGTACCTGAAAATCCCTCTTCATTTACCATGCAGACTCACAGGATTTTAGAGCTAGAACAACCTGAGATTGGCTATTCCAATGTTCTCATTATATAAAAGGGGAAAAAAAAAGGAAAGTTGGGAGAACTCGTCTTCAGCAACGGCAAAGTCAGGATTTGAAGCAAGGCTAAACTCGGGTTGCCCACGTGACTATAAACCAGGAAAGTCCTTGGAGATGTTGCTGAGGCACAAGAGAGGTTGATGAGTCCTGGACCTGGAGACAAAAACTAATGAAACCCTAGGTCGACAGATGTGTGATAATATCGTGTGCCTAGTGTGAGTTCTGTGTTCATTGTGTGAGTGTGTTGCCAGTGTGTCAGCGATGTGTACACATACAATGCAGTTAAAGTAAAGAAGAAAGACAGATACAAGAATGGACTGGAGGTCAGACTGTGCCATTTCTCTCCTTTATGGTGTCATGGCAAGACCACTGCATAACCTGTCACCATGACAACAAACCAAAGAGCTCAACGCCACCCTAACACCAACCTAGAGAACCGAGCAAGAGGGAGCAGCACTGGGCGGACGCAAGGCCAGCTGGGAAGCTCCTCGTGTTCGTGTCCCATTGTAGGGGCCAACTTGAGGGTTCAGGCTGGGTGCTACAGACGGGATCACATTCCCTTCAAGTTCATGTGTTGAAGTTATAACCACTTAACGTGACTTTATTTGGAGAGAGTATCTTTAGAAGGTAAGTTAGGTTAAGTGAGGTCATAAGGGTGGGTCCTAGATCTCATAGGACATTAGTTGTCTGCATAAGCAGAGATACCAGAAAGCTTGCAGGGTCTCTCTTTCTCTGTGTATACACACCAAGGAAAGCCCATGTGAGCAAGTGGCTATCTGCAACCCAAAGAGAGAGCCCTCTCCAGACACTTACTGTGTTGGCACCTGAATTATGGACTCACAACTTAGGTAACCATGGGGAAATAACTTTCTGTTTAATCACCTAGTCCATGGTATTTTGTATCAGCAGCCTGAGCAGCAAGGGACAGGCAGACGCTTGGAAAGAGTCATGGTTGTCCTGAGGAGGAGGTTCTAGAAGTTTTTCCTAGAAATGCCTCACTGAGAGAGGCAAAGGGATAAGAGCTTGGTCTCACAAACCGCAACATCAGAGGCTATTGAGGACAGACACATACATCATGGTTCCAAGGACAGCTGAATTCCTAAAGAGAAACAGCACCATGTCTGAGGAGGACAGCCATTATTAAAGAAAGGTAATAGCTGAGTAAACCTTGCCTCAAAAGAAACATAGACTAACAGACTCTAAATCAGGCTTAGGAACTTTCCTCAAGGAATGTAAAGAAGAAATTAGAGAACTTGAAAGCATAATAATTCAGAATAAATTGTGCATAGGATATCTTGGGCATGAAAACTGAGTCATTCGAGTGTAGACTGGCAAGTCAGATGTAAAAGCAACCAATGAGAGAAAGAACATCTCAGAACCACTCTCGTGGGGGGGGGGGGGGGAGTTCAGAAGGAGGTAAAAGAAAGTTTATGTCTATTATGTCTGTTTTCTGTTACTGTAATGAAGTAAATGAGTCTCGGTAAAGAGATTGATTTAACTCACAGTTCAAGAGCATGGTAGTGGTAATGGTTGGCACTGGTGACAAGATGGTGTTATGGAGGGAGTGCTTATGAGAGAGGAAGATCACATACCAAGAAAGGGAGCCAGAGTCCAAACAGAGGCGGATAGCAGTTTCTACTCAGCCCCTCCTCAACACTGGGGACCAGCTCCAATAAACTTTCATGGACAAACGACGGTCCAAACCAGAACCAAAGATGGGAATGTAAAGCCACATGAAAAGAAAACTCTCATATGAAGGGAACAGAGGAGGGGAATCAAATATTTGGGTAAAAGTGATGATAAATTTGTAAGAGACCTCAAACTGACTTCTTGTACACTTTTCAAAAACAAAGATCAAACCGAAAACAAACAATACCAGTGTCTCTATTTTGTCTTTCCATTGCTTCTGGTGAAAAAAGACTACTGACCGACAGCAACTTGGGGAGGAAAAGGTTTATTTTTTCATCTTACATCTCCTGGGTCACAGGTTTCTCACTCAAGGGAGCCAAGGCAAGAACTCAGGGCAGGAACCTGCAAAGCAAAAAACTAGAAGCACATAGCCATCGAGGAATGCTGTTTCACTGGCTTCCTCCCCTGGCTAATGCCCAGCCTACCTTCCTTATATACTACACAAAACATGCCCAGGGTGGCACCCACTCATGTGGGCTGGGCCCTCCCCGATGCTCGACCATCAAGACAATCTCCACAGATTGTGGCCCAGGCCATCCAACGGAAGCCAGTTCCCCAATTGAGGCTCCCTCAAACCCGAGGTGTGTGTCAAGTGGACACTAAAGCTATCACAAAGCCATAACTTCACCTAACAAGTTAGAGACATCAGAAAAAAAAAAATTCAAAAGAAAAAAAAAAAAATAGAAAAATTTAATTTTTATTTTGAAGAGATTTGGAGGACAATTTGTATGAATCAAAATATAAGAGTTCAAAAAAAGGAGCACCACACTGAGAAGTTGGTCCTTCATCCTTTTTATCACCCATTTCCCGGTCCTTCTTATAGGTATCAACGTCATTGTTTGAATTCCAGGGTTTTTTTTTTGTTGTTGTTTGTTTTTTTGCGGACAGGGTCTCCATCACTGGTGGAACTAGCTGCAATGACTTTATGTAAGACCAGGCCTGGCCCTACTGCCTCCCCGTGTTGGCAATGAGATTGAAGGCATGCTGCAGTGCTGCAGCCATCCACCTAGCCAGCACCTTTCCAGGTTCTTTATGGAGATAAGATGCAAGCAGACACAGACATGGTCTTGTTTTCCCTCCTTTCTACCCAAGGTTAGCAGAGAAAATGACACGTCCCTTATTTTTTTTTTTTTTTTTTTAACGTGGTTTAGAACTTTTTCCACATCGATCCATGAAGAATCTCAACTCCTTTTATTTTTAATATGTTTATGATGTATAAGAATTTCAATACACTTTTTATTGTCTACCTGTAGTCCCATCTGTCCCTGAAAACCTCACTTGCCTAATGTAGAACAGGCTGGCTTTGAAACTTACAAGAGCCACCTGCCTCTGGCCTCCTGTCAGCTAGCTGGGTATCAAAAGGTGTGCATCACCCACCCCACTGGCAACTTTTTTTTTCATTTTAATGTAGTTAAATGCATTCCACCTTTAAATATTTTTGGATTTTCCATTAAAAACTTTTCTGTAGATGAGTATTTTGCATGCATGTATGCAAGCACAACCATCCAATGCACATGGTCTGAGACGGCCAGCAGAAGGCCATAGGGTCTCCGATCTGAACTGGAGTTGGGACTGGTTGTTCTACCATGTGGGTGCTGGGAATAAAATCTGGGTTGTTTGGGGTTGTGGAGGTTGGCTTGCTGGGTGGTGTGTGTTCTTCGGCTGTGGGTTTGTTTGGGGGGGTGTGTGTAGGGGGGTTGTGGGTGGTGTTTTCGTTGTGTGCTTTGTGTGGGTGTGGGGGTTGGGTGTTTTTTATGGTGTCTTGGTTTTGGGGTTTTGGGTGGTGGTTTGGGGTGTGGTTGTGGTGGCTTTTTGCGTTTTTGTTTTTTTGTTTTGTGTTGGTGTTGGTTTTTTGGTGGGGGGACTGTGTGTTGTGGGTTTGTTGGTGTTGTTTTTTTTCTGTGGGTCGTTTGGCGTTGGTTCTTGGTTGGGGTGGGTGTTTGTGCGTGTTTTTGGGTTGTTGTTGGGTTGGGGCTTTGTGTGTCGTGGTGGGTTGTGGGTGTTGGTCGTTCTTGTGGGGTCGGTTTGGGTTGTATGTTTGGGTTGTTGTGGGGTTTGGTGTTGTTGTTGGTTGTTGGATGCGGTTGGGTTGTTGCTGTTTGGTTGGGGTTCTGTGGGTGTGGGTTTTGTGTTTTTTTTGTTGTGTTGTGGTGGTGGTTGGTGGGGGGGGTTTTTTTTTTTTTTTTTTTTTTTTTTTGTTTTGTTTTGGTTAGGTTTTTGTTGTGGGGGTGGTGGTGGTGCTCTTGGGGGTGTGGTTTGCGGGCTTGTGTTTCGTTGTTTTTTGGGGCTCGGTGGGGTTTTTTGGTTGCGTGGGTGTGGGTGCGGTTTTTTTTTTGGGGGGGGTGGTGGGGTGTTTTTTGTGTTGTGGTTTTTTGGTTTGTTTGTGGTTTGCTTCTTTTGTTTCGTGTTGTTTTTTTTTGTTGTCGTGGTTGGCTCTGTGTTTGGGTTTCCTTTGTGTGGTTGTTGGGGTGGGTTGTGTGCTTGTGGTTGGGGGTTGGGGGGAGGGGTTGGGTGGGTTGTGTTGTTTGGGTTGGTGTTGGTTTGGTTGTTTGTGGTTTTGGGTTTGTTTGTGGTTTTTGTTTTGTGTTGTTGGTTTGTCGTTGGTTCCTCTGCAGAGCAGCCATGCTGTTACACACTGAGCCATTCTCTCCAGCTCCACACTCATATTTTAAGGATATTTTCTTTATTGCAAAACTATTAAGAAATTCTCCCTTATTAAAATTATTTTATTCCCAGATTTTTCTTTGGAGAATTGAGAATTATTTTATTTTACAATAATAATAATGATTATTATTATATTTTTTTGTTTTTTTGTCTTCAAGTCCGGGTCTCCCTGTAGCCCCAGCTATTCCTGGAACTCACTACGTGACCAGGCTGGCCTTGAAACTCACAAAAAGATCCGCCTGCCTCTGGCTCCCAAGTGCTAGATTAAAGTACTGTGTGCCACCACCCTGGCTTATTATTTTTTTAAAGTCGTGAAAAAACTGCACTAGGATCCCTTCCAAGCTCTTCCTAGTGTGCTAAGCAACCTCTCCAGGAGTGCTTACTTTAATTCTGTCTAAGAAGCAGCTAATTTCTGGGGATTAGGCTGGGCAAGGAAGAAAGGGGTGCAAAGCACACTGTAAGTAGCAACAAGACCTAGTACATAGGTGCCTTTGCTTTCTTCTCTGTTTATTCTTCTGATGATTTTACTTATATATATTTATTATTTATTTTAAGGGATCACAATATAAGTGCACAGTTGTTTCAGATACATTGAACGCTCGCCTCAGTTTTCTATACAATTAGGTGATTGGTGCTGCATCCACAGATGAGGGATACCATTGTTCATTTGTTTTTCTGGGACTGGTTACCTCACTCAGCATGATTAGATCTAAGCTCCAAACCATTTTATCTGCACATTTCACGATTGACATCCTCTTTTACTGCTGCATTAGAACTCCATTGTGTAGTTGTACCACATTTTCTCTTTTAAATTTTTTTTTTTTTTTTTTTTGTCAGTTGAGGGGCACTTTGTTGGTTCCAGCTCTTTGCTATGTGAAAGAGAGCTGCAATAAACATTGGCTGTGCATGAATCTCTGCCATAAGGAGTTCTTGTGGGTACATACCCAGGCGTGGTATGGACTGGTTCAGGTGGCACGTTCATTCCGAGTCTTCCAAGGGTTCTTCACACTGCTTTCCATAGTGGCCTGTACGAGTTTATATTCCAACCAGCAGTGGAGTGTTCCCTTTCCCCACCACCTCTCCAGAACTGTCTCATTTGGTTTCTTATCTTTTTTTTTTTTTTGATATTTTTGAGAAGGGTCTCCCTTTAGGGTCCCAGCTGGTCTGGAGCTAACTCTGTAGACCAGGCTGGACTTGTGAACTACAGAGATTGCCTTGTCTCTGCTCCATTTGTTTTTCTTGATCCTAGCCAGCTTATCAGAGTGAGGATGATGTCTTAAAGTGGTTTTAATTTGCATTTCTTAATTATTAGGATGTTGAAACACTTTTTCTTTCTTTTTTTTTTTTTTTTTTTTTTTTTTGGTCTTTTCAAGACAGGGTCCCTGTTAGCCCCAGCTTGCCCTGGAACTCACCTCGTAGACCAGGCTACCTTTGAACTCACGAAGATCTGCCTGCTCTGCCTCCCGAGTGCTTCGGATTAAAGTCATGTGCCACCTCGCCCAGAGCTGTTTCTTTTTTTTTTTTTTTTCTGGTTTCATGACACACTTTTTAAAGAGTTGTTTCTCAGGCATCTCTAATTCCTTCACTTGTGAAGTCTCTGTTTCGCTCTTTTCTCCTTCTTTGGAGTGGGTCATTTGTTTTCTTTTTCTTTGTTTTTGAGTAGTTATATATTCGGAAATCAATGTTTGGTCAAGATGTATCTGCAGTGAATGTTTTCTCCCACTCTGTGGGGTTTTCTCTTCACTTCCTTGATGTCTTTTGATTTGTACAGACGCTTTTGAGTTTAATAGGTCCCATTTGTCAAATTGTCGACGGTACTTCTTGCGCAGCTGTTGTCTGGTTTAGGAAGTCTTTCCTATGCCTATGTCTTGTAGGTGCTGGCAACTTTTCTTCTTCTATCTCCTTCAGAGTTGGGGTTTCATGTTGAGGTCTTGAATCCATTTAGAATTGACTTCCATATAAGGTGAAAGGTAGGGATTTAATTTAATTTTTTTTTATTTAATTCTTCTAAAAGTGGTGATCCCAGATTTTGCCAACACCACTTGTGATGAAGATGCTGTTTTTCCTCCATTTTATCTTCTTGGCCCCCTTGTCAAATATGAGATGGCTGAAAAATTGTAATGTGCTCACGTTTGGATCTCAGCTTTTGTTGCAATGGTCAACAGATCTGTTTTTGTTGCAGTTTACCAAGCTGTTGTTTTTATGACTCTAGCCCTGTTACTATAGTTTGACAAGTCTGGTATAGAGATCCCCCCTGTATAGTACTTTTCACTCGGGTTTGCTTTGGCTATTCGGGTTCTTTTGTTTTTTCTAAATTGACATTAAGGACTTTTTTTCCCAGCCGGTGAAGAAACTCTTGGGGATTTTAAAAATCTGACAAAGTTTGGGTAGAAGACATTTTACTCTATTAATTTTCCTGATCCATGAGCATGGGAGGTTTTTCCATCTTCTGATGTTTCTTCAATTTTTTCTTAGGGGTTTAAAATTTTTGTTGTAGGATCTTTGGTGTCTTTGGTTAGTGTTTGTAACCTAGGTATTTTATTGTTTTTTGAGGCTATTGTGAGTGGGAAAGGTCTCCTTGAATTCTTCTTCAGTTGCTTGTAAAGAAAGGCTACTGATATTTCTAGGTTAATTTTGTCTTCCTGCCACCTTACTGAAGCTCTTACTCATTTCTCGGAGTTTTTTTAAATTTATTTTATTGTATTTATTTCTGTATGTGTATGAAGTACTATCTGCATGCAAGTCTGTGCACTGTGACGTGCAATGCCGCGTGCCGCGGAGGTCAGAAGAGGGTGTCAGATTCCCCCTGGAACTGTCCGTTCTCCTGGAATTGGAGTTTCAGATGGTTCTCGGCCGCCCGCCATGTGGGTGCTGCTCGGGATCAAACCCGGGCCTCTGCAAGACGCAGTCGGTGCTCTTGTAGGCCACCTCCCAGCCCATCTAGGAGTTTTCTGGTGGAGTTTCTTAGCATCCCTTAAGAGTACACAATCTCTCATCGCAAAAAAGGGATTAGCTTGAACTTCCTTTCCAATTAAGACTCCTTTATTTCCTTTTCTGGCCTATTGCTCCTAGCAAGTGTTTCAAGAAAACTATATGAAGCGGAGTGGTGACAGGAGGCCGCCTTGCTGCAGTTCCTACCTTTAACTGGAATGCTTTCTGTCATTTCTCCATTTCGGATGATATTGGCTATGGGTATCCTGTATATGGCTTACGACTTAAATTTAGGAATGATCCCTCCAATCCCGTTCCCTCTAGGACTTTAAGATGAAGGCATGCTGGATTTTTTTTTTTTTTTTTTTTTTGTATTTATTGAGATGATGGTGTGGTTTTTTTTTTTTTTTTTTTTTTTTGGTCTTTAAGACAGGGTCTCCTGATAGCCCCAGAACTGGGCATGGAACTCACTTGTAGACCAGGCTGGCCTTGAACATGCAAGATCCACTGGCCTCTGCCTCCCAAGTGCTAGGATAAGGCGTGCGCCAACACGCCTGGTGATGGTGTGGTTTTTGTTTTTTCAGTCCATTTATATGTTTTTATCATATTTATTGATTTTTCATATGTTGAACCATCCTGCATCTCTGGTATGGAATCCAACTTGAGTCATGATGGATGATCTTCTTGATGTGGGTCTTGAATGCAGTTTGCAAAGTATTTTTGTTGAGAATTTTGCATCTGTGTTCGTTTAATGAAATGGGGTCTATAGTTCTCCTTTTTGGTGTATCTTGGCGTGGTTTTAGGTAGATTAGAAAGGGTTTTGATTGCTGGCTTATGAGGGAATGTGGGCGAATTACCTATTCTTAATCCTTCTTAACAATTTGCGTAATAATGGTTGTTGAAGTCTTTTTGAAATGTTTTATAGAATTCTGCTGTGAAACTATCTGGGCCTGGGCTTCTTTTTTTTAGTTGGGAGTTTTTATTACATCATGAATTTCTTCATATATTATGGGTTTGTTTAAGCTGTCGGTCTCTTCTGGTTCGATCTTTGTTTTTGGGGGGGCTTCCAGGATTTCCGATATTCATCATTTCTCTAGGTTTTCCAATTAGTAGGAGAGTAGAGTATAGGTTTTTGAAGTCTTCCCATATGATTGTCTGGATCTTTTCATGTCTGTTGTGATATTTCCCCTTTCATACGGATTGTTGTTGATTTGCAGTTGTTCCTTTCTTTTGTTAACTGGGCTACAGGTCTGTCTATCTTCGTTATTCTCTCAACCAACTTTTGGATTCATTGATTTTTTTTTTGTATTGTTTTTCTTGTTTCTATTTAATTGATTTTCTGCTCTGGATTTTTGTTATTTCTTCCTGTCTGTTGAATTTAGGGTTCTTGTTTTTCTCTCTCAAGTGTTTATAGCTACAATGTTAGATCATTTTACCTGTGGTCCTTCTTTTTCTCTATAGGCCAACAGGTCTATAAACTTCCTCTTAGGATTGCTTTTTAACGTATCTAATAGGTCTTTGTTGTGTTTGTATTGTCATTGTCATTCAGTTCCAGGAATGCTTTCTTTCTTTCTTTCTTCCGTGACCCATTCATTAATCAGGAGTGTGTTCTTTAGTCTCCATGTAGGGCTTATCCTGGTGTATATTGAGCTTTATTGCACTGTGTTCTGAGATGAATGCATGACATTATTTCAATCTTTTTGTACTTGTGTATGTTTTTTCTGGCCCAGTAAGTGGTTGATTTTGGAGGAATGTTCCATTGGGTTGCTGAGTAGAAAGCATATTATCTGGTATTAGGGTGAAATACTCGGTAGATGTCTGTGAGGTCTGTTTGGTGTATCATATCATTCAGTTCAGATTCTCTCTGCTTATCTTTGTCCAGTTGACCTTGTCCCAAAGTGCTCTGTGTGGTATTGAAGTCCCCTCTATGAGTGTGCTGGGATTAATCTGTGCCTTTGAGGTCCTGGAGAATTGTCTTTATAAAGTTCGTGCATCAGAGTTGGTGCATATATATTCATGACTTGAAGTCTTCATGGTCCAATTTTCCCTTTGATAAAGATGTAATGGCCCTCTTTGTCTTCTATGATTTCTTTCTTTTTTTTTTTTTTTTTGTGTCTTTTCGAGACAGGGTTTCCCTGTAGCCCCCGCTGTCGACTCACCTTGTAGACCAGGGCTGGCCTTGAAACCTCCACAAAGATCTGCTGTCTCTGCCTCCCACGTGCCAGGATTAAAGGCGTGCGCCACCACGCCCGGCTTACTTTGAAGTCTCTTTTATCTGATAATAGAATAGCAAACCTGCTTTCCTTTGGTACCATTTGCTGGAGTATTTTTTTCCATCCTTTCACTTTAAGTGCCGTCCCTATCATGAGGGTAAGATGTGTTTCTTGTAGACAACATATAGAGGGTTCTGTTTCCTAATCCAACTCCAGTCTATGTCTTTTGATTGGGGAGTTTGTCCATTAATATTTAAGGTTATAATTTGAAAGATGCGTGTTGCTTCCTTCACCTTATTATCCATTTGCCATTTTGGTTCAGGTTTCTACTTCTGCCGTATGCTTTTATTGATTTCTCTTCTAGGTGCCTGGGTTAGTTGCTCCTTTCTTCTGTCCTTTGACATGCTTCAAGTATTCTGTGAAGGGTTGTTTTTCCGGACATGTATTCATTCTATCATCTTGTTTAGTCATGGAAGATTTTTCTCTCTCTTTAACTATAATTGACACTTTTACTGGGTGTAGTAACCTGTGTTTGCATCTATTGTCCTTTAACAACTGGGAATGCTTTGCCTCCCAGTTTTTGTGCTTTCATAGTTTGCACTGAGGAATTCTCGAGGCGTTTTTCTTATATGTAACTTGTTTTCTCTTGTGGCTTTCAGGAATTTTGTCTTTGTTTTGGGGCCGTTCTAGCATTAACTATGATATGGCCAGAGAGTTTCATTTTTGATCTTGTCTGTTGGATTTCTATGTGCTTCTTGTATTTGCTATTGGTTTGTCTTTTTAGTTTGAGGAAATTTTCATCTGTTATTCTGTTTAAGATCTGGTCAATACCATTCTCTTGGGATTCATCTCCTTCCTCTCTCCCTATGATGCGGAGGTTTGATTCTTTTCATAGTGTCCCCACAATTCCTGGTTGTTCCATTTGTGTATTTTAAAATTTTCCATAATCTTTACTTGAGCATTTTAGTTGTTCTTTGTG
Source organism: Rhizomys pruinosus (assembly GCA_009823505.1). Taxonomy (NCBI): domain Eukaryota; kingdom Metazoa; phylum Chordata; class Mammalia; order Rodentia; family Spalacidae; genus Rhizomys; species Rhizomys pruinosus. The sequence continues at coordinate 3,361,882 of VZQC01001522.1, read as the reverse complement.
TTATCTTCCAGGTCTCATATTCTGTGTTCTGCTTCCTCCNTGGTTTGTGGCTCCTTTGAGACGGTGGTCCCGGTCATTCTCCCCCCCCGTCCTCCTTCCCTGTCCGCCCACCCGCGTGGTCACCGTTTGTTTCCTTTCGTCTTCGTGTTTCCCCCGCCTGCCTCGTTCTGTTGCCCCCTACCCGCTCCTCCTGTTCGTTTCCCTGCCTTTGTGGTCTGTCCCTATAGCCCCCCTGCCGTGGTTTGCGGGTCGTCGCGTTTAGCGCCCGCTCCCCAGTCCTTTCCCGTCCTTTCAGGCCCCCGTCCTGTCTTCCATATTTGCCTCCCCCTCTCTGCCTCCCCTATTCTTCCCGCCCTCCGGGGGTATGTTATCTCCTTCACGATCCGTCCTTCTTTTGCAGGGCTACCCCGTGTTCCGGCGTCCTCCCGCGCTTTCCCCCTCTGGTGTCGCGCCGGTGCTTTGCTGCGGTCTCCCCCCGCCTCTGGCCTGGCCCGCTTGCTCCCCCTCTTTTCGGTGCCCTCCTCTGTGCCGCACCCCTCCCTGTTGTCCCCCTATCGGCCTTTGCGCGTTCCCCGTTGGCTGCTTCCGGTCGCGGTTCGGCCCTCTCCGGTCTGGTTCACGGCTTCCTTCCCCTTTGCGTGTGTCCTCTTCCTCGCGGCGCGCGTGAGCATCCTGCACGATTCGTGTTCGCTCTTGGCAGCCCCCCGTCTTCGTGGCTTGCTGTGCGCGCCGACCCTCCCTCCTTCCGCCCCCGCTTTTCAGGGACCCACTTTTGCTAGGCTCTTCGGTATGTCTCGCTCGACTGATCGCTTCTCTCCCCGCCCCGGGGGTTGGCCGCTCTCGCCCGGGACATGCTCACCCCGCTGCTCGCGCGCCGCAGGTCCCCTCCTAGCCTCCCGCCTGTCTCTTCTTCCGTTTTCTCACTACCCTGGTGTCTCCCCCTTTACTCTAGTGAGAGACGCCTCCGCAATGCTCCTCCCCCCTCGTCTTGCTTCCCCGGGCTGGTTTCCTCTCCCGGTCCCCGTGGGTCGGGTCTACAGCGGTCGCCCCCGCTCCCCTCCCTCTTGCTTTTCCCTTGCTCCTTTCCCTTTCCTTTTTTTCTTTCCTTTCCCTCCCTCTCCCCTCGTGGGACGCTGCATGGTCTTTCCCTCCCATCTTTCCCCCCCCCCCTCCTTTCTTGTTGCCTGTCTGTCCTTACTGTGGGTGCATGCCCCTCCCGGACCAAACCCCCGACCCCAGGGATGGCCCACATAAGTGACGACCCAAGGGGGCCGGATCGGTTGCTATTGTAACTAGCGCAAACTGACGGCCGGCTGAGATCTTCTAGGCCCTTTCGCGGGCGTTCTTTCATGCCCCTTCTCGTACACCCTCTTTTGTTTTTTGGCTAATTTTCTTGATACTACTTCTACAATCCTCTCCCAGACCAGTTGAACCCTCTCACTGCGGTCATTCAACGAAAGCCCTCTTGTGAACGGGGGCGGATTACCGGTTCCCATGGTTCCAGCAGAGAGATAGGGTGACTGGGGGGGTCCCGTCACAGTGATGCCTCCCAAGCACCCTTCACCATAGGTCCGGTTAACTTGTCCGACAGACTCTACGCGACCCGCAGCCAGCGATAGTGTGCTGCGAACTGTTTTCTCGACTCCATGGACGGTGCTCCTGTGATTATTCTCCATACTGGCTGCCTACAGCCCCCGACCGTCCCTGGCAGCCCCCAGCCGACCGGCAATCCGTTGGGCGTCCACGGTCCCTGTTTTTAGCTGTAAGAGTGCCGTGCCCTCATGGTTGCTAGAGCGTGTGCCGCAATCTGCCCAAGATTCTCCAGTTGTGCCTTTTTCACCTCTCTTCCTGCCCCTTTTGTCCTTTTCCTGTTTATATCTTTTTCGACGTCCCCTCTCAACTTATTTCTTTTCTTCGCGCTCGCCAGGTCTGTCTAGCCTTTCAACGTGCCTACTCCCCTTTTCCAACTGTGATTCAGACAGCCCAATTCAGGCTGTATGCAGGAAGCCAGGTCAGATCTGTTTGCAGGGCCTTGCTGGTGTTAGACGCTGTATCTGTCACCACAAGCAATAGAGGGAAAGTGAAGGTGCGCTAATACAGCACGAAACTTGACGGTTTAGTAGCTTTACTTGGGCCAACGTGGTTCCACATCGCGCAGCATTTGGAAAGTTGCCTAAACTAGACAATTAGGGTGCATACTGTACTTTTTTCCTTCAGGCGAGGGAGGCTTTTTGCGTGTGTTGAAGTTCGAGGTAATTCAGGGGCGGATCCACTTCATCTTCCAGGAATGCCAAACTCCTAGCCCCGTAGAGCAGTATACTGGATTCTCAACGGCACCTTGGTGAGCCATCCAATCCTGAGTCTCCTTCTTCAGGACACCCGATTCTGGATCACGTTGCCTGCCTTCCGCGCAGGTTCTGTATTCCCTCCCCTCACGGGGCGGGCTGTGCCAAGATCAGCCTCAACGGTACCTGAAGGATAAAGGGAACTCAGTTACCAATACCTCTTGGGTGTATTCCTCCAGGCCTTATGGCACTTTGGTCCCAGGTTCCGGTGCCTGGGGGTCGGGAGAGGGGCTTCTCAGAGAGGGGGTGGTGCAGACTATGAGGATGGCGCGGAGGTGGGCCGGGCTCCAGGCGACACTATGGTAGACTAGGAGTGTAGCAAAAGGGGACTGGACTTTTGCATGCACGCCTCCCCCCCCACACTATTGTACCTACATTTAGTGTTTCCGTACTTTATCGTTATGGTTGGTAGAGGCATTGAATCAATTGGGTTTTTGGCTTGGAGCGAGGCGAAACTCATGCGTGGCCCATGGTAGGGTTTCATGCAGCCAGGAACTGGAGCCTGGACCGGTCTTCAGGACGTGCTCCTTTCTGAACCGTTGTTCTTATAACCACCGAGGTATCGTCAGACAGGCACTTGGCTGTATTTGGGTTGCGACACGGGGGTGGTTGGATTTTTCCATATTTCTTCCGTTAGCGAATAGCTCACAGCCGCCTATGTTAAGGTCATCATTGGCTCTCCGGGTGAGCTGGCACTGTCGATACATGGCCTGCTATGCATGGTACTTGTGGTTTCCCATCCAGTCCTACGGACAATCGGACGGTGTTTATTATTCAATCGCTTTCTTTTTTTTCAGATTTCCTTTTCCCTCCAGACACTTATGGTCTATAACACTTTTCCATGTACTTTCACCCTACCTTTGTAGGTTTTATACATGTGCCAGATCCGATAACATTCACGCTAATCAGATATGCATATGTTTAGCGCATCTCTGTTATACCCACCACGGTGATGTACGTATTTACATCGTACTTCTTCGAAATACTGCAGGCTGGCTAGAGGCGCGAGAGGCTGTGCATGGAAATTGACAGTAGGCCTTCACATGTAACAAGTGTGGTATACGCCACGGACCATGAACCAATTCTTCCTTCTAAAGTATCTTTCTGTTCCTTTCACAAAACTGATGTAAGCACAGAAATATCATGATTAGCAGAAGAAGACCGATAAAACGCAGATATGATCCACGAATCAACTGGACCATGTCCATTCCCCCGCTGTGATTTGTGGTCGTTTCTGACAATTCCATCCTTTCACTAATCTTTGAGGTCTGTTCCGTGTTTTATTCCCGCTTCCTTTTAAGAGTCAAAATTCCCATATGTCGTTAAACTAATTTTTTTATATCCTGTGTCTTCAAACTTATTTTTCTTCTGTATTGGAATGGTCGTGTATCTGCTCCTTGATTTAGTTGCTTTCATCAATCGCATCTCGCTGTTATTCTGCACCCGTTTCCGGTACATACATAATGCTGCGTTTGTCGCTTTGGTGATTGTTGGAAAGATATTATCACTCAAAACGTGTGTAGATGTGGTTTCCTAGGACTATTCACGTTAATATATCGAGGTGACATAGTGGAGCCACTGTTCCCCATTCGTTTCCGATGGTTGTTGTTTTTTTACCGCGTGTGACTTCGCTTCTTTACTATCTTTCTCTACTAAGCCTGCCATTTTCTTTCTCATATCCATGCCACCCTTCTTCTTCAAGTTCTCTACCTCCCCCCACGCCATCATTTCACACCTCAATTATCCCTCTTTCTTCTCTTGTTTTTTTTCTTACCCCCTCCCCCCTCTTCCCTTTCTTCACTCTTTTTTTCTTCTCTTTTTTCTTACCCTTCTTTTCTTTTTTATCTTTTTTTTTTCCCCTCTTTTCTTCTTTTCTTATTCCTTTGTTTGCTCCTTATCCTTTCTTCCTTCTGCTCCCCCCCTCCCTCCCCCCCTACTCCCTTTTCTCTTTCTTCCTCTCCTTCCTTCCCCCCCCCCCCCCCCCCCCTTCCCCCCTCCCCTTCGCCCCCGCCGCCCTTCCCTTGTCATGTCCTGCCTTATCGTTCCTTTCGCCCCACCTGTCTAGTTTCACATCAACTTCCTGTTCTTCCATGTTTTTTTTTCGCTCGCTACCCCACTCCTCATTCCTACCTATCTTTGTCCTTATTGCATGCAACTTAAATCTCCCGCTCGATTATCTTTTGGATCGCATTAGCAGGACTACGAATGCACAACGCTTATTGGTGCATCACAGAAAGTCAATTTTCCTCACTATCACTGATTCTAATTCATTCCTTCTAACTCACCTCCCACCTTCTTTTTTTTAAGTTCTTTGTTTCTTCCCTACTCACTGGGTATTTTCTTTTTTTCTACCATAATTTAGACCTATTTCCCCCTCTATCCACGCAACTTAGCTATTGCTTTCTTACCTCCCCACACCCTTCCAGGAACACACACACACCACCTCCAAAACATCACACACACACACCTGCGATCAAGGTCATCGCGATTCTGTGCACGTTTTGTGTTAAAGGGGCTTATTAAGATCGGCAGGCTTAAGGTGGGCCCCGGGACGGTCCTCTCCTCATGCAAGGGTAAGTCTCTCAGAGGTCCGTTCAGCCCTCTTTAGCGTCCCTCTTTACAGGGCTCGTGTGGGGTCCCTATCTCAGAGTTTAGTGTTGGTGCGGTTAAACCCCTCTCACCCTTCTCCGGAAACATTCCTGTGGGTACAGTGTAGTGATTTTTCTGAGTAACTCGCTCTGTCACCCATGACTCTTTGGAGGTTCCCCCTGCTCGTCTCAAGCTTTGCTGACTCCTGCTGAAGTTGGGACAAGAAGTGGGATCTAGTGTGAGTAGACCATCAAGGAAAGAATAGGGAAGGGGTGCAGAGGCAGGGGGGGGGGAGAAATTATGGTAGAAACAGCAAAATTCCTAGTCAATCTAGAGGCCTACTTGTAATCGCATGCATTGTCTTCTCTAGCCGGTTTTTATCCATTCTTTTTTTTTATTTATTACATCTTCCCCACTCCTTATTACCTTCTTTTCCTTCCCTCTACCTTTCTCTTCCCATTCTCCTTTCCTCTCCCCCTCTCCCCCCTGCTCCTCCCTTCCCCCCCTTCTCTTTTTTTCTCTCTCTCCTTCCCCCCCTCCCCCTTCTCTGTCTTCCTTTTTTCCTTCTTTTCTTTCCTCCCCCCCCCCTTCCTTCTCTTGACCGCAAGTTCACGTTACCAACGCCTCCTCGTGGCATCATTTCGTGATCTTCCTTCCCTCCCTTCCCTCCCCCCCCCTCCCCCTCTTCCCCCCCCCCTCTTCCCTCCTCCTTCCCCCCCCACCCCACCAAAAAAAAAAAACCCCACCATCTGCGGGCCCCCCCCTCTGTGGCACCCTTTATCATGTCTTCTGGGCGCCGCCCCGGCTTTCCCCCCCCCCGTTCAAGCCCCAGCCTGGGTCTACCAGAGGGCGTTCCAGACCAGCTGGGGCTACAGGCGAGGGACCTTTGTCTAACACGACATAAAAAAAAGTCCTTTAATATTAGGAAACCTATTAATAAATTAATTCTATCAGGTAATTCTCAAGGATTGCAATCATAATAGCTGCCAACATGACATTGAAAAACTTAATATCCATCCTTTAAAAATAATTAAAAAAAAACAACGATCGATGGCTTCAGCAGTTTAAGAGCACCTGGTGCTCTTGTAGAGGACCTGTGTTTGCTTTTCCTAGCATCCACCTGGGGGCTAACCAATCATCTTAAATCCAGTTTCAGGGATCCTGATGTCTCTCTGACCTCCACCAGCATATAAGAACATGGGTGCACTTACAAAAACAAACAATGAACAACAATAATACACATACAATAAAAATTAAATAAAATATAGCTGGGTGTGGTGGCACAGCCATTTAATCAGCACTCGGGAGGCAGAAGATGCAGATCTTGAGTCAAGGCCAGCCTGGTCTACAGAGCAAATTCCGATGCAGCTGGGATAAAAGGGAAGACCTGCCTCAAAAATATACCCCCAAAAAGAAAAAAAAAATATAAAAAAAAAAAAAAAAAAAAATATTAAAAATTAAAAAAAAAAAGATTAAAAAAAAAAAGGGTGGGGAGATGTCCTATGGTTAAGAGCACTGTTGTCTTGCAGAGGACCTGGGTTTGAATTCGTATCCCCAGCTAATGACTGTCTTATCCAGTTCAGAGGAATCTGACATCCTCTTCTGATCTCCACAGACATTGCATGTGCACTTACATATGTAAAGGCAACATATACACAAAAACCAGAAATACCAAATAGTCCTTAAATCTGAACCTGACAGATAACATTATGTCAAAGGTATTCCTGCTAAACTTAGGGCTCGGTAAGTTCTGCTGTCGGTACAATTGCTTAATATTGTTTTGGATGCTTAGCTAGTGCAAAAGGCAAGAAAATTAAGTTTTTCTTTTTTCTTTTTTTATACAACAGATGCTGTGATCATGTACTGTGAAAATTCAAGAGGATGATTAATTTAAATGATTTAAATTTAATGTGATACTGTGCCACTTGCAAAAAGAATGAAGTTGATTTGTATGCATGGACCTGGAGGAGTACATGATAAATTAAATGACAGAAGCAAGCTGCAGCACAGCGTGTCTAATGGGATGCAGCGATGGGCTGCAGTGAGCTGCGCACACTAGTGTGGAAGGGCAGGGGATGCTGCTGGAGACAGGTCTGGCTGTGCTTTTCTTTTCTTTTCTTGTTTTTTTGGTCTTTTTTGAGACAGAGTCTCCCAGTAGCTCTGGAACTCACAAAGTTCTGCCTGCCTCTGCCTCCCAAGTGCTGGGATTAAAGATGTGCTCCACCACACCTGGCAAAACTTTTTATTCTTTGCTTATATTTTCCTGTATTGCTTCTTTTTTTATAATAGTTGTAATTTGGAAAAAAAAAAAAAACCCAAAGTACATTCATTTGCATTGGCAGCAACAAAAGAAAAATTTTATCTTTTTTTTTTTTTTTGAGACAGGGTCTACCCTTTTAGTCAGTCCCAGCTGGCCTGAAGCTCCCTCTGTAGGACTAGGCTGGCCTTGAACTCACAGACTGACTACAAGGATCTGCCGCCTCTGCCTCCTGAGTGCTGGGATTAAAGGTGTGCGCCACCCACACCCGGGTTTTTATTTATCTTTTAAAATTTTTATTATTTTTATTTTATTTTGGGTATGAGGGTATTGCCTGCATGTGTGAAAGGTGCACTTGTGTTGTGCAATGCCACGGTGATGGATCCCCTGGACTTGGAATTAAAGACAGTTCTCAACCACCAAGTGTGTGCTGGGGATCAAACACACTGGGTCCTCTGCAAGAGCAGCTGGTGCTCTTAACCACTGAGCCATCTCTCCAGCCCCATTATTTTATTTATTCTTACTTTATGTGTATATGAGTGTTTCGTCTGAGTGTAAATACACCATGTGCTTGCAGTGCCCACAAAGGCCAGAAGAGGGTGTTGAATCCCCTGGAACTGGAGTTGCAGACAGTTGATAGCCACCATATGCTGCTATGAAATGAATCCAGGTTCTCTGCAGAAGTAGCAGCTGCTCTTAACCACTGAGCCATTTCTTCTGCCTGGACAAAAGAAAATTCTTAGAAATAAATCACAAGAGCCAGAGGTGGTGGATGACTACAAGGAAACAGTTTTCCAGACAGTTACTCATATGAACTCAATGGTGATAGCATGCACAAGTTCCATACAAGCTCAAACCAGAAAAAAAATCCCAGCATAGACATGAAGTGGGTAAGAAGCTCTAACCCCCTGTAAGGAAATTGTGGCAACAGATGGCTGCTGGGAGGGGAAGAGATAGTCTCTTAAGCATGGGACTCTCGTTAAGTTAACTGGTCTCCAGTGGATGGACCTACTCTAAAGGACATTTGGAGACACAAATTAGTCTCTATGGGCCTTGTTACATATAGAATACATTAAATTGGACAGGGGAGTAAGAAGGAGGGTGCAGATGGGGGTCTAAATACCCTCACATTATATTGTATGAAAATCACAAAAATTCAATAAAAAAGAAATTTAACAAGAAATATGCAGGATTTTGAAATAAATAGGGTAGCCCAGTGGTAGAGGACTTGCCTAGCATATGTAAGGCCCTAGATTCCATCCTCAACACTGCCAAAAAAGAGAGATCATAGAATGGGGGGTGTAGTTCAGTGGTAGAGCTTGTGTGCCAAAAGAGGAAAATTGCGTGTTGGGGGAGGGATGTACATGTGTGTGTGTGTGTGAATGTGCACATGTGTGAGAGAATGTGCATGCACATTTGTGCATATGTGTGGAGGCCATAGGTCAACATCAGTTGTCTTCCTCAATCACATTTCACCTTACTTTAAAAAAATATATGTATATAAACACATATATAACTTTATTCTTATTTTTTACAAAGCATATGCATGTCTTTCTCCCTTTTTATTGAATTTTAGTGAAGTTCATACAATGTATTTTGATTATGTCTACATCCCTGACCCTATTTTCACCCTTCTTACTAGGCTTCCACTAACCTGCCTCTCTATATATGCATATATGGCCTCTATAGTTAGATTTGGTGTGGATTCATCCACTGGAGCCCGGTCAACCCACCAAGAGCCTCTTATTTATTTATTTATTTATTTATTTATTTATTTTTGGTATTTTCGAGACAGGGTCTCCCTGTAGCCCCAGCTGTCCTGGAACTCACTCTGTAGACCAGGCTGGCCTTGAACTCTCAAAGATCCACCTGCCTCTGCCTCCCGAGTGCTAGGATTAAAGGCGTGCGCCACCACGCCCGGCTTGGACTGGGGTTTCTTACCCACTTCCCCATGTCTGTTTTGTCTGGCTTGAGCTACATGGTACTGTGCATGCTGTCACCATTGCTGTGAGTTCATATGAATTCTTGCCCAGCCGTCTGGAAGACTCTGCTTCCCTGTGATCAGCCCCTTTCTCTGGGTCTTACAATCTTCCCATCCCCTCTTCTGCAGTGATTCCTGAGACTTGGGAGGTACAAGTTTGAAATAGGTGTCCTATTCGGGGTGAGTACTCCGCAGCCGCTTAGTCTCTGTATGCTGCCAGTTTTGGTGCTCTGTGTTAATCACCATCTGCTGTGTAAGGAAGGTTCTCTGCTGAAAGTTGTGAGATGCATTAATCGAGGGAGTTCTGGAAAAGCTCTCCACATTACCTCTTGAGATAGGGTCTCTCTCAGAACCTGGAGCTTGATTCAGCTGGGTTGGCAAACAAACTCCAGAAATCCACCTGTCTCCACCTTTCCCAGTGCTGGGGTTACAAGTACGCATACCCCTGCATCAGGCTTTACATGCATGTGGGGGATCCAAACTCGGGTGCTCATGCTTGTGTGGTGGAATTTTACTAGCTGAGCCATTTTCCCAGCACCCTGTATGTTAAAGAAGACTTCGATGGTGTTGACTAGATATTGTAAAGATGGCGATCCTATACTAACGAATTAAGCAATTTAATATGATTGCCATCAAAATCCTAGAAAGAGCCAGGCATGGTGGTATCTGCAGACCCTCCCAGCTCCCACAGAGCCTTTCCTCCTGGCTCTGGTCCTCCAAGCCTGAAGTTTCATGAGCTTTTCAGGAGTCCATAGTAAAATCTGAAGCTTGAAAGTAATTATTGGCTCTAAGATACAAAATCCCTCAGCATAGCCTAGAGAAGAGCTGCTCAGTGACGGCATGTGAATGGAACGTTTGAACGTGCCAGCTCATGAATCGCTTACTTTATCATTCACATAGCATTTCACACATTTCAGAGTAATCTGCAGATTTGATTTCCTTGCTTCTCAAGAATTCATAATTGTGCACAGATTTTTTTTAAAAAAAAGGAAAGCAAATTGTGAATTAAATGAGTTGAGAGACATATAATTTCTAAAGCAACATTATAAAAAAGTTCATTTTTTCCTCTCCAAATTATTTTAATGTTGATGGAGTATGTTTTAATCTGTTTGTTATGACAACATTTGTGGCTTAATTTTGTTCCCTGTCAGGCTGGGTTAAAGATGATGGGTTTCTTAGGTCAGAGAGATGGCTTAGTGGTAAAATGTGCTCATCACCAAGCCTGGCGGCCTGAATTCTATCCTCACAACCCTTGTGAAGGTAGAAGGAGAGAAATGACTCCTGCAACTTGTCCTCTAATCTCCATATGCTTGGTGTGACACACAATAAATACATAAACAAATGCTTAAAATATTTTTAAAAGGGTTAACATTAAAGATGGTAGGTTTGCATTTCAGTGGCTTCCCTGAAAACAGCTATCTTTTTTTGTTATTGTCAATCAAACTTAATGCAATTTTTTTTATTTTAGTGTATCAGTGTTTTATCTGCATGTATGTAAGTGTACCTGTCCATGCAATGCCTGTAGTGGCCAGGAGAGGGCATCGGATCCCCCAGAACTGGAGTTACAGATAGTTGTTAGCCATAGTGTGAATTCTGGGGACTAAATCCAGTTCTTTTGCAAGAGCAGCTGTGCTCTTAGCCACTGAGTCATCTCCCCAGACCCATCAATTAGATGTTTAAGAAGTTTTTTCTTTAACTCAGCAGAATCCTCTAAGTGATCAAGCAATCACCAGCAAAAAGACGTATGGTATAGCCCCTAAGCCATCCTTTCACAGAAAACGATCCTATTGCTTCATTTTGGCAGTTTGCAAAGGCTCAGCTTTAAAGGCCACTTAGAGGGACAGGATGAGGGGGAACCCCATTGTATTCATCTCACTGGGCAGACTCACAGGCTGACCCTGGTTTTGGAGACAGCCCAAGCCACAGCCTGCTCTGTGGCTTGACCCTGAAATTCTAAATGGCTCCCTGTTGTGTTCTGATTTCCCGGTGCTGGTGTTTCTGAGAACAGAATTCCCAGTGGTCCAAACTAACAGCTCTGCTAGGCAGCCAAGGAGCTCACACCTTCCTCCTGAGCTTGGCTATTCACTGCACTCTTCTTGCCTGTGCCCTTTGCAAGGACATCTTACTTTGCCTTCAATATTTCAATAGTCATATTTCCTAATTGTCAAACACCAAATTCAATCCAAACATTAAAACATTGCCGATAAGTATATGCAAATGAAGTAAAACTGTAAAGAACTAGAGATGATAAATAATAAACAACCAAATCAGGATTATGAGTGCTATCTCATTGTGTGGCGAACATTGGACCAGACTGATTACTATGGTTGCTAATGAGTCATTGCATTATTCTAATGTGTCTTTGGGATTTCTAGTATATATTTCATGAACTGACTTGTGAAAGACCATATACTTTGGCATTTATAGTAAAAAAAAAAAAAAACAAAAAAAAAACAAGCTGGGCGTGGTGGCACACGCCTTTAATCCTAGCACTTGGGAGGCAGAGGCAGGCGGATCTTTGTGAGTTCAAGGCCACAGCCTGGTCTACAGATTGAGTTCCAGGACAGCTGGGGCTACAGGGAGACCCTGTCTTGAAAAGACAAAAACAAAAACAAAAACAATACACGTGTTTCTACTTTGGTTAGTCATTTTGGAATGGTCATTTTCAAGACATGCTCATTCTTCTTCGAACTAATATCCCAGACTGGCCTCTAGCTCACTATGTAGCCAAGGATGACCTTGAACTTTTGGTCTTTCTGCTTCTACCTCCCAAGGGTTGGGATTTATAGTCTGCCCATCATGCCCCATTTATGGGCGTTAGGGACGTGAACCAGGTGCGGTAGCAGGCAGTCTACCACCTGAGTTACTAGCCCCACTGCTGGAGTCCTGGGGGTGTAGGGTGCTCAGCATACCTGGCTTCTGATCCTCTCTAGATCAGTGGTTTTTACTTTTCTCTTGCGAACCTCTGCCAACATCCTCTCCCTTCTCTGGGTTTCTGAATCTTGACTGACATTCCACCTTCTAAATTTAACATCTTCTCTTGCTAATAATTCCACCCTGTTGGGTATTCCCTTGCTATTATCTTTATCTCCTTGGAAACTGTATAAAGTACCTGAAAATCCCTCTTCATTTACCATGCAGACTCACAGGATTTTAGAGCTAGAACAACCTGAGATTGGCTATTCCAATGTTCTCATTATATAAAAGGGAAAAAAAAGGAAAGTTGGAGGTTAAACATCGTCTTCAGCAACGGCAAAGTCAGGATTTGAAGCAAGGCTAAACTCGGGTTGCCCACGTGACTATAAACCAGGAAAGTCCTTGGAGATGTTGCTGAGGCACAAGAGAGGTTGATGAGTCCTGGACCTGGAGACAAAAACTAATGAAACCCTAGGCAGACAGAGTGGTTAATATCTGTGTGCCTGTGTGAGTCTGTGTTCTTGTGTATGTGTGTGCCCAGGTGTGTCAGCATGTGTACACATACAATGGCAGTCTAAAGTAAAAGAAAGACAGATACAAGAATGGACTGGAGGTCAGACTGTGCCATTTCTCTCCTTTATGGTGTCATGGCAAGACCACTGCATAACCTGTCACCATGACAACAAACCAAAGAGCTCAACGCCACCCTAACACCAACCTAGAGAACCGAGCAAGAGGGAGCAGCACTGGGCGGACGCAAGGCCAGCTGGGAAGCTCCTCGTGTTCGTGTCCCATTGTAGGGGCCAACTTGAGGGTTCAGGCTGGGTGCTACAGACGGGATCACATTCCCTTCAAGTTCATGTGTTGAAGTTATAACCACTTAACGTGACTTTATTTGGAGAGAGTATCTTTAGAAGGTAAGTTAGGTTAAGTGAGGTCATAAGGGTGGGTCCTGATCTCAAGGAATTAGTGTCTGCATAAGCAGAGATACCAGAAAGCTTGCAGGGTCTCTCTTTCTCTGTGTATACACACCAAGGAAAGCCCATGTGAGCAAGTGGCTATCTGCAACCCAAAGAGAGAGCCCTCTCCAGACACTTACTGTGTTGGCACCTGAATTATGGACTCACAACTTAGGTAACCATGGGGAAATAACTTTCTGTTTAATCACCTAGTCCATGGTATTTTGTATCAGCAGCCTGAGCAGCAGGGACAGGCAGCCCTTGGAAAAGTCAGTGTCTGAGGAGGAGGTTCTAGAAGTTTTCCTAGAATGCCTCACTGAGAGAGGCAAAGGGATAAGTGCTTGGTCTCACACCGCAACATCAGAGGCTATTGACAGACACATACATCATGGTTCCAAGGACAGCTGAATTCCTAAAGAGAAACAGCACCATGTCTGAGGAGGACAGCCATTATTAAAGAAAGGTAATAAGCTGAGTAACCTGCCTCAAAAGAAACAGTAGACTAACAGACTCTAAATCAGGCTTAGGAACTTTCCTCAGAGGAATGAAAGAAGAAATTAGAAACTTGAAGCATGAATAATTCAGAATAAATTGGATGGATATCTTGGGCATGAAAACTGAGTCATTCGAGTGTAGACTGGCAAGTCAGATGTAAAAGCAACCAATGAGAGAAAGAACATCTCTAAGAACTCTCGGGGGGGGGGAGTCAGAAGGAGGTAAAAAGAAAGTTTGTCTATTAGTCTGTTTTCTGTTACTGTAATGAAGTAAATGAGTCTCGGTAAAGAGATTGATTTAACTCACAGTTCAAGAGCATGGTAGTGGTAATGGTTGGCACTGGTGACAAGATGGTGTTATGGAGGGAGTGCTTATGAGAGAGGAAGATCACATACCAAGAAAGGGAGCCAGAGTCCAAACAGAGGCGGATAGCAGTTTCTACTCAGCCCCTCTCAACACTGGGGACCAAGCTCCAATAAACTTTCATGGACAAACGACGTCCAAACAGAACCAAAGATGGAAATGTAAAGCCACAATGAAAAGAAAACTCTCATATGAAGGGAACAGAGGAGGGGAATCAAATATTTGGGTAAAAGTGATGATAAATTTGTAAGAGACCTCAAACTGACTTTTGTCACATTTAACAAAAGCCAAACCAAAACAACAATACCAGTGTCCTAGTTTGTCTTCCATTGCTGTGACAAAACACTCTGACCGACACCAACTTGGGGAGGAAAGGGTTTATTCAGCTTACATCTCCTGGGTCACAGTTCTCACTCAGGGAGCCCAAGGCAAGAACTCAGGGCAGGAACCTGGAAGCAGAAGCTGAAGCACAAGCCATGGAGGAATGCTGTTCACTGGCTTGCTCCCCTGGCTCATGCCCAGCCTGCCTTCTTATACGGTACACAACAACCTGCCCAGGGTGGCACCACTCATTGTGGGCTGGGCCCTCCCGCACTGCTCGACCATCAAGACAATACTCCACAGATGTGGCCACAGGCCAATCCAACGGAGCCAATTCCCCAATTGAGGCTCCCTCAACCCAGGTGTGTCAAGTTGACACTAAAGCTATCCAGCACAACCAGGAACTCCAGCCTCATTTAGATACATTAGAAAAAAAAATTTAGGAATCTCAAAGACAAATAGAAAAATAATTTTTATTTTGAAGAGATTGGAGAGACAATTTGTTCATATATAAGAGTTCAAAAAAAGGAGCACACAATGAGAAGCTGGTCTTCATCCTTTTATCACCCGTTTCCCCGGTCCTTCTTATAGGTATCAACGTTCATTTGTTTGAATTTCCAGGGTTTTTTTTTTTTGTTGTTGTTTGTTTTTTGAGACAGGGTCTCACTGTAGCCACTGCTGGCCTGGAACTTACTATGTAGACCAGGCTGGCCCTCTGCCTCCCCAGTGTTGGCATTGAAGGCATGTGCTGCAGCCATACCCAGCACCTTTCCAGGTTCTTTATGGAGATAAGATGCAAGCAGACACAGACATGGTCTTGTTTTCCCTCCTTTCTACCCAAGGTAGCATAGAGATATGACACGTCCCTTATTTTTTTTTTCTTAACGTGCGTTAGAACATTTTCCACATCGATCCATGAAGAACTCCTTTTATTTTAATATGTTTATTGATTCATTAAGAATTTCATACACTTTTTTTGTCTACCTGTAGTCCCATCTGTCCTGAAACTCACTATGTAGAACAGGCTGGCTTTGAACTTACAGAGATCCACCTGCCTCTGCCTCCTGAGCGCTGGGATCAAAGGTGTGCATCACCACCCCCTGCCACTTTTTTTCATTTTAATGTAGTTAAATGCATTCCCTTTAAATATTTTGATTCATTAAAAACTTTTCATGTATATGAGTGTTTTGCATGCATGTATGCAAGCACACCCATCCATGCAATGGTCAGAGAGGCCAGCAGAAGGCATAGGGTCTCCTGGAACTGGAGTTGAGGACTGGTTGTTCTACCATGTGGGTGCTGGGAATCAAATCTGGGTCCTCTGCAAGAGCAGCCATGCTGTTAACCACTGAGCCATCTCTCCAGCTCCACACTCATATTTTAAGGATATTTTCTTTATTGCAAAACTATTAAGAAATTCTCCCTTATTAAAATTATTTTATTCCCAGATTTTTCTTTGGGAGAATTATTTTATTTTAATAATAATAATAATGATTATTATTATTATTTTTTTTTTTTTTGTCTTTTCAAGACAGGGTCTCCCTGTAGCCCCAGCTATCCTGGAACTCACTCTGTAGACCAGGCTGGCCTTGAACTCACAAAGATCCGCCTGCCTCTGGCTCCCAAGTGCTAGGATTAAAGGTGTGTGCCACCACCCCTGGCTTATTTATTTTTTAAAGTTCGTGAAAACTGCACTAGGATCCCTTCCAAGCTCTTCCTAATGTGCTAAGCAACCTCTCCAGGAGTGCTTACTTTAATTCTGTCTAAGAAGCAGCTAATTTCTGGGGATTAGGCTGGGCAAGGAAGAAAGGGGTGCAAAGCACACTGTAAGTAGCAACAAGACCTAGTACATAGGTGCCTTTGCTTTCTTCTCTGTTTATTCTTTCTGAATGATTTTTACTATATATTTATTTATTTATTTATTTTTAAGGGATTCACAATATAAGGGCACAGTTGTTTTCAGATCACATTAACGTCGCTCAGTTTGCTATACAATTAGGTAACTGGTGCTAGCATCCACAGATGAGGGATACCATTCGTCATTTGTTTTTCTGGGACTGTGTTACATCACTTAGCATGATATCTTCTAGCTCCAACCATTTATCTGCAAAGTTCACGATGACATCTTTCTTTACTGCTGCATAGAACTCCATTGTGTAGATGTATCACATTTTTTGTCATCCACTCGTCTGTTGAGGGGCATTTGGGTTGCTTCTAGCTCTTTGCTATTGTGAAGAGAGCTGCAATAAACATGGCTGTGCATGAATCTCTGCAATAAGATGTGTCTTGTGGGTACATACCCAGGAGTGGTATGACTGGGTCAGGTGGCAAGTTCATTCCGAGTCTTCCAAGGGTTCTTCACACTGCTTTCCATAGTGGCTGTACGAGTTTATATTCCCAACAGCAGTGGATGAGCGTTCCCCTTTCCCCACAACCTCTCCAGAACTTGGTATCATTTGGTTTCTTATCCTTTTTTTTTTTTTGATATTTTTGAGACAGGGTCTCCCTTTAGTCCCAGCTGGTCTGGAGCTCACTCTGTAGACCAGGCTGGCCTTGAACTCACAGAGATCTGCCTGTCTCTGCCTCCCATTTGTTTTCTTGATCCTAGCCAGTCTTATCAGAGTGAGATGATGTCTTAAAGTGGTTTTAATTTGCATTTTCTTAATTATTAGGATGTTGAACACTTTTTCTTTCTTTCTTTTTTTTTTTTTGGTCTTTTCAAGACAGGGTTCCCCTGTAGCCCCAGCTGCCCTGGAACTCACTCTGTAGACCAGGCTAACTTTGAACTCACGAAGATCTGCCTGCCTCTGCCTCCCGAGTGCTAGGATTAAAGTCATGTGCCACCTCGCCCAGCTGTTTCTTTTTTTTTTTTTTTTNATATTTATTGATTTTCATATGTTGAACCATCCCTGCATCTCTGGTATGAATCCAACTTGGTCATGATGGATGATCTTCTTGATGTGGGTCTGAATGCAGTTTGCAAGTATTTTGTTGAGAATTTTTGCATCTGTGTTCGTTAATGAAATGGGTCTATAGTTCTCCTTTTTGGTTGTATCTTTGCGTGGTTTTGGTATTAGAGTGATGCTGGCTTCATGGAGGGAATTTGGGAGAATTCCCTCTGTTTATATCCTTCTGAACAATTTGAGTAATAATGGTTGTAAGTCTTTTTGAAATGTTTTATAGAATTCTGCTGTGAAACTATCTGGGCCTGGGCTTTTTTTTAGTTGGGAGGTTTCTTATTACATCATGAATTTCTTCATATATTATGGGTCTGTTTAAGCTGTCGGTCTCTTCTTGGTTAAGCTTTGGTGATTCCCAGGATTTCAGATATTCATCCATTTCTCCTAGGTTTTCAAACTTAGTAGAGTATAGGTTTTTGAAGTATTCCCATATGATTGTCTGGATCTTTTCATTGTCTGTTGTGATATTTCCCCTTTCATCACGGATTGTGTTGATTTGCAGTTGTTCTTTCTTTTTGTTAACTGGGCTACAGGTCTGTCTATCTCGTTTATTCTCTCAACCAACTTTTGGATTCATTGATTTTTTTTTTGTATTGTTTTCTTTGTTTCTATTTAATTGATTTCTGCTCTGATTTTTGTTATTTCTTCCTGTCTGTTGAATTTAGGGTTCTTGTTTTTCTCTCTCAAGTGTTTATAGCTGCAGTGTTAGACCATTTACCTGTGGTCCTTCTGTTTTTCTAATATAGGCACCCAGGGCTATAAACTTACCTCTTAGGATTGCTTTTAAAGTATCTCATAGGTTTTGTTGTGTTGTATTGTCATTGTCATTCAGTTCCAGGAATGCTTTTATTTCTTTATTTCTTCCGTGACCCATTCATTATTCAGGAGTGTGTTCTTTAGTCTCCATGTAGGGCTTATCCTGGTGTTGATATTGAGCTTTATTGCACTGTGGTCTGATAGAATGCATGAAATTATTTCAATCTTTTTGTACTTGTGGAGGTTTTTTCTGTGTCCCAGTAAGTGGTTGATTTTGGAGAATGTTCCATGGGGTGCTGAGTAGTATTAGGGTGGAATATTCAGTAGATGTCTGTGAGGTCTGTTTGGTGTATCATATCATTCAGTTCAGATGTCTCTCTGCTTATTCTTTGTCCAGTTGACCTGTCCAAAGTGCTCAGTGGGGTATTGAAGTCCCCTACTATGAGTGTGCTGGGATTAATCTGTGCCTTGAGGTCCTGGAGAATTGTCTTTATAAAGTTCAGTGCATCAGAGTTTGGTGCATATATATTCATGACTGTGGTATCTTCATGGTCAATTGTTCCTTTGATAAAGATGTAATGGCCCTCTTTGTCTCTTATGATTTCTTTCTTTTTTTTTTTTTTTTGGTCTTTTCGAGACAGGGTATCCCTGTAGCCCCAGCTGTCCTGGAACTCACCTTGTAGACCAGGCTGGCCTTGAACTCACAAAGATCTGCCTGTCTCTGCCTCCCAAGTGCCAGGATTAAAGGCGTGCGCCACCACGCCCGGCTTACTTTGAAGTCTATTTTATCTGATATTAAAATAGCAACACCTGCTTTCTTTTTGGTACCATTTGCTTGGAGTATTTTTTTCCATCCTTTCACTTTAAGTTGGTCCCTATCCTTGAGGGTAAGATGTGTTTCTTGTAGACAACATATAGATGGGTTCTGTTTCCTAATCCAATCTCCCAGTCTATGTCTTTTGATTGGGGAGTTTAGTCCATTAATATTTAAGGTTATAATTGAAAGATGTGTGTTGCTTCCTTTCACCTTATTATCCATTTGCATTTTTGGTCTAGGTTTCTACTTCTGCAGTTATGCTTTTATTAATTTCTCTTTCTAGGTGCCTGGGTTAGTTGCTCCTTTCTTCTGTCCTTTGAATTGCTTCAAGTATTCTCTGAAGGGTTGGTTTTCCAAACATGTATTCATTCTATCATCTTGTTTATGTCATGGAAGATTTTTCTCTCTCTTTCAACTATAATCGAGATTTTTGCTGGGTGTAGTAACCTGTGTTGGCATCTGTAGTCCTTTAACACTGGGAATGCTTTGCTCCACTTTCTTCTTGCTTTCATAGTTTGCACTGAGAATTCTGATGGGTTTCTTCTTATATGTAACTTGTTTTTCTCTTGTGGCTTTCAGAATTTTGTCTTTGTTTTGGGCGTCTAGCATTTTAACTATGATGTGGCGTGGGGAGTTTCTTTTCTGATCTTGTCTGTTTGGAGTTCTATGTGCTTCTTGTATTTGTATTGGTTTGTCTTTTTTAGTTTGGGGAAATTTTCATCTGTTATTCTGTTTAAGATCTGGTCAATACCATTCTCTTGGGATTCTTCTCCTTCCTCTATCCCTATGATGAGGAGGTTTGATCTTTTCATAGTGTCCCACAATTCCTGGTTGTTCCATTTGTGTATTTTAAAATTTTCCATAATCTTTACTTGAGCATTTTAGTTGTTCTGTGTTATCTTCCAGGTCTGATATTCTTTGTTCTGCTTCCTCCATTCTACTTTTGACTTTTTCCATTCCTTTCCTCTTGATTCGTTGAATGTTTGATTTCCTTTTTCATTTCATCCAGTGATTTCTTTAGTATTTCCACTTCCTTTTGGGGCTTCTCAATCTCTTCCTGTAGCTCTTGGCTTCGCTGGTCAGTTTCCTTTCTTATTTCAACATGGGATCTTTTCAGTGTTTCCACTTCCTTCTGGAGTTTGTCATTTCTCCCTCTAGTTCTTTCTGGTGTTTGTCAATCTCTCTCTCTAGGTCCTTCTTGAGTTTTTCATTCTCTCTCCTTAGTTCTCTGACTTGTTCTTTATATTCTTTGATTTCTTTGAATATGTCTGCAATTGTTCCTCTAAGATCTGTGTCCTGGGCCAACCCCAGGGGGATCCCACTGTAGTAATTTCCCACATGGTTGGTAGAGCTTGGTGTGGAATTATCCTGCACCTTTCCCATGTTGTCCCTTTGTCGTGTCCTTGGCATGTGGGTTTCTCTTTGCCTGTATTCCAATGCAAATCCCAAATGCTTCTTCACTGTGTTGAAGGCTTGCTTTGCTTGCCTCCTTCAGATGCCTTCGTTGTTTGAAAATTATTTTAAATGATTTAATATACCTGTGTGATTTTGTTTTAATATTTTTGTCTTTAAAATGATAGTTTATCCTGTTGTATAATGTGGAGGTAGGATAAAGCTTTTTCCTCCATCTAGTGGATGCCCAATTTTCTCCAAACATTTATAGATTAGCCCTTCTTTGATTCACAAAACTCTTCTATTCAGTTGGTTTGCTAATCATGTGCATTAATGTATGGAGGCTTCAACTGGGTTTTCATGTCTTTTTGATCTGTTCTTACCTTATTATGCTTCCTTTTCAGCCTTCATATTTGTTTTATGGGTAAGCTTTTCTAGTTCCACTCAAAGTTTAGAATCAGCTTTTATACTTCCAAACAAAGCTATCTACTAAATAACAGTAACAACAAAATTCAGTGAGTATTTTTATTAGAATTACATTAATGTATGAATTAATATGGATAAAATTGACATTTGTGATCCCGACTGAACTATAAAAAATGATATAGCATGGTGGTGCATGCCTTTAATCCTAGTACTTGGGAGGCAGAGGCAGGCGGATCTTTGTGAATTCAAGGCCAGCCTGGTCTACAGAGTGAGTTCCAGGACAGCTGGGGCTATAGGGAGACCCTGTCTCAAAAAGACAAAAAAAAAGAAATCACCAAGGAAATCTTAGAGTACATCTATGAGGTGGTTTCCAGAAAGAATAAACTGACGGGGAGAATACCTCCTCTAAATACAAGCAGCAGCATCCCACAGGCTGGAGTCCTGAACTAAATGAATACCAGCAGCATCTCTCCTGCTTCCTGACTGGAGACGTAATGTGACCAGATGCTTCAGGTTCGTGCCACCATGCCTTCCCCTTCACAATGGACTGTACCCTTGAACTGTGAGCCAAAATAAATCCTCCCTTCCCCCCCCCCAAAAAAAAAAGATATAAACTGGATGTGGTGATACAAACCTGTAATTCCAGCAGTTAGGAAGCTGAGATGGGAAGATTGAGTTTGAGGCCAGCTTGGGCTTCATAATGACTTCAAACCCATCCTGTGGTATATAGTGAAACTCTGTCTCAAAACCTAAAGGAAAACAAAAATTGAAAGCAAAATATAAGGTTTTCTTTTTTACTTGCTCCAACCTTTTTATTTTTGGTCTTTTCAAGACAGGGTCTCCCTGTAGCCCCAGCTGTCCTGGAACTCGCTCTGTAGACCAGGCTGGCCTTGAACTCACAGAGATCCGCCTGCCTCTGCCTCCCAAGTGCTAGGATTAAAGAGGTTTTTTCTCTTTCTAACAACTCTCCTATGAGAATGAAAGAGAGGCCCAGAAACCACAATTTGATTCTCTCCATGTGTTGCCAGGGACCTAGCAGCACCCAGGAATCCACTTCTGAAAGGTGGGTCTTAGGCTGTTGCAGAGGGGAATTCAGGGTAGCAGGATCTACCTCTTGCAGAGGACCCAGGTTCAGTTCCCAGCACCCATGTGGTAGCTAACAACTATCCTTAACTCCAGTTTCAGGGGATCCAATGTTCATTCACTTCTGATGTCCACAGGCATTACATGCACAGATACATGCAGGCAAAACACTCATACACATAAAACAACCAAAATACAAGAAATACAATAATGCTTGTTGTGGGGGGAGATACTTTTTTTGATGGTGTAGCCAATGGTAAGGTGTTCACTTTCCTGTAGATAGCCTCACGCATGCTCCTGTAAGTAAAGCTAATGAAACTCCCTGGGTCTCTCTGTCTCTGTCTCTGTTCTCTCTCTCTCTCTCTCTCTCTCTCTCTCTCTCTCTCTC
>VZQC01001522.1:3323424-3336090 GCA_009823505.1 Rhizomys pruinosus | reverse complement strand
AAAAAAAAAAAAAAAAAAAAAAAAAAAGAAAAGAAAATCCGAGTTCAATTCCCAGCACTGCATAGGATAGTTTGCAACTGCTTGTAACTCCAGTGATCCAATACCCTCTTCTCACCTCCACGCTACACACACACACACACACACACACACACACACACACACACACTCAGAGTTAAAAATAAACTAGATTTGGGGGTGGAGAGATGGTTCAGCAGTTAAGAGCACTGACTGCTCTTGCAGAGGACCCTGATTCGAATCCCAGCACCCACATGGTGGCTAACAACCATCCATAACTCCAGTTCCAGGAGATCCAACACCCTCTTCTCACCTCCTCAGGCACTGCATAACACAGGTATACTTACACACATTGAGGCAACACACTTATACACATAAAGTAAAAATAAAGAATAATACATTAAAATTATTAAAAATAATAAATAAACTAGATTATAAAAACAATCAATAGTGAAATGCAAAAAAAAAGAAAAGTTATTCAATGTGGCCACACTGGAAAGAAGACCAAGAGATCAGTGATCCTCAGGTCCATCTTTGGGGTACTGACATGAAGGTAGGGTTTAAATAGAAAACAAGAGATATGCATAACTAAGCAGTCTGACCAAGCTGTGGTCCTGTCCATCATTGTCAAAGCTCCAAATCTCTCCTTTGAGGTAAGTCTCTCCTACAGGGTCATCTGACAAGCTGTAAAGCTTTCTCTAGGAGACAAGTCCCTCCTCTGCCAGAGAGTTTCCTTCTGTCAATGCTTCCAGGGCTTTAGCCATTTCTTCTCCACATGAAGAAGAATTCTAATTTTTAGGGCCCATTCTTTCATCATCTAATAGCCTAAGAGGAAGCACATATGTCTCTCTTTTTTAAATTTATTTATTTATTTTTATTTTTTTATCAAATCTAGACCTGTGTGCCCCTCACCCCATTCCCCCACCCCACCAGAGCTCATGCATTCTGCCAAACCATATGTCTCTTTAGAATATATTCATTCTTTCCAGACAAGTCAGGTACAGGGATCTTGAAAGTGAGGGTTTTTTTTTCCTGCTTTTTAATAATTTTATTTTTTCTAATTTTGTAATTTTAATTTCCCATAGCACCTTGGCAATGTTGGAAACAAATACAAATACAAAGATGTTCATTTTAACATGTTTTGTATGAGAATGTGCCACACCATTTTGGGGGTGACAGTTTTGACAACAGGAACAAACCCAAGCTATGGACAGAATAGAAGCCAGATAACTGCTCCTGACACCCCACTCCCCCAACATTTAAGATACATCACTCAAGAAAGTGAGAAGTTTTGACTCTTGTCCTTGGCCAGAAGTTGGAAATAAATGCCTTTGGTCCTGTTACTATTTTTCTCCTTGGTGGAAGCCAGAGATTCTGGAAGCCAGTTCTGGTCATTGATCTGGTTTCTTGTGTCTCTTTCCCTAAATGAGCACCACTGCCTAGAAATGATCTGAGAGGCATCCCGACACCCTGAGGATGAGTCTTCTGGACTGACCAGGAGCCCTCCACATGCCTCCAACCAGTAAGTAAGATGGCGTCAACCAAAGTTCCCAGGAAAAAAACCTGCATCCTCAAACTGAACCTCTGCAAGTCTGATTAATGTAGATCCTCAATAATTATGGAGAGTTCAGAATGTTTCATGTCTAGAACCTAATTACAATTTATCTTGAGCCAAATAGATATTCCTTGCCTCCTTCTGTGTCTGATCCAACATAGAGGCATGAAGGCCAGAAGAGGGTGTTGGATCCCCCGAAACTGGAGCTATGAATGGCTGCCATGTGGGTGCTGGGACTGCAAGAGCAGCCAGTGCTTTTAGCCACTGAGGCATCTCTCCAGCCCAAGATCTGAATCAGAAGTTCTTATTTTCATTTTAAAGTCTTGTTTTAGGGGCTAGAGAGATGGCTCAGTGGTTAAGTGTACTGACTGCTCTTACAGTGGACCTGGGTTCGATTCTAAGCACCTACATGGTGACTAACAACCATCTATAACTCCAGTTCCAGGGGATCTGATGCCTTCATCTGACCTCTGCAGGCATTGCACCACACAGGTGCACTTACACACATGTAGGCCATACACTCATACACACAAAATAAGGAATAAAATATTTTTAAAAAGACTTGTTTCATAAGGTTCATTTGTAGGCCAGTGTAATTTAGTGGTCAGCCAATGACTGGTCTGAAGATGTCCCTAAATGCAGGGTTTGTGTATCTTTTGCCCTTTGCCAAGGAGATGTATGTCTGAAACACAGGGTCAGGGTTCCGGCAGTGTATGAGATGAACTTAACTTTCACTTCTAGCTTGCATAAAGACTCAAGGCCAGCCAAAGGTGAATGACTGAGATATCTTTGTAAAGTCTTTCCTAAGGACTCATATACTGAGACGCCTAGATCCCTAGGAATGTTGGAGCTTTAAAAAGTATCCTGTGGCTTTCTATTTCTCAAAGATTTCCTTATAAACTTCTGTTGTTACTGGATACACTTTTGTTTGCTGCAACCAAAATCACAGTGTAGGCAACAGCGATATCGCCAGATTGGTAAAACTCTGAAGATAGCTTTCTACTGCCCCTGACCCAATTGGTGAATCAAATAAACAGTCATAATGCTCCAGGAACAGGGTTTTCTGAGTACTTGCTAATGTGGACAAAGTATTGATTAGGCTGTTGTGATAGGGCCTTCATACCATTCAAAAAAAAATCAGTTCTTTCTATTAGCTTTGAGACTGCCAATTTCTCTTGGCCACTGGGCCACCAAGTTCCATGTTTATAGTCACCATTGTCCTGTTGAAAGCCAGTATTATCTCTTTGATACATAATTTTCATCATTCTGTAATTTTGGTACATTTATAGAATTCTAAAATAGTTGATTCTAGTCATTTTGCCAGTATGTTTGTTTGAGACAGGGTCTCATTATGTAGGTCTGGTTGGCCTGGAACTCACTATTTAGACCAGGCTGGCCTTGAACTCACAGAGATCAGCTTGCCTCTGCTTCTTGAATGCTGGGATTAAAAGTGTGCTACCAGGTCTGGCCTTATGTGTTTGTTTTTATTTATTTACTTTTTGTGGTGCTGAGAACTGAACGCAGGACATGTGCCTACCAGGCAAGTACTCTACCACTGAGCTACAACCCCACATCCCAACCAGTATTTATTTTTATTTTTATTATTATTATTTTTTTGTCTTTTTGATACAGGGTCTCCCTGTAGCCCCAGCTGTCCTGGAATTCACTCTGTAGACCAGGCTGGCCTTGAACTCACAAAGATCCACCTGCCTCTGCCTCCCAAGTGCTAGGATTAAAGGCGTGCGCCACCACGCCTGGCAATTTTTAAAGAAAGAATGGTTCTGAAAGATCCTCATTTCACCATTCCAGAAGTCTATTTCTTTTGAAAGTATTTTTGAAGGAGAAGCACCCAGTACCATGAGAAATGTATCAGGATGACTTGTGAAGTGTGCCAAGTAGAGCAGAGAAAGATCCTTGAAAGATGACTGTTACCTGAATTAGCAGTGCCTTCTCCTTCAGGTTTCTCTGCCCTTCTTTCGTGTGTTTCCCCAGTTTCATTTCTCCGTCGCCTCATTTCTTGACACGCCCGTTTTTCTGTACCGCTGTTTGATCATTGTCTCATTGTGCGTACCCTTATAGATCGTTCTACCAAAGTTCGATTATAGTCATGGTTTTGCCATGGTAGTTGTGTGCAGTGCGGTCTCGATTCGGTCGTTGGTGCGGGCACTCACGCTTCCTTCCCCGTTTTCCTGCCCTCCCGCGCTCCGCGATTCGCTCTGCAGTCGGTTGTCACCACGTTTGTTCATGTTTGCCGTTATGTGTTGTTTCTTCTGCCTTCTTGTTTTCTCCTGAGAATCATCCTTATGTGCCTAACCCAGGTACAAGTCTCTCCGTGATCTAAACACCCCACATCCAATTACGTCTTTATTTTTTTTTTTATTATTTTCTTTTTTTTTTGATCCCGTTTTCTCCCTGTATCCCCAGTCTCTGGCACTTCACTAGGTCAGCCTCCGGCTGGGCTTCCCTACTCCCAGCTCGCCCCGGCCTTCTGCCCCCCTCGTTTTCTTACTCCCTTTTGCTCCCATCTGCCTTCCCCTTTTTTCCCGAACTCTTTTTTCTTCCCTCCGTTCCTTCCTTCCCTCTCCCCCTCTCTTCTCTTTTTTCCTCTTTTTTTCTCTCCCTCCTTTTCCCCCCTCTCCCTCCTTTCTTCTTTTTTCCTTTTTTCCTTTTCTTCCTCTTCCTCCCTTTTCCCCTCTTCTTTCTCCTCTCTCTCCCTTCCCTTCTCTTCTTCCTCTTTTTTCTTCCTCTTTCCTTCCCTTCTTCTTCTTTCCTTCCTCCTCCTTTCTTTCTTTCCCCCCCTCCCCCTCTTTTTTTTTCCCTCCTTCCCTTCCCTTTTCTTCCTCCCCCCCTCCTCTCTCCCCCCCCCTCTTCCCTTTTCTTTCCTTTTTCCTCGCTTTTTCTTTTCCAACCACCCACAAAAAAAACCCCCCATAATATTAAATTAACCCCCGTCTAATGGGAAATTGAACTTCCTACTTTTCCATGGAAGGAAGAAAATACCCTCAGAATATGCACTCGAACAGAACATAGAAACGATAAATACTGAAATAAAAATTTTGGTCCTTGTCTGAAAAAAAGATGGAAATGGAACGGATTTGTGTTTGCTTAATTTGTTAAATGCCCAATACGTAGTATCAATGGCAAGCTGTAAGTAATAGAGTCACGCAAGATAAAAATGGCAGCCGTAAGCCCTCAAACAACGCAATCCATATGAACATAGATGACTTAAACTCACAAGGAAGGTACAGAGTCTAATTGCATATAAAGCTAAAATCTGATAACATATTGCTAGCAAGAGATCATGTAAGCAAAATAGGAAAATAGAAAGGTTTTAAAATCCAGGCACATTACCAAGACCTCTCCACCTGAAAACATACTTTGTTGTCTCTCTCATGTGGGCTCCTCTCCCCACCAATTCCTTTTTTTTATATCGGCTTTGATTTTTTTCCTCTTTTAGTAAATATAATCCACATTCCCTATGCTCCATAGATATAATTTGAAGTTGTGATCTTTATTTCCTTAAGTTCTAAGACTTATGAGCAAAGAATCATACTCTTCTTTAAAAGTAATTAGCCAGGCGTGGTGGATGCCAATCTTTTTCTATGGCAAAAGAAAAAAACTGCTTTGGGAGTTCAGAGTCGGCAGACTTGTGCAGAGTTCAAAGCCCAACTGGTGGTCTCCAGACACCGCCGCTGTACAGGGAGACCCTCTCAAAAAACCAAAATAAATAACAACAAACAAATTTTAGATATTTAAAACATAAATCAACTGCTATGCTAACCTTGGGAATCGTAAAGTTATAGTTCATTTGTTCCGCATTAATTAACGTGTTTAAAATGTGAATTGAAAACAGTGTTTGGAAATTAACGCTATAATCATTTCAGGACTCTTTATTTAATATATATGCGGAATGTATAAAATTAAACGGGGGGCTGCAAAGAGTGCGATGTCTTGCAGAGGACACCTCAGGTCGTCCACCGACCAACAGTGGCTGAGTGAGAGCCGTCATTAACTCCAGTTCCAGGGAACGCACCCTTTTCTGCCTCCCCGCAATGGACAACACGGTGCACAAACCTACATCGTCATCATACTTTCATACACATACAAAACAAAACAAAAAATAAAAAAATTAAATGGAAAAAAAACACAACTAACAAACAAAAGAAAGAACCTAGAGTATCAGCTTTAAATGAGATAAAAATTTAGAGGTTAAACAATAAACAAAGGATAATAAGAGTTTGACTGACGCAATGTAAGACTTAAAATGAAGAATATGAACCACAAAACATTTTCAGCAATGTGGTCTCAAAATATAGAGAGCAACAGGCAGCTGAAATATAGATAGCAACAGCCAGCTGAAACAGGAGGCTGTGTTGTCAATGGTTACATTTGGAGATTACAGATTACCTCTTTTAGAATATGACAAATCAAGAAGCTCCAAAATAAATTTATTAGTCAATTTTCTTCAAATATCCAATGCTGCGTACTTATGAAGAAATAATTCTAATAGGCTCACAGTTTCAGAGTCTGGAGTCTAGTACTGCTGCTGCAGAGCCAACCATCTGACCCCTTGCAACCTCATAGTGGATGCCATCATGGTGNAGAGTTTTGTGTGAGGGAGAGATCACACAATGAGACAGCAAGTCAAAGAGCACCGGGAGGGGCTGATCTTCTGATCTCCCATGAGGGCCTACCTCTGAAATGTTCCATTGTCTCTCTTTTTTTTTTTTTTTTGTCTTTTTGAGACAGGGTCTCCCTCTAGCCCCAGCTGTCCTGGAACTCACTCTGTAGACCAGGCTGGCCTTGAACTCACAGAAATCCACCTGCCTCTTGCCTTAATTATATTATAATGCACCCACATATGCTTTTATCTATCTAACAAAGAAAATGTCCACAAACTACCAAAAAATACAAAGAAATGACACTCTTCAGTTACTATGAAAGAACATAGAATTCAATAAAAAGAGAACATTTTAAAAAAATCTTTCCTTCCTGGAAAAAATTTTAAATTACCTTTTGGTTAAAATGGAAATGACAAAATTGATGAAATACTTAGAACTAAATTGCATGTCAAAGGTTGTGCTGAATTACAATGTCAAAATTTGTAGCAAAATGATACCTGAGAAAAATTAAATATTTTAACTAAATTTTTTGAAAAACAAGAAACATGGTAGTCGTGGTGGGACACACTTATAATCCCAGCACCTGGGAGGCAGAGGCAGGCAGATCTCTGTAAGATAGAGGCCAGCCTGATCTACATAGTGATTTCTAGGGCATCTGGAGCTACAGGGGGAGGGGCCGAGAGACCTTGTCTCAAAAAGAAAATAAAAGAAAAAGAAAAACCAGAAACATACCAAAATGATTATGTAACTTAAGAGGAAAGGCAACCAAGTGAATTCACAGAAATAAGAATGCAGGTTCTAATGAAATGAAATAGAACCAGAAATAAAAAGAGAACTAAATCAATGGATAAAACAAATAAAACAAATATAGGATTTATTAAAAAAAAAACAAAAAACTACACAGGGCTGGAGAGATGGCTCACCGGGCATGAGCACTGGCTACTTTTGCAGAGGAAAAGTTACAGAGCCATCTGTAACTCCAATTCCAGGGGATCCAACTCCTTCTTCTGACCTCTGTGGGCACTGCATCCATAGGTGCACTTACACACATGCATGAAAAACATTCATGCACATAAAATAATAATAAAAAAATTAAAAAAAATACACACAAACTTTGGTAAGAGGAGACAGGAGTGGGCCTAGGGGTGTGGCCTGGTTGTAGAGCACCTGCCCAGATTGCGTGGCGTTCATGAGCTCCCACTTCACTCTTGCTGGAGCACGACCCAGAAACTGAGGAGGACTGCATTTAAGTGATGCAGGGCTGATTTGCTCCTGCATGTTACTTTACTGTGGAGAAACAGTTATTTCTCCTTGAAGGAAAAGAGAAGAAGAAGGGGTCGACCTCATACGCAGAGAATAAAAACCTTTTCCAGGCATTCTTTGTAGTCAGACTTCCATCTGCAAGGGAGCCAGGCAAGACAAGCATTTTATTTATTGATTGATTGATTTTTATTTTTTGGTCTTTTTGAGACAGGGTCTCCCTTTTAGTACCAGCTGTTCTGGAGCTTGCTCTGTAGACCAGGCTGGTCTTGAACTCACAGAGATCTGCCTACCTCTACCTCCTGAGTGCTGGGATTAAAGGCGCACGCCACCATGGCCAGCTCAGAAGGCACTCTTGACTGCTGACCATCTCTCCTGCTCCTCATATAATCTGAATTGATTCAGAAAAGTTTTGACTAAGTTTATAATGAAATGAAAAGGAACTTCTTGTCCAGATTTTTAAATATATTTTATTTATTGTTTTTATTTTATGTATATGGGTATATTACCTGCATATAGGTAGGTACAGCCATGTTGTGCAGTGTCCGAGGTCAGAAGAGGGTTTGGATCTCCTGGAACTGGAGTTATGGATGGTTGTTAGCTGCCATGTGGGTGCTGGGAACTGAACTTGGGTCCTCTGCAAGAGCAGCCAGTGCTCTTACCCACTGAGCCATCTCTCCAGGCCCCCAATTTTTAAAAAATTGTATGAGTGTTTTGCCTGCATATACGTAAGTGCACCACATACACACATGCAACGCCCGCAGAGACCAGAAGAGGACATCAAATCCCCTGGAACTGGAGCTGCAGGCAGTTGTTAGCAGCCCTGTGGATGCTGGGAAGCCAACTCTGGTCTTCTGTGAGAGCACCAAGTGCTCTGAACCACTGAACCATTCTAGCCAGGAAAAGGAACTTCTTTCATATAACAAAAAATATTTAGTAGACACAATGCTTTTAACTTTAGATATATTCATTTTTAGGTTGATGTCTTAGTAATAATCCCTTCTTGGGAGAGCAGTGCATGCACTGGGTGCAGACATTCACTCCAGCACCCATTTTTTTGCTCAGCCTCCTCTCCTACCACCCTGTGGTTCCCAAAGGCAAATCAAGAAACAGACTCTTCAATCTTCGTTCTGGGGAGACTACCAGGTTTACTCAGGCTTGCTTACAGAATGAATGGGGGAGAAATATCATTTACAGGCCAAGCAGCAATTTCCTTCCCCTCATGTCCATCTAGAGTCCTAGGAAGGACTTGGGGACCTCCGCCCATGATGGCAAAATGGCTAGCCACCTCCACGCGGGGTCCTTTTACACCCCCCCCCCCTTGCAGTCGAGGTTGTCTTGCTGGTTGGTTTGCTTTTTGGTCCCTCCCTTTTCTACAAGAACCAGTCAAGGTCACAATCTTAGAGAGGGGGGAACTCTTGGGTGTGAGAATGAGAAAACCTTCAACTTCAAAGGTCCAACCCTTTCAGAGGACCACCCACCTTGAGAACAAATACAAACTGGCTATTTCATCACTACCGTTCAACATGGTATTGGAAGTCTTCCCTAACACATCAAGACCAGGAACCTCACCTCCACCAGAAGCAAGTGGGGTTGGGGCATGTAGGAAGATCCAGTTTGAATTGGGAGCTAGTTCTCAGCTAGCACGCCTCAGGGCACTGCCCCAAGGAGGAACAAACACCGTGGCCTAGCTGGGTGATGCTGGGTGGGGCAACGGTGTGCAGTGGCTCGGAGTTGGGGGGCCTATGATTGGCTCTGGGAACTGAGGTCATATAGCAAGGAGTAAATCTGAATTTCCAAGTAACATCATCATGGAATTCCCAGCCGACATTTTTATTAATTATTTCAAGCATATAGGCCAAGGTAGGCCTGCATTTCGTTCGGGTGGCCAATGGGTTGGAAAGAGGTCCCCGTGCAAACCACCAATCTGGGTAGCTGGTGTTGTGAGTGGACATAGGCTGAAGATAGGCCAACAGCCATCAGCCTGGAAATTCCTGTCCAGGGTTCAGCAGTCTCTGGGCAGGTGGGAAGTCAAGGCAAAGAGTGGAACACGTGTCTCATGGGTCCATGCTAAGGGCCTGAGTTGGAAGTAACACTCAGGACAGGCTACGGGAAGTAGCTGGCTGGTCTCTGTGCCGAGAGGCCAGTTTCCTACAGCAGCTGCTGGCAGGTGCTGTGTCCCCCTCCCCTTAGCAGGGACACGTGGTCCCTGTTCGGCACAAAAGGAAAGCTTCCTACAGGGGCAGAAGTAGAATTACTAGCCAGTTTCAGTGTAAGTTAAACAGTGTTAAGTATATTTATGTTATTGCACAACCAATCTAAAACTTTTGTCTTTTGAACAAACTCTGCACTGGTTGAACCCTCCTCCCAGCCCTAGCAGCCCCATTGTACTTTCTGTCTCTATGAATTTGACTGCTCTGGGTACCTCACTAAGTTCAGGCAGACAGTATTTCCCTTCCCTTTTTTGTGAGTGGCTTAGTGTACCAGCCTCAAATTTCACTTGTGCTGCTGCATAGGTCAGAATTGTTTTCCTTCTCCCGAATGATGCTCCTTTGTGTGTAGCAGTCACCCTCTGTCAGCCCATTCATCTGTCATTGGGCACTCAGGTTGCCTCCACTTTTTTTTTAAGGACAAACTAGTTTTTTTCTCATTTTTTAATTTTATATTACTTTAAAATATGCATACATACCCTCCACACATATACCAAAAATTCCAAAGTCTGAAAATAAATGGTAGGTTAATTCTAGAACCTGTTAAGGGATTTGCGATATAAGAGCATGGTTGTTTTCAGATCACAAGGAATTTAACATTAACATTGCTCAGTTTGCCTTACAACTAGGTACTTGGTGTTAGCATCCATAGATGATGGATACCATTCGTTGTATGTTTTTCTGGGACTGTGTNCCAGTGCTCTTACCCACTGAGCCATCTCTCCAGGCCCCCAATTTTTAAAAAATTGTATGAGTGTTTTGCCTGCATATACGTAAGTGCACCACATACACACATGCAACGCCCGCAGAGACCAGAAGAGGTCATCAAATCCCCTGGAACTGGAGCTGCAGGCAGTTGTTAGCAGCCCTGTGGATGCTGGGAAGCCAACTCTGGTCTTCTGTGAGAGCACCAAGTGCTCTGAACCACTGAACCATTCTAGCCAGGAAAAGGAACTTCTTTCATATAACAAAAAATATTTAGTAGACACAATGCTTTTAACTTTAGATATATTCATTTTTAGGTTGATGTCTTAGTAATAATCCCTTCTTGGGAGAGCAGTGCATGCACTGGGTGCAGACATTCACTCCAGCACCCATTTTTTTGCTCAGCCTCCTCTCCTACCACCCTGTGGTTCCCAAAGGCAAATCAAGTAACAGACTCTTCAATCTTCGTTCTGGGGAGACTACCAGGTTTACTCAGGCTTGCTTACAGAATGAATGGGGGAGAAATATCATTTACAGGCCAAGCAGCAATTTCCTTCCCCTCATGTCCATCTAGAGTCCTAGGAAGGACTTGGGGACCTCCGCCCATGATGGCAAAATGGCTAGCCACCTCCACGCGGGGTCCTTTTACACCCCCCCCCCTTTGCAGTCGAGGTTGTCTTGCTGGTTGGTTTGCTTTTTGGTCCCTCCCTTTTCTACAAGAACCAGTCAAGGTCACAATCTTAGAGAGGGGGGAACTCTTGGGTGTGAGAATAAGAAAACCTTCAACTTCAAAGGTCCAACCCTTTCAGAGGACCACCCACCTTGAGAACAAATACAAACTGGTTATTTCATCACTACCGTTCAACATGGTATTGGAAGTCTTCCCTAACACATCAAGACCAGGAACCTCACCTCCACCAGAAGCAAGTGGGGTTGGGGCATGTAGGAAGATCCAGTTTGAATTGGGAGCTAGTTCTCAGCTAGCACGCCTCAGGGCACTGCCCCAAGGAGGAACAAACACCGTGGCCTAGCTGGGTGATGCTGGGTGGGGCAACGGTGTGCAGTGGCTCGGAGTTGGGGGGCCTATGATTGGCTCTGGGAACTGAGGTCATATAGCAAGGAGTAAATCTGAATTTCCAAGTAACATCATCATGGAATTCCCAGCCGACATTTTTATTAATTATTTCAAGCATATAGGCCAAGGTAGGCCTGCATTTCGTTCGGGTGGCCAATGGGTTGGAAAGAGGTCCCCGTGCAAACCACCAATCTGGGTAGCTGGTGTTGTGAGTGGACATAGGCTGAAGATAGGCCAACAGCCATCAGCCTGGAAATTCCTGTCCAGGGTTCAGCAGTCTCTGGGCAGGTGGGAAGTCAAGGCAAAGAGTGGAACACGTGTCTCATGGGTCCAAGCTAAGGGCCTGAGTTGGAAGTAACACTCAGGACAGGCTACGGGAAGTAGCTGGCTGGTCTCTGTGCCGAGAGGCCAGTTACCTACAGCAGCTGCTGGCAGGTGCTGTGTCCCCCTCCCCTTAGCAGGGACACGTGGTCCCTGTTCGGCACAAAAGGAAAGCTTCCTACAGGGGCAGAAGTAGAATTACTAGCCAGTTTCAGTGTAAGTTAAACAGTGTTAAGTATATTTATGTTATTGCACAACCAATCTAAAACTTTTGTCTTTTGAACAAACTCTGCACTGGTTGAACCCTCCTCCCAGCCCTAGCAGCCCCATTGTACTTTCTGTCTCTATGAATTTGACTGCTCTGGGTACCTCACTAAGTTCAGGCAGACAGTATTTCCCTTCCCTTTTTTGTGAGTGGCTTAGTGTACCAGCCTCAAATTTCACTTGTGCTGCTGCATAGGTCAGAATTGTTTTCCTTCTCCCAAATGATGCTCCTTTGTGTGTAGCAGTCACCCTCTGTCAGCCCATTCATCTGTCATTGGGCACTCAGGTTGCCTCCACTTTTTTTTTTAAGGACAAACTAGTTTTTTTCTCATTTTTTAATTTTATATTACTTTAAAATATGCATACATACCCTCCACACATATACCAAAAATTCCAAAGTCTGAAAATAAATGGTAGGTTAATTCTAGAACCTGTTAAGGGATTTGCGATATAAGAGCATGGTTGTTTTCAGATCACAAGGAATATAACATTAACATTGCTCAGTTTGCCTTACAACTAGGTACTTGGTGTTAGCATCCATAGATGATGGATACCATTCGTTGTATGTTTTTCTGGGACTGTGTCACTTCACTTAACATAATCTCTTCTAGTTCCATCCATTTACCTGCAAAGTTCATG
>VZQC01001522.1:3267395-3311423 GCA_009823505.1 Rhizomys pruinosus | reverse complement strand
AATTGCTTGTGCTTCATTAGTAGGATCGAAAGGTTATTCCTGGACAAACTGTCAGCCCATGAAAGGAAACAGCCAGAATTGACCAGAGTCCAAGACAACAGCTCCAGAGAGAGTGGACTGTTTTGCTTCTCATCCACCTGTGCCCCTTTTCTAAGCCTAGGGAACAATGTGCGGAAGAGGGGGCGTGGTAGAATGTAAGGGCTGCAATTGGGGTGAATGGTGAAACTACAGCAATGTAGTCTGGACACTGATTTGATTGATTTAGGGCTTTTAAGGTGTTCTCTTCAGCTCAGATTACCTCACTCTCACCTCCTGGAAGAGGTAGAAAACGGATCTCCAGGCCCCAAAGGATGCTCCCATTCCTTGCAAAAGGCAGAGGGCTGCAGGTGTTCAAGATTCAGCCAGTGAGATTGAGTGGCATGAGAGAAACTTTAAAGGATGCCACAGGAAGAGGCCCACACACTGAAGGGGGCTACTCTAGCCCTCCCTCCCCCTGCACGATGGCTTCCATGCTGGATCCCTAGCTGCAAGCAAAAAGTTCCAGCTCCTCAGGCTGACCCAGCACCCACCACCTGCTGGACTCCAGCTTTGAGGACAGTCCATAGGCTGTGTTTGAGGCTCATCAGGACTGCTCTGCATGTAAACCAGAGACTTAGTGCCAGGTTAAAGACACAGGTGTGGTGGCACACACCTTTAATCCCAGTACTCAGGAGACAGAGGCAAGGGCATCTCTGTGAGTTCAAGACCAGCCTGATCTACATAGTGAGTTCCAGGACAGCTGGGATTACAGGGAGACCCTGTCTCAAAAAAAGACAAAGAGAGAGAAAGAGAGAGAGAGAGAGAGAGAGAGAGAGAGAGAGAGAGAGAGAGGAGAGAGGAGAGAGAGAAGAGAGAGACTTATTGGATGTCCTGGCATCTCTGCCATGTTATTGTGGGTGAGGAAGACTGAGGCAGTTTGACCTTGCCTCAAAGACAAGAATCATGTCAATGTCAAGCAATACCACTCTCGTTTTTTCAGATATAAGCCAAAGCCCAATGGGGTAAGTGACATGTTTGAGGGTGATATCCTAATTTTATTTCTGTGGCTGAAGAAATGCTACAAATCGTGTTTCTACCACAGGCCCTTAAGCCCAGGCATCAGAAAGAGCTTCAGCCTGGGCAATTTCACGTCCTGGAGTGATTTCACAGCCTGGCCTAAAATATGACAAGGGATTCATAGACAGAACTGTGGTGAAGTCTCTGGATATCAGCAATGTCTGTTGCTTGTTATTCACAAGAATCATCAAACTGCCCAGTGGGGTGATTGCAGGGGCAAGCTAGCAAAAGCTAGAAGATGATATCTGGCTGTGTGCAGGACCTCTAATTCCATGATCTGTACCTTGGTTTCAGATCTTGTGTTGACAACTTTGTGAACTCCTGGGCTCTGCCATATATGCAGATTTCCTTATCTTGTGAGCAAAATGTAACATGATCTTTTTTTTTAAGTCACATTTAAAATTTTTTAATTAATTAATATTTATTATTTTATGTATAGAGTGTACTGTCTGCATGTAGGTTGGTGCAACTGTGTCATGCAATGTCTTGGAGGTCAGAAGAGGGCGTCGGATTCCTCTGAAACTGGAGTTAAAGATGGTTCTTACCCACCATGTGGGTGCTGGGAATTGAACCCGGGTCTTCTTCAAGAGCAGTCGGCACTCTTAACTGCTGAGCCATCTCTCCAGCCCTTGGAACATGATCTTTAAAAAAAATATTATTTTTATTTTATGTGTATGAGTGTATTGCCTGTGTGTGTGTAAGTGCACCATGTCATGTAATGCTGGTGGAGGTCAGAAGAAAGTGTCCTGAACTGGCATTAGTTGCCATGTGGGTGCTGGGAATTGAACCCAGGTCCTCTGCAAGAACAGCCAGTGCCCTTAACTGTTGAGGCAATGCTCCAGCCCATAGAACATCATCTTTAAACCTTCTTCTTTAATCTCCTGTTTTGTTATCTAGTTAATAACCAGGGCCAGCATTTTGATTGTACCTGTGGAACTCATTTATGGACATTTTATTACTATTCATTCCTACCCTCTTTTGGGTGCAGCCCCTTTTCTTCTAGACAGTTGCAATCAATGGTCAGTTCAATGTGGACATCTCAGCCGTCAACAACTCATATACCTCAGACTCACTATTCACACAATGCAACCAGCAATAGAGTAAAAAATGTCACTGGCTGGTAAAACCTTGACCCCCTCAAGGTAGCATAAGGTAGTAAATGAGTCTGTGGGATTCGCAGTGCCAGATCTGCATTTAGGCCATGACTCTCCCATCTCATTACGATGATGCTGGGGAACTCATCAGCTAATTGCTCTGAGCCTCAGCTTCTCCTGCTCTAAACTGAATATTAGTGTGGTTGTAGGAATTGCAAGCATTGTATGTGTAGGTGCCAGGCAGAGAGGCAAAGTTCAACCAGCGGGTGCTCCTCTTCCCTGAGGTTGGCATACAGATGTTCAATGTATTTTTCTGCCTTATTTTCTATGATTCCTCATATGAAACCACACACAAACTTTAGGTCCCAGCCCAGCCATGTACGTACCTGAACTGGTTTAGCATAGCAGGTGAGAGGGTGACCCACCAAGATTTCTGAACTCAGTGATGCCACTTACACAAGGAATCCCCAGCTATGCTCACACTAAATTAGATAAGCTTCATCAAGTCTCAGCACTGTGCACAGCAGTTTTGCTAGAATGGAAAGCCAGATTTTTGTTTTGTTTTGTTTTGTTTTTTTGTCTTTTCGAGACAGGGTCTCCCTGTAGTTCCAGCTGTCCTGGAACTCAAGCGGTAGACCAGGCTGGCCTTGAACTCACAAAGATCCTCCTGCCTCTGCCTCCCAAGTGCTAGGATTAAAGGTGCGCGCTACCATGCCCGGCGGAAAGCCAGATTTATTCCTGAGTACCAACTCTGCTGAGTTGAAAAGATCACCCAGAAACCTGCTAACATTGGCATTTCCAAAATGTCTCCTAGGGAGCACTGGTTCTGTCTGTATTTGTTGTGGTTGGCACTGTACAGGAAGAGACTATGATACCAATACGTGAGGGAATTTATAGGTCAAGAGGGGCCAAACAAGTTTGTTGACTACAGAACTTCTGAGAGTCTTTTTTATTATTTTTATTTTATGTGTATGAATGTACTGTCTGCAGGTATGTAAGTGCACTTGTGTTGTGCAATGCCCGTGGATGTCAGAAGAAGCTATTGGATCCTCTGGAACTGGAGTTGTAGATGGTTGTTAGCCACCTTATGGATGCTGGGAACTGAACCTGGGTCTCTTGCAAGAGAAGCCAGTCCTCTTAACAGCCGAGCCATCTCTCCAGCTCCTACTTCGAAGAGTCTTTAGCTGCTGATAAACATTGTAAGTTCCTAAGAAGTGACAATAACTGTTATTATTTTCTAAAGTTATGAGGTGGCAGAATCCTTTTGACTGCTTTCTCCAATACTCTACCACATTAGGATTAAGTATTCTACAAAACTCACTTGGAGAAAAATAAATAAGTAAATAAATAAGTAAATGTGAGCCTTCCTAACAACTTGTGGCTCACTCAATATTTACATTCCACTTGGCCAGAACCAAGGCATGTCGGAATATGGTCAGGCTTGCTATCTCAGAGAACTACCAGGCTGGGAGCTAAGAATTACATTGACTTTGATTTTGTGATACTTACCTGACTGACTGGTTCAAGGAGCTGATAAGCATGTAAGTCTTTATGACCCAGTCCTTGTTCCCATAGATACGTGAGCTAAAGTCTCTATGAGGCTTTTTTTTTGTCTTTTTTCGAGACAGGGTCTCCCTGTAGGCCCAGCTGTCCTGGAACTTGCTCTGTAGACCAGGCTGGCCTTGAACTCACAAGGATCCACCTGCCTCTGCCTCCCAAGTGCTAGGATTAAAGGCCTGCGCCACCACTCCCGGCTGAGGCTTTTTTTTTCTGAACATACCTACACCCAGGAGCCATGCCTGTCCAAGTCTTGAAATATCTGCTGTCTAAACTTTCAGCTTGACATTTAGCTTGATCTGTCTCGTTCTGTTTGTTGCTTGTTTTCTATCAGCACACACAGATTGGCACCACTGGCCTCATAGTCCAAGAAGCTCTTCCACTGGTGCCACTCTGGTTGGACATCTTAGTCCACTTCTCTACCCTTACCAATAAGCAAAGCCCTAGAGACGTGCTGAATGGTCAACTCGGACCTCAGTGTTTCCATGTGTCCCGAAGGGCCTGCCCCAGCACCATGGCCTGAACTTTCTTGCACCCAGGCTGTTTATGTCTGTTTCACTTTGTGGATAACTGGCAAGAAGACAAAAGGCCAAAGGGGCAAAGCAGGGACAGCAGCAGAATCAAGAGCTCGGGCAAAGGAAAACAAGATTAGGAGAGAAATGTTAAATTTGGGGCCATAGGCGAGATATTTGGCAGAAAAATCTATCCTGAGTAAGTAAATCAGTTTAATTAATCCCAGGCCAGAAGATGTTTTGCTATTGTTCGAGGATTTGTTATTGTTGTTTTCTAGTCCATGAACTATGCAGAACATGGAAAATCTGATGTGCATATTTCAGGGGTGAGTACTCATGCCATTCATTAGATTAGTGTAGGAGACTATCAGCCCGCAAATGCTTCAGACCACTTCCTGGAACAGGGTCACTGGAATGGCAGACCAACTTGAGCAGAGATGAAAACCCAGATAGGGTTAGGGAGACGGCTCAGTCAGTAAGTGTTTGCCACTTGAGCATGGGGACCCAAGTTCAGACCCCTAGAACCTACATAAAAAGCAGGGTATGGCAGTGTGTGCCTGTGATCCCAGCACTGGAAATGCAGAGACAGGAGGGTCCCTGGGGTCAGCCAGTCTAATAGAATTGGAGTGTTTCAGGTTCACTGAGAAACCTTGCCTCGAAATGTCTTTCCCACCTTGGTATCCTTACTCTTTTAGAAAACCCTCATCTGCTGGGGCATGGTGGTGCACGCCTTTAATCCTAGCACTTGGGAGGCAGAGGCAGGTGGATCTTTGTGAGTTCAAGGCCAGCCTGGTCTACATATCAAGCTCCAGGCCAGCTGGGACTAAAGGGAGACCCTGTCTCAAAAAGACAAAAAAGAAAGCCCTCATCTGTGAGGCTGCCCTCACTCTCCTTGTTAACAGTTTACCCTACTGGAAGCTTTGGTTATGCAGTCTCTTTCATGAGCTCTCTCTCTCTCTCTCTCTCTCTCTCTCTCTCTCTCTCTCTCTCGTCTTTTTGAGACAGGGTCTCCCTGCAGCCACGAACTCACAGAGGTCTGCCTGCCTCTGGCTCCCAAGTGCTGGGATTAAAGGCTCATGAAGTCTCTTTATCGGGAATGTTCTGTCTTTTCCTTGAGCTGCCCTAATGCTCCTCGGGTGTTTACACACTGGCCTGTTCATCCGGATGTTTACACACTGGCCTGTACGTCCCTGTGTATGTGTGCATGTCTATAATGAAGTCTAGCGGGATCGTTGGCTTCTTGAGGTTAGGGCTATGCATTTTATTTATTCGTGAACTTCCTATGGAAAGTGACACTTTTTTCTTTTTTTACAGATAGAGGGTAGTCAAAGGTAGTCAAATGTTCTAACTACAGATAGAAATGTAGTCAAAAATAGTTTCTCAGCACTCTTCCCATAAAATCTTAGGATCTTTAAATGTTAGTTCAACTAGTCTCCTCTTTCTTCCCCACCACATCACCCTCTAACTCATCTTAATCAAAGCAGGTAAGATTTCCACACCCAGACATTCCTGTGGGTCACAGAGGATTGTTCACCTAATCCCATGGGAACCTTACTCTGAGCAAGTCTGGAAGACCGTGGATTTCTTCCTTCTCTTCCTTCTCTTTGAACTAACCAGCTGCCAACCCCTGTGCATTTGAGTGCACAGCACACGTGTAGAGGTCAGAGGACAACGTCAGGTGTCAGTTCTCACTTTTCACCTTGTTTGAGGCAGGGCCCCTGTGCTAGGGATTCTTCTGTCTCTGCCTCCCATCTCCCCACAGGAATCCTGGGATTATCTGGTGGCTGCTGTTGCACTTTTTACCTGGCTTCCAGGGATATAAACTCAGCTCTTTGTGTTTGGGAAGCAAATGCTTTACTTACTGAGCCAGAACCTTGCCTTGTGCCAATTCCTGTTCTTCGTTTGTTTGGACCTTCTGTTTTGGTATTATTTTATATTCTCTCTGCATGATAATAGCTTCCATCCAATACATTTCAAGTAGTAGTTACCTTGAATCTTAAAATCATTTTTCCTTCTTTTTGGAAACAGGGTCTCCCTTTAGTCCCAGCTGACCTGGAGCTTGCTATGTAGACCAGACTAGCCTTGAACTCATAGGGATCCGCCTGCCTCAGCCTCCCAAGTGTTGGGATTAAAGACATGCCCAGCCTAAGACAGTTCTTAGCTGCCATGTGGGTGCTGGGAATCGAACCCAGGTCCTCTGCAAGAGCAGTCAGAGCTCTTAACCACTGAGCTATCTCTCCAGCCCCGGAAATCATTTTTCCTTATCCCTCTTCCAATTCTTGGCTATCGACATAATGATCAAGATCTCAGGGAGATGTGGAAATGGCCCAGTCAAGTGCTTGCTATTCAAGCATGAGAACTTCAGCTCAGATCCCCAGCACCCTTCTAAAAAGCTAGATCATTCACGTGTAATCCCAGGGCTGGGGAGGTGGAGACAGAGGATCCCTGGGGCTTGTTGGCCAGGCAGTCTAGCCAAACGGATAAGCGCCAGGTTCAGTGAGAGTCCCAGACACACACAAAGAGATACAGATGGACAGATATGCCAAAATTTCACATCCTAGAATAAGATCCCGTGACTCAATGTAGAATTTTACTGAGATTTCATTCCCTCATTTGTAAAATCAAAGAGTTAAAATTTGATCTATTTATTGAGTTATTGTGGGGCGTCAAATGGTCATTTCTGTTTGGAACCTGGCTTGCTGGGGTGATGGAAACAGACTTCAGAATGACAGATAGTTGTCTACAGGAGACAATTCTACTTGGTCCTGGACCCACCCTTCTTCCTAACAGAGCCAAGATTGTGCTTGTATCAGTGTAGGATGGCCCAGCAGGTAAAAGCACTTCAGAGCACAAGTCTGAAGACCTGCGTTCAGTCCCCAGAAACCATGGTAAAGCAGCAGTTCCCAAAAGTTGTCCTCTGCTCTCCACCCACGCAGTGTGTCAAAGGTGCACTTACACTCACACACACATCATACACACACAATAATGGAATTTTTAAATGCTCATCTTCCCAGAGACTCCCTTACAATTTGGGTGACCATGTGACACAGTTTATACAAAAGCCAGCTAAGAAGTCCTGGGTAAATTTTTGCTTTCCTGACCCCTTTTTCTCTCTTTACCTCGTCATTCCCTTTCTGTGTTGTTATGAGTATCAATAGGGGAACAGCTGAGTGTGACAGAGCCAAGAGCTGAATGCATCGTAAGCCCCCATGACAGCCCTGAGCAGCTCTCAGCTCTGGATGGTCTCCCCTAAGGTGTCCTGTGTGACATGAATGGCTGTTTCAGGCAGACATAATTTTGTGTGGGTTATTTCTATTATAAAGCATTATAGAACAAACTAAAAGAGAAAAATCCTAGAAATGTGTCCAACTTAGTGAATATTAGTGTTTATCTTCCCTTTCTCCAGCTGTGAATTTCTGCATTCATATAGTGAGGTTCCTAAATCCAATATCCTTTCCTGATTATAAGGTGGAAGAATTGGGTTCTAAAGAGCTAGCCTCTGAAATAAAGGATGTCCCTCTTGGGGGAACCTCAGAAAAGTTTAGGCACAAGTACAGTACCTATGACACATTACCTATGGAGATGTTGCATCCTAATCAAAGCAGATGTTAACATCTGAGAGGAACACATGATTCTTGGCATCCTTTTCTTGGTGTCACACATATTTGAGAGTAAGAAATCTGGTACCCTCCTCCTTGCTAGGGCTAGGGTTCAGTGTGGGGTGCCATTCTCTCCTGCACCCAGCATACTTTTACAGGATCAGGCTAGTGCCTCCAACACCCTCTCTGCCCACTGCAAATCCTGTTGTCTTCCTGGCACAGATGATTCGACGTGATCATACCTCCTACTGCTGCATCACTGGGCCCAATGGCACCATCAGTGCGATGAAAGCCCATGCAAGCCTCCAGGCCAAAAGGCAGCAAGTGAAAAGAAAGTTTAATAAAGCATTTTTTTTTAATTACATGGCAAAGCTGGGCGTGGTGGCACGCGCCTTTAATCCTAGCACTTGGGAGGCAGAGGTAGGCAGATCTCTGAGTTCAAGGCCAGCCTGGTCTACAGAGTGAGTTCTAGGACAGCTGGAGCTATAGGGAGACCCTGTCTCGAAGAGACAAAAAGACACACACAAAAAAGAATGTTAGAAACCAAACACGTAAAAAAAAAAAATACATGGCAAAAAGGTAAAATCTTGGCCTGAGGAGATAGCTCAGTCAGGAAGCACTGGCCTTTAAACATGAGGACCTAAGTTTGATCTCCAGAATACATGTAAAAATGTCAGGTGTGGTGGTGGGCGCACACAGGAGGCTCCCAGGGCTTGCAGGGTAGTCAGTCTAGCTTAGCTAGTGTGCAGCAGGTCAGTGAGAGACCCTAAGTCCAAAGAAGTGGATGGTATTCTGAGGATGACACATGAGGTTGTCCTCTGGCTTACACACACACACACACACACACACACACACACACACACACTCATCCACATACATAAAAAAAAATAAAGTAAAAATCTCCTTTTACTACAAAAGAAAATCACACAATGAGATGATTGTGCTGTGCCTTTGAATAGACATGGTTTCTCTCCCCTAAGGCTCCCTGAAGCTCAGGGCAGTTCTGTTCCATCCACCAGAGCTTTTCCTGGTGAGTGTGCTGTGACCTTCTCTCCACCCTTCCAGTTCACATGCTCGTCTCTCATGGCCTTCACAAGCCAGTCCCTCTCTGATCCCTGCTCAGAGTCACTGGTGTCATTCCCCTCTACAGCCAGCAGCTTGGAGTAGTTGATCTTCCGCTCTTGGGGGAGCCTGGGCTGGATGGACAGGAACAAGGCCAGCCAGAGCAGCAGGACCATGCAGCAGGCTTGGTAGAGCACAGCCAGACCGAAATGCATCACCACAAAGCCCCCCACAAAGCTGCCCAGGCTGCAGCCACCCTCATACAAGTGGCCTTGGAATACGTTGCTCAGAGATCTGTCCATGCCAGAGGTGGCCAGGTCCTGTACGGAGGCCCTCACAGCCCACCACAGAGCCCCATTGCTGACAGCACCCAGGATCTGAATGGGGAGGACGGACCACCAGCTCCAGAGGAAAGAGTAGTAGAGCAGCTGTGCAGCCAGGCAGCCCAGCGCCAGCGCCAGCATGCCCACTTTGGACAGTTTCCTAAGCATGGAAGTTCTGAATGGATGAAGCAGGATTTCTCCCAGCAAGCTGAGAGCCACTGAGAAACCCATCACCAGCTTGCTACTGCCGTGGTCCTTCATAAGCCAAAACAGAAAGTTCTGCACAGTACTGGCAACGACTCCTATCCAAAAGACAGTGAGGGCTAGGAGGA
Organism: Rhizomys pruinosus; assembly: GCA_009823505.1. Lineage (NCBI taxonomy): Eukaryota > Metazoa > Chordata > Mammalia > Rodentia > Spalacidae > Rhizomys > Rhizomys pruinosus. The sequence continues at coordinate 3,301,849 of VZQC01001522.1, read as the reverse complement.
TGAGGCGGGAGTCATCCCTTATGAGAGACAGTGCTTTGATGGTTTTGTAGCTGGACCCCTGCTGCTGGTAGATGGGGACAGGAAATGCAATGCTCACCACTAAGGCTAGGGTGCTGACCAGTGAGTAGCTATAGAAATACATCACACCCGGAGGGCCAGTGGTCATTAGAAAGCACTCCAGCTGCTCCACCAAGACTGCGATGCCACACACACCTGCTGATGTACCCAACAATCTCCACATCCACAGGCCTTTGTTCCGGTCAGCAGCGTCCACAAAATCCAGGTATTCGTGAAGGCTGTCGTCTGCAACCTGGTCCAGAGGGGCTGTCAGTAGCTCCCAGAACACCAGGAACACCAGGGAGAGGAGGAAAGTCCACTGCAGCCCCTTCAAGGAGAGATCAAGGGCATGCACATCTCCCTGGGCCACGGACAAATTGACTGGACTTCCAAGGGCTACAACCACAGGAAAGAGACCCAGGGTAACATAACCTCTCCCAAAAGCATCTTCCCTGGAATTATCTTTCCCTGCTGAAGTGACAGGATGGAGAGCTTGATTGGTGGTCCTGGCTCCTTCAACTGAGCCCACTAAATAGCCCTGCAGATCACTGAATGTTGCTTGGTGATTTTTGCCAGATCCATTTGGGAAGCCAGAATTTTCCAGGGCTCTAGCGTGTCTTCTGCTTGGGAGGCTGGGTGCTCCTGTTGGGTGGTTTGGGGTCCACCCTTGGGCAGAGGTGATGGCCACAGTTCGTGTGACTCCCAGTGGTAGGACTGTGGCGGTCATTCTACTGCCTTCATTACAAAAGTGGTTGCCCAGATTTCTGTCCACCGGTGGAACGAGGACCATCAGGAGGCTAGCTCCTGCCGAGCCCAGCAGCGAGCCTGTCAGAAACAGTCTCCTTTTCTGGTAGCGTTTGACCAGGAAGGCACAGAGAGGAACCCAGCAAGCTGTGATCAGATGTTTGGTCCCCATGAGGACGCCCACCCAGGGCGCGGCCAAGCCCAGCTGCCTCAGGTAGAGGGTCAGGAACGGGGTCACGCAGGCATCCCGGACCCCGCACACCAGGTGGAAGAGCCTGGCCACCACCAGCGCCCTGGGGACGTCCCACTGCGGGTTGGGGCTCATGGCTGCCGGACTCCGTCAGACGCCGCAGAAGGGCGCAGGGAGGGGCTGGGCGTGGGGCCGGAACCGGGCGGGGGCAGCAGCGGCCAGGGCGCGCACCGCTCCATGGCCCGGGGAGGGAGGACGGCGGGCTCCCGACTAGGAGAGAATGGGACAGCGCCGCCCCCTCCCCCCGCCCCCACCGCTGCCCAGCGTCGCCCCGGTCACCGGGTCAACCGCCGCCCGGCCCCCACGTCAAGCCACCCACCCGGAAGTGGCCCCGCCCCGGGGTGAGGTGCGGCGGGGACGGAGCCCGCGCACCTGTTTGCTGCACCTGCGGGCCACACCTACCGCATCCTGCTTCCTCCCCGCCCCACCTGCCGGGACCTGCGCAGATGGTCTACGGTCCAGTCCTGTGGTGTGTTGCGAGCTAGGCTACAGGTCTCGCCTGTCTCCTGGCTGCCTGGTGCCCAAAGTCCTTGGACTGACTGCTTCAGGCAACTAAAATTGTCAGGAAGAGAGTAATCCCACACACCGCTCTTCCGCGGGTCACCCCTCTAACTTGGGTCCTTATTGATAGGCCCTCTGATCCACAGAGTTGGTCCTGTTTACTGTAAGTGAAACCTATCTTGATCCCCAGGCCTCACACCTCCCCTATCCTGCTTTGCTTTTCTCCACTGACTTCAGTATTAAGTGACCTTATTTATCTTGTTTCCATGGGCACCAAAACTCAAGGGAGATAGGTATTTTGGTTCCCAGGTCTTAGAACTGTTTCACCACATTTAAGCTGGCCCTGGAAAAGGTGTGACCTTGAACCATACACTTTATTTTCAGCCAGGGCAATCTCCAAAGAAGACCAACAGCCAAGAGCAGTCAGGAGACTCTGGGATCCAATCCTGATAGTATGTCACAGCCCCAAACAGTATGTACATACTGGACAGTTTTATCTACATCTAATAGAGAGCAGACACCTGCCCTGTTTGGAAAGTGTGCTCCAGAGATGCTTACCTGACAGTGAAACAGAGAGCCTTCTCTAGAGGCTGTATATTATACAAGCACTTCAAAAATTGTAGGTCAAGGAGCTGGAGAGATAGCTCAGTGGTTAAGAATATTGGCTGCTCTTGCAGAGGAACCAGGTTTGATTCCCAGCAGCTAAACTGGTCCTAACTCCAGTTCCAGGGGATCCAATGCCCTCTTCTAATCTCTGAAAGTCATTGCACAACATACATATGCATTTACATACATACAAGTTATACACTCATACATGTAAAATTAAAAAATTCTGTAGGTCAAAAGAAATGGCTTAACTAGCCTAGTAAGTTTTTCCACAGGTGAATTTAGTGGTGTCCTCATTGTGAGAACTGGCTACAGGTTTTGTTAGAGGCATTTCATCTCTTTCATAGAGATTCTAGCAGTTCAAATCATTTGAGAGTGTCACAGGCCTTGCTCCAAAGTGGCCCCACATACAGCCACTTTTCTCACACCCAGAGCTGAGGTGCTAGGGAAGCACTCTGCCACTGAGATACATCCTCAGACCTGATTGGGTAAACTTCATACAAGTTTTGCTCAGGGTACCTCATTTGTAGATGGCATCCTGTAGATGGCAGAATTTGGTTCAAGAATGACTTTCATTGTAAACTGGTAGGTGGATGGGGAGGAGGCAGTCCAGTACTCTCACCTAGCATTAACAATTCTTTTTTTATATATTCTATTTATTTTTTTAATTTTATGTGTATGAGTGTATTGCCTCCATGTATGTAAGTGCACCCATATCATGCAATGCCAGTGGAGGACAAAGAGGGTGTTGGATCCCCTGGAACTGGAGTTACTGACAGTTGTCAGTTGTCATGTGGATGCTGGGAATCAAACCCAGGCCTTATGCAAGAATAGCCATCTCTCCAGCCCCCACACTAACAACTCTTAATGGTTACTTAAAAATGAATGGTGCCAGGCATGGTGGCGCACACCTTTAATCCTAGCACTTGGGAGGCAGAGGCAGGCAGATCTTTGTGAGTTCAAGGCCAGCCTGGTCTACAGAGTGAGCTACAGGCAAGCTGGGACTTAAAGGGAGACCCTGTCTCGAAAAGACCAAAAAAAGAATGGCTAGCCAGGTGTGTTGGTGCACACCTTTAATCTCAGCACTCAGGAGGCAGGCTGATCTCTGTGAGTTCAAATGAGTTCCAGGCCAGCTGGGGCTACAGGAAGACCTTGTCTCAAAAAGACCAAAAAAAGAAAAGAAAAAAAAAGATTGTCTATAGTCAGATGTGGTGGCTCAAGCCTTCTAGCCTAGCACTCAGGAGGCAAAGGCAAGTGTATCTCAGTGAAATTGAGGCCAGCCTGGTCTACATAGTGAGCTACAGGTCAGCTAGGACTACAGGGAGACCCTGTCTCAAAAACAAACAAACAAACAAATAAACAGCACTAAATACCAAAACCTAATGGTTACTAGCTGAGTATGGTGGTACATGCATATAATCCCAACACTTGAGGGGTGGAGGCAGAAGGTCAGCCTCAGCTACATGAAACTTTGTACATACACGCACGCACACACACACACACACACACACTCTAATGGTTGATGGGTATGGTGGCATAGGCATGTAATCCCAGCATCTAAGAGTTAGTACGGGGGATTCAGGAATTCAAGACCAGCCTTAGTTACATGAGGCCCTACTTTAAATAAAATTACTTCCCCCACAATGATTTCAAATCTTCAGATTGGTATGAAGTATTTAACATCACTCCAGTGCAGAAAAAAAATTGAAGCTCACTCAAATTTAGTGAGGCTGTAGTCATTTCATTTCAGAACACTGAAGACTGCCGTTCCCCTCCTTCCTCCAGCAGTCACACCTGGCCTTCACATGCCAAGCTCCACATTGCTGCCCACAGCTGCACTCATTCCCTATGAAACCCCTTGAGCTTGTATGCTTCTGGCTACCTGAGAGCTTTTCCTGTTTCCTATGTCCGTGGGGAGCAGAGAGACTCTGTAAACCAAGGCTACCTTTAGGCCCACCTGTTCAATGAGCACGCAGCCCTTTCTTCTATCCTTCCTAGTTTTGAGAATGGGTCCTGGAGACTCTGGCCATCTAGAGATTGGAACTAGCAGAAAGGCAAACAGTCTTACAGGGATCTCAGAGAAGTAACTCCTGAAGGTCTCCAGATGGTAAAGAAAAACTTTGAGTGGGTTGCAGATAGAGTAGAGCTGCTTCTGAAATCAGAAAGTCAGTGCAGGGTTGTAGTACTGATGGTTCAACTTCTGATCTTAGTCACTGTGAGAAAATCAAGAAGGCTTGTGGAAATTTTGGGATTCCATGTGAGCTTCAGGTAACATCTGCCCATAAAGGACCAGATGAAACTCTGAGGATTAAATCAGAATATGAAGGGGACGGCATTCCTACTGTATTTGTGGCAGTGGAAGGCAGGAACAATGGTTTGGGACCAGTGCTCTCTGGTAACACTGCGTATCCAGTTATCAGCTGTCCACCCATCACACCAGACTGAGAAGCTCAGGATGTGTGGTCACCTCTTCAGCTACCCAGTGGTCTTGGCTGCTCAACCATACTTTCTCCAGAAGGATCAGCTCATTTTGCTGCTCAGATATTGGAGTTAAACAACCATTTGGTATCGGCCAAACTATGAGCAAACTTTTTTTTAATAATTAAAAAAATTATAATTTATTATTTTTTATGTGTATGAGTATACTGTCTGCATGTAGGTTGGTACACCTGTGTTGTGCAATGCCACAGAGGTCAGAAGAGGGCATCGGATTCCCCTGGAACTGGAGTCAAAGACGGTTCTTAGCTGCCATGTGGATGCTGGGAATTGAACCTGGGTCCTCCGCAAGAGCACTGGGTTCTCTTAACCGCTGAGCCATCTCTCCAGCCCAATAATGTCATTTTTTAATTTTTAGGAGAAAGTTACATATTTCTAGCATAGCTATGTTAAAAAATTATCAAGATGATTTTACATCAGAAAACAAAATTAAATTTACTAGTGGACAAATGCTTGTCTAGAATTGTGGGTTTTTAAATTTTTTAACTTGGTAATGGTGTCATAAGGTGTAATCCCAGCATTTTGGAGGCAGAGGCAGCATGCTCACTTTAAATTCAAGGAAGCCCTGTGCTAAATAATGGGTTCAACACTTAAATTAATCTCATCCACTGTAATGGTCATTGCTGGGTCTGGGTAGGTAACTAAGGCAAAGAAATAGTCTTGGGGGCTAGAGAAGAGCTCAGCAGTTAAGAGTATATGCTGTTGCTCTTGCAGAGGACCAGTACTTATATTGTACATGTAAGAACAATGTATTCCTCTCCAGGTATGGTCTGTAATTTTATGAGTGATACTAGTCATTGCCTAAGAAAATAAATAAATATTTTCATTAAAAAAAATACAAACAGGAGGCCTGGAGAGATGACTCAGCAGTGAAGAGCACTTGCTGCTCTTGCAGAGGACCTAAGCTCAGTTCCTAACCCCACATCAGGCAGCTCACAACCACCTGTGACTCCAGATCCAGGGGGCTCTGATGCCCCCTTCTGACCTCTTTGGATACCTGCACATATACAAACACACAGATCACCTAAATAAAAATAAGGTAACATCTTAGAAAGAAATGGGCTTACTGCCCTTGCAGAGGATCCTAGTTCAGTTCCCAGCACCCACACCAGGCAGCTCACAACCACCTATAACTCCAGCTACGGGGGGATCTGATGCCCTCTTTTGGCCTCCTAAGACATAGGCACATTCACAAATTAAAATTATGCAGACAAACAAATAGTGCTGGTGAGGTGGCTTCTCAAGTAAAGGTGCTTGCCAATAAGGGCCTTCATGGTGGAAGAGAGAACCAACCTCCACAAGTTGTGCTCTCATTCCCACACGTGTGCTGTGGCACACACACACACACACACACACACACACACACACACGCAAGCACGCGCACACATAATTTTTTTAATTTTATTTATTTTTTTATGTGTATGAATGTACTGTCTGCATGCAGGTCTGTGCACCCGTGTCATGCATGCCGCAGAGGTCAGAAGAGGGCATCGGATTCCCCTGGAACTGGAGTCAAAGACAGTTCTCAGCTGCCATTGTGGGTGCTGGGAATTGAACCCGGGTCCTCTGCAAGAGCAATTGGTACTCTTAACTGCTAGGCCATCTCTTCAGCCCTCATAATTTTTTTTTTTAAATCGCAAACATTGTTGGGTTCCAGATGAAAGCAGATATACACTAGTGTGTTTTTATTGATAGCATGGTTCTCTTCTCTACCGAAACAGATCTGCTCTGGTGTAAGTAAAGTGAACAGTGGCCTGAGAGCTGGGAGGGGATGACTCAGCAGGGAGCACAGACAGGATTACTTACCTACTTCCAGTCCACCCCCAGTTGGCCAAAGGGCTTTGCACAAAAATTGTATCCAGCAACTCTAACCTGCCCTTTTAAAATATTTATTATTTTCATTTTATGTGTATGAGTGTATTGCTTGCATGTGTGTAAGTGCACCTGTGTTGTGCAATGCCCATGGAGGTCCGAAGAGGTCAGAAGAGGGCATCGGATTCCCCTGGAACTGGAATTATGGATGGCTGTTTGCTGCCATGAGGATGCTGGGAATTGAATCTGGGTCTTCTGTTCTTCAGGTCCTGACTCCCTTTTGTACAGTGCTAGGGATCTAACCTAGGGCCTCCCACATACCAGGCAAGTCCTCAAATACTGAGCTACCAGGCCACATCTGCAGCCTTCTGACACTGGTTTTTAGGATGTGGTAGGGAGCTGGAATGGATGAAGACAGCTCGAGATGTGGGAGGTGAAAATTATCCCAGGAGTGATGTTTCCAGGAGAAGCTGGGCCATGTGCACAAACTCATTCCTTCCCAGCTTTGCTCAGCAATTCTCGGTCTTGGTCTGGATCCCTCTTCATCACAGTGTGCTTTGGGCCAGCTCCCTGGATTCCCAGGCACTCTCTGGTTCTCGGTCCAAGCAGAGCTGCTCAGTGGGGCTGGGCGTTCCTCCTGGCTGTCTGTGAGTGTTGTGGGATGCGTAGGTAGTGTTTCTTTAATCTCTGGCCCGCTGCCTCTGGACCCAGCTCTTCCACCAGCCTGGCAGGTTCAATGGATGATGCCAGAGAATGTGTTAATGGGCATCAGAAGGGGCTTGGGCCTGGATGTGGTTCTTTCAGTCTCCTGCCCATGTGAACTGAGCCCTGATGTCTTGTATTTCTGGGCTGGGGAACATGGCTCTGGGCAGGGATCAGCTTCGAATCTGCAATGGATAAAGACCAGGTCAGAGCAGTGGTCTCAGGAATCAGCATATTTGAAAGGCAGCCCAGTCATTGCAGGCTACAGAGAAGGGGCCATGAGAAGGCAGAGGACAAATCAGAGGAGGAAGCCGCTGTGAGCCTGGGTTCCCCAGCAGTGAGAGTGGTGCTTGGACCAGGGTCACTGTCTTTGTGTCTATCTCTCTGGGAAAAACCTGCAAAAGTCACAAAATGAGGGGTACAGATGCCCTCAAAGGTAAGTGCTAGCAGAGGGGCTGGAACAGGGAGTTGCAGGCTGTGTGTTCCCNTATTTTTTTATGTGTATGAATGTACTGTCTGCATGCAGGTCTGTGCACCCGTGTCATGCATGCCGCAGAGGTCAGAAGAGGGCATCGGATTCCCCTGGAACTGGAGTCAAAGACAGTTCTCAGCTGCCATTGTGGGTGCTGGGAATTGAACCCGGGTCCTCTGCAAGAGCAATTGGTACTCTTAACTGCTAGGCCATCTCTTCAGCCCTCATAATTTTTTTTTTTAAATCGCAAACATTGTTGGGTTCCAGATGAAAGCAGATATACACTAGTGTGTTTTTATTGATAGCATGGTTCTCTTCTCTACCGAAACAGATCTGCTCTGGTGTAAGTAAAGTGAACAGTGGCCTGAGAGCTGGGAGGGGATGACTCAGCAGGGAGCACAGACAGGATTACTTACCTACTTCCAGTCCACCCCCAGTTGGCCAAAGGGCTTTGCACAAAAATTGTATCCAGCAACTCTAACCTGCCCTTTTAAAATATTTATTATTTTCATTTTATGTGTATGAGTGTATTGCTTGCATGTGTGTAAGTGCACCTGTGTTGTGCAATGCCCATGGAGGTCCGAAGAGGTCAGAAGAGGGCATCGGATTCCCCTGGAACTGGAATTATGGATGGCTGTTTGCTGCCATGAGGATGCTGGGAATTGAATCTGGGTCTTCTGTTCTTCAGGTCCTGACTCCCTTTTGTACAGTGCTAGGGATCTAACCTAGGGCCTCCCACATACCAGGCAAGTCCTCAAATACTGAGCTACCAGGCCACATCTGCAGCCTTCTGACACTGGTTTTTAGGATGTGGTAGGGAGCTGGAATGGATGAAGACAGCTCGAGATGTGGGAGGTGAAAATTATCCCAGGAGTGATGTTTCCAGGAGAAGCTGGGCCATGTGCACAAACTCATTCCTTCCCAGCTTTGCTCAGCAATTCTCGGTCTTGGTCTGGATCCCTCTTCATCACAGTGTGCTTTGGGCCAGCTCCCTGGATTCCCAGGCACTCTCTGGTTCTCGGTCCAAGCAGAGCTGCTCAGTGGGGCTGGGCGTTCCTCCTGGCTGTCTGTGAGTGTTGTGGGATGCGTAGGTAGTGTTTCTTTAATCTCTGGCCCGCTGCCTCTGGACCCAGCTCTTCCACCAGCCTGGCAGGTTCAATGGATGATGCCAGAGAATGTGTTAATGGGCATCAGAAGGGGCTTGGGCCTGGATGTGGTTCTTTCAGTCTCCTGCCCATGTGAACTGAGCCCTGATGTCTTGTATTTCTGGGCTGGGGAACATGGCTCTGGGCAGGGATCAGCTTCGAATCTGCAATGGATAAAGACCAGGTCAGAGCAGTGGTCTCAGGAATCAGCATATTTGAAAGGCAGCCCAGTCATTGCAGGCTACAGAGAAGGGGCCATGAGAAGGCAGAGGACAAATCAGAGGAGGAAGCCGCTGTGAGCCTGGGTTCCCCAGCAGTGAGAGTGGTGCTTGGACCAGGGTCACTGTCTTTGTGTCTATCTCTCTGGGAAAAACCTGCAAAAGTCACAAAATGAGGGGTACAGATGCCCTCAAAGGTAAGTGCTAGCAGAGGGGCTGGAACAGGGAGTTGCAGGCTGTGTGTTCCCTTAGGAACCTCAGAAATTTAGTATTAGCTTCTTGCCAATGCTGGCCATTCATCCATCTCCTCCCCCTGGGTCAACTCAGAGGGCACAGGCCTAAGTCCTTGCCAACCAGGGACCTGCTTGGCCACAGACTCTGACTGATAAGTACCCTGGGTCAAAGGCAGGAGACAGCAGGAGTTTATATTTGCCTGATGGGTCCTAGAGGCCTCAGGGTGGAGGGGCCTGCTTACCTGACCACATCCCTGAAAGTGCGCCGGCTGTCCTTGTCCAGCCACAGTGTCAGCAGCCTCTGGTCCTGGCTTTGGACATGGATACTGGATGTCCGGAAGGTGTTTGTCACTGTCTACACCAGAGAGACAGCTTCTGTGAATGTCACCTTTGCTCAGCAGCTGGCCCTGCAGACACTTCCTAGCCTGTACTCAGGTGTGTTTCCCATTCAGCTCAAAGAGACCCTCTTCTCTTCCTTCTCTTTCAGTAGAGAGGAGAACCATGCTGGAGTCTGTCAGCCAGAAGTTACTGGGAAGAGACTCTGAGCAGTGACACATGCATGAGATGCCTCCGTCGCTGTTGCACTTGAATCCTGCTTTGCTTTGGCAATTCTTTGTCCAGCCAATTGTTTTCATTTTGTTTTTTAACAGGGTCTCCCCAAAGCCCCAGCTGGCCTGGAACTTGCTATGTAGACCAGGCTGGCTTCGGTCTCACAGAGATCCACCTGCCTCTGCCTCCCAAGTGCTGGGGCTAAAGGTGTTGTGCCAGCACGCCTGGCCCTATCTTTCATTTTGAATACAAAGTAGAATGCCGTGGGCAGGGCATGCCAGGTTTTCTAGTTAGAGTGCCCATGTACCCTGGATATCTTCTATTGCAGACATGTTGTCATGCATGGAATTCATGAGTACTTCTGAAGCTTCTTAAATCCTGACCCCAGTTCTCAGTATTGAATTACACATAAAAATCCTCTACCTGGTGCAAACATAGATAGGATGTCTAGGAAGCAGCAAAATAAAAGCAGAGGACTCTGGACCTTGTGGCTGCCAGAAGAGCCTTGCCCATCCCCCACAAAGACAGGAGTTTTGGGTACACAGACAGCAGGGACCCTGGGGTGGCAGGAGGCCTCACAATCTGTTTCTCTCAAGTGCTCTCAACCCTGGATACTTATAAGAATCACACAAAGGGGAGAGAGTGGAAGAGGAAGCGGGAGGGAGGACAACGGGATGCAACAGCTGCATTCGTGAACTCACAGTAGCTGAGGTTGCTGCACAAGATCAAGCCCATCAACATGCTAGCATGGAGGGGGGAGGGCTCATGAGCACCCACCCCTAACTGAGAGCTATGGAGAGGGACGGCTTCTGAGGGAGGGACGGTCCATTCTTTTTAAGGGTGTGTCCTGTCCAGTGGACAGCACAACACGAGCATATGAGCATCATAAATTAGAGTCAATGAGTTACTAAAAAAAAGTGGACATAAAGTTGAAGGGGTAGGGAAGCAAGGATAGCTGTGGGAAGTGTTGGGGAGGAGTCAGGATGAATACGATCAAAGTACATTGAATGAAATTCTCAATTAATAGAAATTTTTAAAAAGGATCATATGAAATTAGAGGTTCTCCTTTCAGCTTAGACAAGAGTGTTTTTTAAAGTTCCCTATTATACCCAAATTAACAATATACAGTCAATGATAAACAGCTTAATGCAGAAAAGTTGGCCCAGCTAAACACTAAGAGGAAGAAAAGCCTCAGACTGCTACAGACATCAAACATCTCTGTGGATCCTAATTGTAACAACTATTTATAATGTACCCTAATGAACTTTACCTTTCAGGTGCCATAAAGTTTGAATATGAGAGACTTCCTTACCTCCTTTTCATAGAAAAAAGAAAAACATGATGGTAATGAAGTCATTCCCTAACTGTAAACTAGAGCAGACTATTATAGAGGTAATCTCTTATAAAAGTGATATAGTTGCCTTCTTTAATTGACTGATAGTCATAGGAACTGTGAAAGGATAATTCTCTATTCAGAGCCAAATATAATACTAAAGTCTATATAAGCTGGGTAATTGAGTAAAATATATTAATCCAGGAGAGCTCTGTTATCAGAAATGGATTATTCAGCCAAGGAGATGTTGGCTAGGGGATCCAAGCCCCCCAAAAGATAAAGGCTTTTTGCCAGCAAACTTAGATACCTGCAAGAAGAGAGGCAGTGAGGCCCTGCTGTTGAAAACCTGGTGTAAGCATGGGAAAGATATATTGAGACCACACTTGGAAGTATACAGTTGGCCTCTGGAATGCCAGAAAGTATTATCAAAGGCCACTAAATCAATAAAACAAATATCAGTCTCCTTGAGTCAAGCAAGACTCCTCCATCAGCATCAGCTACACCTCACCTGCCTGGAAATACTGTGCAGCAGTAGCAGCCAAATGTCTGTATATCCCAAATCTAATTGGCTATTAGCTCTCCCCTTGGAGGAATAATTCATGGCTGATGCCACAAGCTTAAGTCTTCTAGTGGTTAGGAGATGTTACAAGCCACAGTAAGACCTTGTCAGCCTTTACAGAAAAGCTATAGTTCATGGATTAGCATACCACCCAAACATCTGTGTCTATACCAATGTAACCTACCATAATAATTAGTACTGTTTAAATGCCTATATATCTAATTGCTTTTGCTTCATCAGTGTTGAAAGGTTATTCCTGGATAAACTGCCAACCCATGAAAAGGAAACAGCCTGAACTGATCAGAGTCAACCAAATGACACTCCAGAGAAAGTAGACTGCTTGTGCTTCTGCCCACTTGTGTCCCTTTTCTAAAGCCTAGGGAACAATCTGCGGAGGAGGGGGCCTGGTAGAATGTAAGGGACGTGATTGGGGTGATTGTGAAACTAAGCAATAGACTGGATTCTTATTTGATCAACATGATAGTACATATAAGCTCCCCCAGCTGGACAATGGGGGCCTCGGCTGTATAAGTTTGGGCATAGCTACTTGCAAATTGGTTTTACATGAAGGATGCTTGCATTCATTACTTATTACCTTTTTTTTAAAATTTTATTTATCATATTTTTATGTGTATGAGTGTACTGTCTGCATGTAGGTTGGTGCACCCGTGTCATGCAATGCTGTGGAGGTCAGAAGAGGGAGTCAGATTCCCCTGGAACTGGAGTTAAAGACGGTTCTTAGCCATCATGTGGGTGCTGGGAATCAAACCCAGGTCCTCTGAAAAAGCAGTCAGTGCTCTTAACCACTGAGCCATCTCTCCAGCCCCTACTTATTACCTTTTATTTTAAAAAAAGTTCTCTATTGTAGGTGGGAGAGCAGACTCAGTGTTGTCTTTAGCAGTACTAGCCCTATCCTTTGTCTGGTAGTGGTGGAAACCAGCAAGACTGGATGTTTTAGCTGAAGTTCTGTGGGCTAGAGTCTGTCAGCCAGAAGTTACTGGGAAGAATGTGCAAGAATATCCCAGAAGGGGGTCAAGAACGGGTGCTGGACTGTCCAGGTTCTAATCTTCTGCCACTTACTAGCTGTGTGACTTTGGGCATATTTTTTTTTCAATTTATTTTCTTTTATGTGTATGAATGTTTTGCCTGCATGTATGTAAGTATACCATGTGCATGCAATGCGTGTGGAAGCCAGAAGAGGTGTCACATCCCCTGGAACTGGAGTTTTGGACAGTTGTTAACTGCCATGTGGATGCTGGGAACTGAACTGGGGTTCTCTGCAAGAGCAGCCAGTGCTGTTAACCACGAGCCCTCGCCAACCCTTAAGTATATCTATATCAATATTATATATATATATATATATATATATATCTTAATTTCTGTGCTATTTAGAAAGAAACATGGTAATAATAGCAACTGGCTTATGAGTCCTTCCTCATCAGAAGTGTATGTTAAGTGCTTAGAACTGAACCTGGGACACAGTAAGAGCTGTGTTAGTATTGAGTGTTCATTGTCATTGTTATTATTATTATTATTGTTGTAATTTGCCCAGAAGATTATAAGGATAAATAGTGATGTCAGCAAAGGCTCAATGGTCAGAGAAAGAGGGAAACCACTCTAGGTTCTTTTTTTTTCTTTTCAAGGCAGGGTCTCCCTGTAGCCTTAGCTGTCCTGGAACTCACTCTGTAGACCAGGCTGGCCTTGAACTCACAAAGATCTGCCTGCCTCTGCCTCTTGAGAGCTAGGATTAAAGGGGCGCGCCAACATGCCCGGCTTCACTCTAGGTTCTTAATTCTGCTCCCTACCGAAGCTCCCTCCCACTTGTCCCTTTCCCATGTGAATCTGAATAGGTGAGCTGTGAGTGAACAGAAAGATTTACCCAAGTCTCCATGAGAGGAGATGGGGGGCAGACCCCATGACAGCAGGTGACAAAGGGGAGAGGGGACTCCTACTTATATAACAAAATCAGGGGCTGGAGAGATGGCCTAGCAGTTAAGAGCATCGACTGCTCTTGCAGAGGACCCAGGTTCGATCCCAGCACCCCACTGGTGGCTGAGAACCGTTTCTACTACTCCAATTCCAGGAAAACTCCAGTTCCAGGGGAATCTGACACCCTCTTCTGACCTCCACGGCACTGCACAACACAGGTGCACAAACCTACATGCAGACAGTACATTCATACACATAAATAAATAAATAAATAATTTTTTTTTTAAAAAAATCAGAGGTAGATTAGGTGCCCTGGAGCTCTTAGCTATGGGAAGGGTGTGTTGCAGGCAGGTGGACAGATGGTGGAGCCAGGTAGGCTGTAATTAGCTAACAAGATGATTATCTACACTGGGACATCATCATAACCTTTCGGAAATACCTAGAATGGCTACAGGAGGCTGAGATCCTGTAGAGTTGGGGTTAGAAGAAGCCAGGTACATAAACGGTACCCAGCTACCTACATGTGGTGAGAGAATAGAGGTCCTATAATTGATGAGACCGAGGCCCAAGGGACTGAAATATGACCCACGGACCTCCCCAGTGGCAGCGCCAGGCTCAGCACACTACTTCTGACTTCTTCCACTGCATCCGGATGCTCTAGGTGTCCCTGAAGGACCCAGATCTGCACTCTAGATGATCAGAGACCATCTGCTGGCCTCCCGACAGGGCTGCAGTGTAGCAGGGGCCTCTGGGATCTGCATGCACCCTACCTCCTCAGCTGTGGACCGTGAGGGCCACACACGTCTATAGGAGGCCAGTGGCAAGGGCCCACCACAGACCTTGCAAAGGGGGTCATTCTGCAAGAGGGAGGGGCCAGGCAAAGTGCGGCTAATTTCCTCCTGGTCCCTGTTGGTGCCTCTTGTGTTCCGTGCCCCAAAGCCTCACTGCTTCTGTTCTTGTCTTGCTGGCTTCACTCCTGTGTTTCAGGTGTTCAGCCCAGCCAAAGCCTTAAGCACGTCAGGCCAGCCACAAGGCCCTTGCCCATGCTGTCGTCCCAGCTGGCAGCACCTTTGGTCCAGCTCACCAGGAGCTTTCTCTCTGTTACTCAGTGTTTACCATCTGATCCCAGCACACAGACAGACCTGGGTTCCAAGAGAGAAAACACAGCTACTGTAATCTTCCCACAGTGTCAGTATGGGATAAAAGGGAACTTGCTGGAGTAATTACTTTAGATATCCAAAAGTCCCTGACCAGGTTGTTTAATGAGGTAAATAAACAGAAGCATATATAAGGAAGTGGCTTTCAAAGAGAAGTTACAACCCAAGGTTAGCCATGCCCACCTTAGAGCTTCAAGCTTAAATACCATGCTGCCTTATGGTAAGGAGGTCTAAACCCAAGTGGAGCTCTACTGCAGTGGGCAGGCTGCCTCAGAGAAAGTGAGCTTCCAGTTCAGGAAGTTCTAGATGCTTAGCAAACATCTGGTGAGACCTACTGTGTGCCAGACAGGCTGAGTGCAGGAAACAAGAAGGCTGAAGATGAGGGTCTAAGCTCAGAGAGCCCCCTATGCCATGTAAAGAGTTGCAGTATGTCCCCAGGATTCCAGGGGAGGGAGGGCGGGGGTACCCAGCTTACCAGGAATGGGGGTAGTGGAGAGAACAGGATGAGGGTCAGGAAATATCTCTCAGGTGGATGGCACCTGATCCTCTTGCAAGAATTATAAAAAGAATGTGGGAGATGAGGGTCATGCAGCAAAGGTAACGGTGGACTTCCGAACACTTTCAAGCTCCTTAGCAAAAAGAGCCTGCAGGGAGGGGCCAAGCGGGAGGAGGGAGGGGAGGAGGGAGGGGAGGAGGGAGGGGCCCAGCTATGTGATGTTGAAGGTTTCTGCCCTTAAGGAATGGGAAATGATGGAAGAGCTTTAATTTCTGGAGTACCATATGAGAGACTGTTTGGGCAGAGGTATGGAAGACAGCCTTGAGGACAACAGAGATTTCAGGGAGAGCAGCTGGGGGTTACTGCACCTGCCCAGGAAAACCAGGGATGGATGAAGACAATTCATGTTCAAAAGAAATCAAGCTAGAAATGACAGAATCAAAGCCATAGTGGAGAAAGGTCCCCAGGCATCTCTCAGTTTTAGATTCAGTGGGCAAAAGATTTAAAAACTTTGGGGCTGGTGAGGTGGCTCAGAAGGTAAAGGTGCTTGCCAAGTCTGACTGACATCCAAGTTTGATCCCTAGGATTACATGGTGGAAAGACAGAACCACTTCTTGCAAGTTGTCATCCAACCTCACCAGCACACGTGCACACACATACATATATGGAAATAAAAAAATTAAATTAAAAACTTTGTTGGTTATAATAATAGTGTAGACTTCATAGCTAACATTGTATTGTATGGATAGAAAACTCAAATGGATTTTTTTCATTGTCATTCAGAATTGGTGGGCAAGGGTGCCTGCAGCCAAACCTAATGATCTGAGTTCAATACCCAGGACCTCATTGTGAACCAGGCAATGAAGAAAAAAAAATCAGTAACTTCTAAAGAAGTCAGAATTAAGTAACTGAGATGCTTTAACTGTCTAAGTTCAGGAATCTGGAGCTCAATGTCCCTGGGAGACAGAGATAAAGTCGTGGATCCACATAAGGCTGGGAACCACTGAGATCCCCTTCAAGGTCTCTTGGAGGCCACCCTCGGTGAGAGCGTTTACTAGAATAAAAGCCCCCAGGGCTGGAGAGATTGCTCAGCTCTTCTAGTGCATCTGAGTTCAGCTCCCAGAATTTATGCCTAACAGCTCACAACTGCCTATAACTCCAGTTCCAGAGGGTCCAATGCTCTCTTCTCATCTGCACACACATACTATACACTCAAATAGACACACATGTATGCACATAAATGAAAATAATATTTAGGACTATCCCCCTCAACAGAGATAGAAGACTACAGGGAGCTGTCTGCTTTGGTTTGTGTGGTGAGTGAAGAGAAGTCCTTCCTGAACATTCTCAGCTCCAAGCTTGTCCTGATACGGATTCGGGGTACATATTAACTCTATCTGTGTGGTCTAGCTGACCACATCTCTAGGACACTTGGCAAGAGCAATGGACTTTCTCTAGAAGGAAACGTTCCCACTCAGGTTTCCCATAAGACAAAGCCCCAACCAATGGATCCATAATTGGGGAAGCACATAAGAAAGTAAGCCACCGTCAGGGTCTCCATGAGCTCAGTAACCAGCAGGATTTGACTCCCAGTAGTGATGGAGAGTGTAAGCACATAAGTCAGACTATAAAACATATTTAAAACGAGTAAAGAAATATAAAACACATTCCCCCCATATTTTAGTATCTCTAAAATCAGGAAGCATTTTTCAATAAATGTAATGAGGGAGGAGAAAGGGAGCACTGCTCCCAGTTAAGGAAGCACTGTTTCTTTCTTTATAACATGACATGCCTTTCTTCCCCTCTGGGTACTGAGGCTCAAATCCATGGCCACTCACATGCTAGGAAAGCACTCTACCACTGTACTACATCCCAAGCTTTTCTTTAAAAAAAATTGGGGGACAGGTTCTTACAAAGTTGCCCAGGCTCTGGCCTTGAACTCACTCTGTAGCCCAGGCTGGCCTTGAGTTTGCCCTCTTTCCCTAGCCTCCTAAATAGCTGTGATGACAAACTTGTACCATCAGGCCCAGCTATGATATGCTTCAGTTTGAAGAGATATGGTGTATGTGAACCATGGGGCCAAGGTAGAGTTTATTATTTGTTTCAGGATGAAGAAAAGGAGGCTCCTGCAGGAGAGGGGCTGAGGGCGTCGGGCTCTGGGTAAGCCGGGAGGGCAGGGTTTTGCTGGGGGCTGGTCAGCGTGGGCACAGGACTTATTCCAGGCACTCTCAACTACCTGGGCATAAAGCCTGCCTTATGGGTGGTACACTGGATATCAGTGCCAACACAGTGCAGACGGAATCATGGGAAAAATGAGTGGCAAGTGAAGTTCAGAGAGACACCAGAGAGGGAGAAAATGGGTGAGTCCTATCTTGATCACTAAGTATCAAGACAAAGCCAAGGGTAAGGGCAGCCATACAGGCAGAGAGAGAGAGAGAGAGAGAGAGAGAGAGAGGAGAGGAGAGAGCGAGAAGAGAGATATAGAGTGAGATGAGCTATGAGTCGGCTTCAGTCTTAATCTCATTGGTGTCACGCAAGACAGCAAGCTGCTCTTCCACTGTGTGATTACAGGTTAGGATGCTATTGTGTAGGATCTAGCTGCAGGGCAGTGGCCTGGAAGACTGATATTGGGGTGCCTGTGGTTTTCAGGGGCCTGTCTTAGTCCTAAGTGGTCAGCAGAGAGATCAGGGGCTTGACTCTTCAGGTGCTTTCTTACACTAGCAGGGGCTCAGGGCACTGCCCAGACTTGTCAGAAAGCAGATTGGTTGCCAGAGGAAGCCCTGCCTTGGGAGTGAAGGGTCCTGCGGCAGCTCCCCTTCTCTGAACACCTTCCCCTCAGGCTCCCTGCCAGCCACCCATTCCCCTCTGCCTGCCCCCTTTCTAGTCCACCCAGACTTACAGAGAATGACCTTCCTGCCAGGTTGGAGGACTTGACAACCTCAGTTACACTGACGTGTAGACACGTGAGATCTGTAACAGAAGCAGCATTCAGGGAGCCGTGGGAGAACCCTGAAATAATGAAATAGGGGTGCTGTGAATGGGAAGTTGGAGAGTCTGGTTCCTAAGAAGACCCATAATCCTATCTTCATCCCTGTCCCCTTAGCTTCCAGGTCTGACTTGGTCCTAATCAAGTTTTGGGGCCCTTCTCCTGGAGCATCAACTAAGTTTCTAAACCCAGTAATCACCACTCTCAAGCACTACTTTTTTTTTTTCCATCTCCCTTGTTCCCTTCTTTCAGAGAAAGAACATTCTCTTGATCTGCAGCCCCTGAGTGCAAAAGAGTAAAAGAAGCACGTGGCTGGTGTCTGAGAGGTAGAGACCCCAGCAAGGAGGAGGACAGCTGTGCCAAGATCGAGGGTGTGTCTTCAGCTTCTTCTCTATCTCTGCTCTGTCTTTCTATCTCTAAGTTTTATTTTTTTTTATTTTTTTTTAAAATTTTTTTATTTAATTTTATTTATTTCTGTATGTGTATGAATGTACTGTCTGCATGCAGGTTTGTGCACCCGTGTCGTGCAATGCCGCGGAGGTCAGAAGAGGGTCTCGGATTCCCCTGGAACTGGAGTTCTCCCGGAATTGGAGTTTCAGACGGTTTTCGGCCGCCATGTGGGTGCTGGAGATCGAACCCGGGTCCTCTGTAAGAGCGGTCGGCGCTCTTAACCGCTAGGCCATCTCTCCAGCCCCTCTAAGTTTTATTTTATTTTGAGATAGGGACTCCCTGTAACTCCAGCTGTCCTGGGACTCACTATAAAGACCAGGTTGACCTTGATCTCACAGAGATCTGTTTGCTTCTGTCTCCCAAGTGCTGGGATTAAAGGAGTATGCCACCACACCCGACTTTCTATGTTTTTTAATTCATTCAGTGGTGCTGGGAGTTGAACCCAGAGCATCAAGTGTAGCAGGCAAACACTACACTAAACTGAGTCCCTGGACAGCCCCCAATCCACTTTCTTAAGAGTGTGTATACTGCCAAGCATGGCAGTGTACGCCTTTAATCCCAGCACTCAGGAGGCAAAGGCAGGTGGATCTCTGTAAGTTCAAGGCCAGCATGGTCTACATAGTGAGTTCCAGGCCAGCTGGGGGGGCTACAGGGAGACCCCAACTCAAAAAATACTCCCCCAAAAGAGTGTATAAACCTCTGACAACTAAAGATGGTTCTTAGAGGAATTTGTGTTTCTGAAGACTGTTCTGACCTCACCCGTTGCAGTCACCTGATGTGACAGGTTTAGGGTTGGGGGAGGAACAAGTATCTTAAGAAAGAAATAGAAGGAATATAAATTTTTGGTCTTTTTGAGACAGGGTCTCTCTATAGCCCTAGCTGGCCTGGAACTTGCTATGCAGACCAGGCTGGCCTTCAACTCAGTGAGATCCACCTGTCTCTGCCTCCTGAGTACTGGGATTAAAGGCATAAGCCACCATGCCCGGTCCAGAATATAATAATTTTTTAAGGCAGGATTTCATGTAGTCCCAGCTGGCCTCAAATTTGTATATAACCAAGGATGACTGCCATCTGGCCCTTCTGCCCTACTGCTGGGATTACTCAGGCTACAGGCGTGTACAGCGCCACCGAGGAATAGAATTTATTTTATTTTATTTATTTATTTTTTATGTGTATGAATGTACTGTCTGCATGTAGGTTTGTGCACCCGTGTGATGCAATGTCACAGAGGTCAGAAGAGGGTGTCGGATTCCCCTGGAACTGGAGTATTACTGGAATTGGAGTTACAGATGGTTCTCAGCCGCCATGTGGGTGCTGGGGATTGAACCCGGGTCCTCTGCAAGAGTGGTTGGCACTCTTAACCACTAGGCCATCTCTCCAGCCCCAGGAATAGAATTTTAGCCATAAGAACTAACATTTATATTTTACTATGTGCACATAGCCAATGTTTGTTATCTCTCTGTTTTTTTAAAGTATAAAAGTGACAATCATAGCCAGGCGTGGTGTCACACGCCTTTAATCCTAGAACTTGGGAGGCAGAGGCAGGCGGATCTTTGTGAGTTCAAGGCCAGCCTGGTCTTCAGAGCAAGTTCCAGGACAGCTGGGGCCACAGGGAGACCCTGTCTCTAAAAGACCAAAAAAAAAAAAAAAAAAAAAATCACTTCCTGAGGCCACACAGATTGCAAGGTGCAAAGCCGGGTGTGAACTCTGCCCACCCAGGGCCATCCACTGCTTCTTAGCCACCTCTAGGACAAAAGCCTCTGACAGAATCATATGTTCCCTGCATGATGCTAACAAGCTACAAGGGTAAAATACGAGAGCATTCCACATGTAACCTACAAGTCCTACTCACCTAGAAGAAATTTTATGAGAAAGTGTTATTTCTTGAGTTTCTTATTTTTTCCAGATGGCTCTATAAGAATACTGATGCCAGAAGGGAGCAAGAGGGTGGCAAGTTTAGGCCAGCCTGGTCTACAAAGTAAGATATCTCAAATTAAGAAAATAAAACATAGGGACTGGAGAGATGGCTCAGCTGTTAAAAGCACATACTGTTCTTCCAGAGGACGTTGGTTTGGTTCCCAGCACCCATACAATAGCTAACACCCATCTGTACTCCAGTTCCACGGGGTCTTATGCCCTCTCTGGGCTCTGTAGGCATTGCATGCACATAGTGCACTAACATTCAGGCAAAACCCTCATGCATAAAATGAAAATAAAGCAAAATTAAACACTTAAAAAATATCCTCTCCATTACTATCATTAATTTAAAAAACCACACACACAAATGCATTATAGACAAAGAAGTGCCACAATGGAACAAAAGCAAGGTCACGTGGATTTTAGAGCTGCTTCTGGTGGCTGGGCAAGAGGATGGACAGAAGTGTCTTCTTTATAAGTTTTCTTGCTTCTTATCTATGTTTCCATTTTGTATTTATTTTGGAACATTACATGCCTTCATTTTAATATTATGTGGATGTAAAGTTATATTTCATTTATTTATCAAATGTTTATTGTTGGTGACAAGATCTCATGATATGCCCACACTGTCTTTGAATTGGTGATCCTCCTGCCTCAGCCTCCCAACTGCTTCAATTCCAGGCCTGGGCCACCACACCAGCTCTCTACATCTGCTGTGCCAGTTATGTTCTGGGTACTAGAAGAGAGTGGCGAGCTTGGGTAAGCTGTTTTGTTTGCTCAGAAACAACCTCCCCAAGCCTGTGTGGCAGTTCCCAGGAGACACTGGAGTGAGAAGCATCACCTGCCTGGATCTGAATCTGTTTTGAGCTTCCACACAGAGGTGACCTTGAGGAAGTTATATTCTTTGCTTCTGTTTCTTCTCCAGGAAAAATTTAGGAATATTGATATCTACCTCTTGAGTTACCATACTCAGAAAGAGCCCATTCCTTAACAGCACACTGCCCAGCCCCTGGCAAACACGTGCAGCTGCTAGCATCTGGATTGCCACTTTTTCATCCTTCCAGGACAGAGATCCTATGGTAAGAGCTGGTATTGCTAATGTGCTCTATGTACGTAAGCAAGGTTCTTTTAATGCTATCTCCATTTAATTACTTTATTGACTTATTTATGAACAATTGTAAAATCCAAAATTTCCAAGCAGAAAGTGCTCACTTAGCTCTGCAGGCCTAATTCAGAGGTGGGAGGTGCTTGCTCCACTCCGTAGGGCCTCTACTTCCCAGCTGTGGAGGCCCAGTCCCCAGGCTGGGCTGGGCTGGGTCATGTGGCAGTGGATCACCTGACAGCAGCCACCCTACTTCACTCAGAGCAGCCTGGGTCTTGGCTCTTCCCAGCCAGAGCTCTGCAGTGGCCAGGAAGCTGTGAGGCCTCCTCTGCTTCCTCTGTCTCAGCTGAGCCTGTCCCCTTCTCTCTCCTCCTCAGTTTCCCCCTTCTCATCCCTCCTCTCTCTGTTCTGCTCTCTGCTCCTCACCTTCTGCATCACCAGCTAGAATGGTCTTCAGGACCAGCCCCGTGGCCCGTGGGCAAACAGTGACCTCTTGTGGCCTATGGCTGAGCAGGGTCTAGGGATGAGAATTGAGCAGAAAAGGGAGTCCTGATGGGGCATGCTCACTCACCCTCATGTTTCTACCCTGCCTGAGAATCCCCCCTATGGTTCTGATATCAATATAGAGCCAATGAGCAGAGACTAAGAACAGTCAACTCAGTCCCCAACGACCAAGTCTCCAATGAGAGCAATTCAGACTTTTAGATGGTCTGCTTGTGAGGAAGAGGTTTTGAGCAAGGGGGCCAATCCTCCTCCTCTTCCTCCTCCTCCCCTTCCTCCTCCACCCCCTCCTCATCTTCCTCCTCCTCCCCTTCCTCCTCCTCCCCTCCTCCCCTTCCTCCTCCTCTTCCTCCTCCTCTTCCCCCTCTTCCTCTTCTTCCCCCTCCTCCTCTTCCTCCTCTTTCTCCTCCTCCTATTCCTTCTTCTCCTCTTCCTTCATCTCACTCTGTAGCCCTGTCCTGGAATTTGCTATGTAGACCAGACTGGCTTTGAACTCACAGAGATCCAGCTGCCCATGCCTCCTGAGCGCTGGGATTAAAGGCGTGCCACACCATGTTCAGCCAACCCTCTCATTTCTTAGAGCATATCACCTCCTGTCTACACGTAAGGTCACCCGATTCCATCCTTGTAGAACCCTCTAAAGTCTGAGAGACTCTAGTAGCAGCTTCAAGAAAGGGCTTTGGCTTTGTCTCCTGCTGCCTGGGCCCTTGCTGGCTATGCCCATGACACTGACCTTCTGGTAGCATATGGCCAGCTCGGCACCTGGCCCCTCAGCTGCTCCTCTCCTTCGGGGTGAAGAGCCCTCTGAGGGGAGAGGAAGAGGAAGAATAAGGTGAGGGGTCCCTCTCGTGTCACGGAGGTGTAGCTGAGCTGCTGAATGGACCAGGTAGCTGTCCCTGGATGGAGAGGCAGCATGGGGGTAGGGAGGCTGCTTTTCAGGCTCAGGGAAGTCTGAAGTGGGGAATGAGAGTGACTCTGGCGTTCAGTGCAGGGAAACCATGGTGGTGGTGACATGGAGAGTTTAGGGGAAGCTGAGACAGCATGAACTCTGGAGAAAAGGCAGCGAAGCTCACCTCTGGGGGTCTTGGAGTCTTGCATCTTCACCTTCAGCTCTGTAAGGAAGATGTCCTCTGCGGGGTCTTGGCTCAGGTTGGTGAAGATCTGGAGAGAAGGGTTAGAGGCAGGGAGGAAAGAAAGAAGGGAGGAAGGGAGGGAGAGAGGGGATCTAGACAAGCTGGCCCCTTAGCCTGGGGAACCTGAGCAGCAGGGTGAGTGTCATCTACCCAGTCTGCCAGCGCTGGGGTTTGAACTTCACGAATGACCGCCTGAGTCTCATCTGTCCATGACTACACCAATGTCATATAGATACCCCATAACCATATTGTGTTGATCGACACAGCACATATTGTCCCTGTAAGATTATGATGGAGCTGGAAGATTCTCATCCCCTAGTGCCGATGCAGCAGTGTAAGGTCCTACACAGCACTCACGTGCTTGGGCTGCTAGTGGAAACAAACCCTCTGTGCTGTCAGTCATACAAAACTAAAGCAATGCAGTTTTGTGTATGCTTCATAGTTTACTGTGTGACTATGTTACTTGCTGGTTTATGTATTTACTACACTATACTTTTTACCATTAATTTAGAGTAAAGAGCTACACAGTAGAAACCAGTTGACTGTGAGGCAGCGTGCCCTGTTGTGCCAGTAGCATCACTCAATCTCTTGATTACATGAGTTGCCACATGAAGTGGCTGACTTACTCCATTTGGATCTGTGTAAATACATACACTCTGTTCTCACAACAATAAAATCATCTAATGACAAAGTTCTCAGAACATGTCTTTAAGCACCACATGACTATTTATAAATAGTCAAAAACCCAAGGACCGTAGAGCATTTGCCTAACACGTGCAGGGCCCCCCTCCCTGAAACACGTGGTGATGCCCTTGGGATAAGACTCAAACGGGAGAGGAGTAATAATGTAATAAAATGTCTTGTAGACATAGGGTAAGTGAATTGTAGTCAGAAAGAAGAACTTAGTCCTTCACTGTGCACAAAGAAGCCTGGGCTTGGTGAGGGGAGGGCTGGTGAGAGCTGAGTGGCCAGGGGAGTGACCAGGTGTAGCTGGGGGAAGAGAAAGAGTCCGAACACCACAGAACTGGGATGAGAGAGAGAAATGCCGGCCTGACACTTCACAGATGCCACTATCACTTCTGAAGCTTCTGAGTGACCACCGTGGCCCACTTCATAATCAGTTCAAATAGACAGGCAGGGTCAGAAAGCAGCCATCTATCTGCAACCTACCCACCCCAGAAAGACTCCTGACTGCTGATTCCTCAGCCTCAGCCTATAAGGATTAAGGAGGTACCCAGTCATAGAATTGCTGCCAGCACCCAATGGGGGCAAAGTACTGCTTTTAGAAACCCTTCTCCAAATGGAAGCCCAGCTTCCAGATGACCTCATCACTTCGCTCTGGTGGGCATTCTTTGTATTGCAACAAGATGCAGAACCCAGCTTTGTGCCCCTCTGCGTCTGTCCTGATGGCTAGTGCCAAAGGGCATTGTCTGGTGCCTAACTTTTCATTTTAAGTTTTTGTGTTGAGAGGTGTCTGTTCCCTTTGTGTCATGGGAGACTGGTCAAGCGCACAGATGAAGGGCTTCATCCTGAACTTGACCAGAACAAGACCTGGGAGGATACGAAAGGGTGTGATGCATTTCCGGGTGTGGACAGGAAGTTTGGTGAACCTAATGGCGTCCATTTGTCCTTTCCAGTGGAGTAGGCAGGACAGCGATTTGCTGAAAGGAGGGGTTGAGGAAAGTGATGAAGACTAGAACAGCCACTGTTCCAGAGGAAGAGGAACCTAGCCAGGGATCTTCATGCACCAGGAAGGGCCTAGGATTCATTTTCTCAGGTGGGGCTCAGAAAATTAAGTTTAGAAAAAGGTAGGGTACATGGTGCTATGGATACTGGCTTGAGTCTTGCTGGGAGAAGAGAGAAGCATTCTAGTTCACTTCTCTTTTGCTGTGATAAAACACTGACCAAAAGCAACATGGGAGAAAAGGGCTAAGTTCATCTTACATCTCCTGGGTCACAGTCTATCACTGAGGGAAGTCAGGGTAGGAATTCAAGGCAGGCTTGGAAGCAGAGACCACAGAGGAATGCTGCTTCCTGCTTTGCTTCCTATCCCATTTCTTATATATCCCAGGCCCACCTGCCCAGAGATGCTACCACCACAGCAGGCCAGGCCCTCCCACTTCAACTAGCAATTAGGAAAATACCTCACAGGCCAGTCTGACAGAGGAAGTTCCCTCTTCCCAGGTGTGTCAAGTTGACAACTGAATCTGAGCAGCACAGTAAGAAAGGAATACAACGTGAAGCGAGGACCAAGGTAACAAAATATTTTAGACAAGGGACTAATTAGGCAGGAAAGGGATTGAGGTATTATTGGGTGTAAGAGAGGTGGATGGATGAGAGAGAATGCAGGGACTGGGTGGAGGTCTCCAAGTGGCTAGAAAGAGAAGTAGTGGGGACAGATGAGAGCACCCTTGAGAGTTTGTAACCAGAGGTAGTGGGGACAGATGAGAGCACCCTTGAGAGTTTGTAACCAGAGGCTGGAAAGCAGCTCAGAGCTGCCTCTTCCAGACACTTGCACTTGGACCAGAGGTCTTAGAAGTTAATAATGAGCTGGTTCACCCAGACACTGAAAACAGGGTTAATAAAAGCAGATGGGAACTTCATGACTTGTAGCCTGGTAATCACTGTCTACCTTAGAGCCAGACTATTTAAGAGGTGGTGTCCAGGGTCCTGCAGGCTGGCATGGCACCCTGGAGCCCCAGAGAAGAGACTTACCTTGACCCTGTAGAGTTGGAAATAGATGGGCTGAGTGCCCATGCGAACATAGTAAGTGATGACGTCAAGGATGAAAGGGTCCACACTCCGGGATGTGTCTAGGCAGGGAGGCTGTGAGGAACATGGGAAGGATCTTCAGCCACCTCCCTCCAGGCTGCTCTGGGAGGTGCCAATGGGGAACTCCAAAGCTCCCGCACTCCCTGTGATAACCAAATCTGGTTGACCAAGCCTTCCTGATCGTCTAGTTTCTACTTCTAACCAAAACATATCTGCCAAGAGCTCCTTCTCCCTGGGGAACCTGGTTCATTCCAGTTGCACAAACACTCACTGAGCCTCTCCATATGCAAGGCACTGTCCTAGGAGCTTGAAAAAGACAAGATGCTTCAGAGTGTTACCAATGAAGGAGCCTGAATAGGAGTCTAGGTTTGGATTGGCTACTCACTATCCAGGAAGCCTGGATAAAAGTTATTCGAATGTTGGGGTTGGAGAGATGGCCTAGCGGATAAGAGCACTGACTGCTCTTGCAGAGGACCCAGGTTCGATCCCCAGCACCCACATGGTGGCTGAGAACCATCTTTAACTCCAGTTCCAGGGGAATCCGACACCCTCTTCTGACCTCCAAGGCATTGCACGACATGGGTGCACAGACCTACATGCAGACAGCACATTCATACACATACAAAAATAAATAAAATTTTGAAAAAAAAGTTATTCTAATGTTTTAAGGCCTGGGTTTTCTTCAAGGGAGAAATAAGAAGTTGGATTGCACAATCTGATGATGTCTCTTTCAGCTCAGGCCCACCTCTCAATCTATTAATAAATTCACTAATAAGCCAGGTGTGATGGCATGTGCCTTCAGCTCCTTGGGAGTCTCAAGCAAAAGGATCATGAATTCAACTACACAGTGAGACTGTTTCAAAACAAACCAACCACTGTTTGCATGTGTTGGGAATCGGCCCAGTGCCCTACTTCTGTCCCTTTCCCTGGCTCCATGATGGCAAAGCTTGATGATTGGGGTTTTCAGGCAAACAGAACAGGACATCTACACAGAATGGGACAAAGCCTGAGTATCCCTTACCCCAAAATGCATGGGAACAGAGGTGTTTCTAGCTTCATGGTTTATTTATTTATTTATTTTTCCTTCAGATCCTGGACTATTTTCATGTAGATAATGAGATATCCCAACAATGGAGCTCAAGTCTAAACATAAAATCTGGTTTGTTTCATATAAACCTGAAGGCAATTTCACACATTTTAAATGTGCCTGTGTTTGGACTGTGACATGTCACATGAGGTCAAGTGTGAAAATTTCCATTTTTGAATTCTTATTGTTGTTCAAAAAAAATGTGGATTTTAGAGCATTTCAAGTTTTGGATATTCAAGTTAGGGATGCTCAACCTGTAATTTCAAAGTTGGAAAGAGACTTAATTTTAGCGAACTCATATCTTGTACAAAGTTTCTTCTGACTATCATATCTGGTTTATTGAAATGGTCCATTCAAAAAGATCATGCTGAAGAACTAGGAATGCATTCCGATACCACTGTCCTTTCCCACAGCGTCTCCAGTTCCTTCACGTGGGAGCTGCTTTGGAAAATTAATTATAAGAGAGACTAGAGGGAGAAACCAAAGTCTTGTATTGTCCTGATTGGAAGAAAAGCTTCCAGCAGAAAATATGGGCTGATGAGGCCCACATTGAAAAGTCCTTCTCATTTTTTGGTTGTTAGCCTTAGCCTTTTTTTTTTTAATTTATTTTTATATGTGTATGAATGTACTGTCTGTGTGTAGGTTTGTGGACCTGTGTTGTGCAATGCTGGGGAGGTCAGAAGAGGGTGTCGGATTCCCCTGGAACTGGAGTTAAAGATGGTTCTCAGCCACCATGTGAGTGCTGGGAATCAAACTCAGGTCCTCTGCAAGAGCAGTCGGCACCCTTAACCGATAGGCCATCTCTCCAGCCCCATAGCCTTAGCCTTTAATGGCTGTGCTGTCCCTCTATGTCTGGGCGTGGTGGCTCACGCCTTTAATCCTAGCACTTGGGAGGCAGAGGCAGGCGGATCTTTGTGAATTCAAGGCCAGCCTGGTCTACGTAGTGAGTTCCAGGACAGCCAGAGCTACAGGGAGACCCTGTCTCAAAAAGACAAAAAAAAAAAAAAAAAAAAGAAAAAGAAAGAAAAGAAAAAAATCCTTCTTCTCCTTGCCAGGCGTGGTGGCACACTCCTTTAATCCTAGCATTTGGGAGGCAGAGGCAGGCTGATCTCTCAGAGTTCAAGGCCTGTCTGGTCTACCTAGTAAGCTCCAGGCCAGCTGGGACCAAAGGGAGACCCTGCACCAAAAAGACCAAAAAGAAAAAAAGGAAAAAGAAAAGTCCTCCTGTAATAGTCTCCAAGCTTCAAGGGACAAACTATTTTAATATCCAGATAAATAATCTTTTACATATGTGAAAAAGCTTCCTCAGATAAGATATTCAGTAAACATGCACACAACCCCAAATATCTTTGTGTGAATAAAATGTATAAGATGACATCCCAATCACGCAAGTGATAGAGGATAACAGTAGTAGCAAGTTAAAAAAAAATAAATGGGTATATTTTATTCTTTTTTTTGTATTTTTGAGACAGAGTCTCCCTTTAGGCTCCAGCTGGCTGGAACTCACATATGTAGACCAGGCGGGCCTTGAACTCACAGAGATCCACCTGCCTCTGCCTCCTGATTGCTGGGCTCAGGAGGTGCCACCATGCCTGGCAATATTTTGTCATATATATGATATATATACACACACACATATATATATATATATAAATTTAAAGAAGTAAAATGAATAAGTAGGTAAGTAAAATACAGAAACCCATAGCTTTTCATTTTACTAGCATTAGAATTTATCTAAATAGATGAAAGATGCCATTCACCATGAACCATAAAATCTTTGTCTACTGAAGTTCGCAAGAAGACACTTGTAAACAACAATAACAACAAAACCCTGTATTATGCTCACAGAGAGGGAAGCCTAATGTGTCAAAGATGCTGATTCTTCCCCAAATTTTAATCAAAATCCCAATAGCATTTTTAAAAATTGGGGCTGGCCAGGCATGGTGGTGCACACCATTAATCCCAGCACTCAGGAGACAGAGGCAGGTGGACCTCTGTGAGATGGAGGCCATCCTGGTCACATAGTGAGTTCCAGGCCAGCTGGGGCTACAGGGAGACCCTGTTTCAAAAAGGGGGGGAGGTGGAGAGATGGCCCAGCTGTGAAGGACACATACTGCTCCTTTTGGAAGAGCAGAATTGGGTTCTCAGCACCAGTCCCAGGAGGTACACAACCACCTGTGACTTCAGTTCCAGGTGATCCAAAACCCTGTTCTGGCCTCTATGGTCATGTATGCATGTGCGCACACACATATAAATACAAATAAATATTCAATAAAAATAATTAAAGAAAATAAAAATGTAATTCTAAAGTTTGTCAAGAAAGATAAGAAAGCATATTCTGAAACGTTCTTAAAAGAAGAATAACAGTGCAGGCTAACCTGCCAGATAGATAGTGAAAATAGCAACAGTGTTTATGTGCACAGAACTGCTAGATTCATGGAATAACAGGCTTCCAGAAATAATGTGAAACAAATGTAAGAGGTCATTCAGTGGTAAGAGTGGAATATCAAATGGGTGAGGAAGGATGGCGTTTACAACTAACAGCTTTCATATAATCAGTTAAACCTCTGGAAATAAAACAAGATTACACACCTCACATCAAGGACTAAAATTATTTGTATGTAGGATAATTAATTTTTATTTTATGTGTATACGTGCTTTGCACAAATGTATATAAATGTACTTGTGCATGCAGTGCCTGTGGAGGTCAGAAAAGGGTGTTAGATCCTCTGGAACTGGAGTTATAGATGGTTGTGAACTAGCATGTGGGTACTGGGAACTGAACCTAGGTCCTCTGCAAGAGCAGACAGTGCTCTTACCTGCTGAGCTCTCTCTCCAGCCCTGGGCTAATTATTTAAATGGAAAAATCCAGTTTTTAAAGTGTTTGAGTTTACCATCACATGACCCCAAGTCTTAAGAAGCATGACTCCAAGGGCAGTGAGATGGCCCAGCGGGGCACTGAGAACAGAACCCTGGCGGCCTGAGTTCAAGCCCGGAATGCATGGAAGGTAGAGGGGGAGAACTGAGTCTGCAAAGTTGTCTTCTGACCTTCACGGAGATGCTGTGGCATGTTACACACACACACACACACACACACACACACACACAGAAGGGGGATAAAAAAGAAGCCATAAAGAATTAAAGTTCTAGGTCTGCCAACATGAAGCATTAAACACTAAGTCAAAAACCTGATGGGTAAATGACAAAGTATGAAAACAAACTCTTTGCAGTATTTCTAACATAACATAGATTCTGTATAGCTGTGAATAGATAACAGACCCCAGAACCCTCTAGTCCCATGCCATCCTGCCCCTGCCAGTCATGGTCAGGCTGCCTGGATCCAAGGTAAGTGCTGTGTGCCACAATTAATTTTCCTAGTTTAGGCAAGTTATCCAAGCTCTTTGTGCCTCAGCTACCTGGTTTGTAAAGTAGGCACAGTTGGTGACAGTTCCTGGGAACATCGGTACCTGCTGTAAGAACTAAATGGACAAATCCCTTGGGACTAAACCTTGAGATCAAGGATTGAGTACAACAAGTAAAAGAAGTCTCCTCCTGACCCATCCCACCCTCCTCCCTCCCATCTGAGCTTTCTTGTCCCCCCATCTCCACTCATGCCACTTATGCTCCTCCCTCCCTCCCTCCCTCCCTCCCTCCCTCCCTCCCTCTTCCTCCTCTCCTGTCCCTACCATCTCAGCCAGCTTGAGGATGGCAGGACACAAGGTGTTGACGGTGTTCTCATACCACGGGTCCACTTGGCCCAGGAAGGAGGCCAGCTCTCCCAGCTCAGGCTTCCTGGATGCTGCGGGTCCCTGAGGATAAGAGGATGGGCAGACCTGTCAGACTCTGCCTTCCCAGTCTGGGGACCCCAGATGCCAATGGCCTGATGCTTTGTGGCCATAGTCAAGTTATTTAACCTCTTGGAGGCTCAATTTTGTAGTGTACAAAGACAAAATAGTGTTCTGTACCATAAACTCAGGTCAAACAGAGGAGCTTTTGCTGAGGGTCACTTGTCTAGGACACCGAAAAAGATGGTCTTCAAAGGAGGAAACAAATATTGCTTGGATCTTACTGTTCTGGGTAAGGAACAGGCAAATGAGCTTTTATTGCTTAAAACTTGATGTCATGTGACTTTGAGTGAAATACACACACACACACACACACACACACACAAACAATAAATGTAGAAAGAAGAGAGAGGGCTGGAGAGATGGCTCAACAGTTAAGAGCACTGACTGCTCTTGCAGAGGACCTGGGTTCGATTCCCAGCACCCACATGGCAGCTAAGAACCATCTTTAAGCTGGGTGTGGTGGCACACACCTTTAATCCTAGCACTTAGGGGGCAGAAGCAGGTGGATCTTTGTGAGTTCAAGGCCAGCCTGGTCTATAGAGTGAGTTCCAGGACAGCTGGGGCTATAGGGAGACCCTGTCTCGAAAAGCAAACAAACAAAACCCAAAAACTCCCCCCCAAAAAAAAAGAAAGAAGAGAAAAAAGGAAAGAGACTCATGTTTGAGGACAGCCTTACCACCAATTCTGAGACAGGATGGAAAGACAGGGAAATTTAAGGGAACAAAGGAAGGGAAGTGGGGCCCTCACCCTAGATTCTGGTTGAAGCCTCTCACCAGCCATAAGACAAGACTTTCAGAATAACTAAAAAAATTCACTGTGAAGATTACTTACAGAGACTATTCCATTTTCTAAGAAACATCTGAAATAAAGATATTAAAAATGACAAATGGGGGGCTGGAGAGATAGCCTAGTGGTTAAGAGCACCAATTGCTCTTGCAGAGGACCTGGGTTCGATCCCCAGCACCCACATGATGGCTGAGAACCGTCTTTAATTCCAGTTCCAGGGGAATCCAACACCCTCTTCTGACCTCCAAGGCACGGCACGACACAGGTGCACAAACCTACATGCAGACAGTACATTCATACACATAAAAAAATGACAAATGGATTGTGCCTCCTTATAGCTGAGTGTCTGTGGCCTTGAGTTTAATGCTGTCACACTCGTCTCAGCTCTATGTCTACAGTGCACTTCTGAAAACCACCTTACAGTTTCAGTTGCAAAAGGAAATTCTCTAGTACAGGAAAAATAAGTAAAACCACTTGTAACTTTTTAGCTTAATTTCTTGTTTGTTTGTTTGTTTTTTTAACATTTTAAAATTTTTATTATTTTTATTTTATGTATATGAGTGTATTGCCTGCATGTAAGTATACCCGTAACATGCAATGCCTGGGGAGGTCAGAAGAGGGCATCGGATTCCCTGGAACTGGAATTGTGTTCGGTTGGTAGTGACTATGTGGATACTGGAAATCAAACCTGAGTCCTCTGCAAGAGTATCCAGTGCTCTTAAACACTGAGCCATCTCTCCAGCCTCTATTTTGTTTTGTTTGTTTTTGAGACAAGGTCTCCCTATGTGGCTCTAGCTGGCCTGGAGTGCTCTGTGTGGACCAGGCTGCTCTGGAAGGCATGGAGATCTGCCTGCCTCTGCCTCCAGAGTACTGGGTTTAAAGGTGTGTGCCACCATGCCCAGCTTTTTGCCTAAATTTTAAACTTGAAATATTTTGCTTTATGTTGTAACCTAGTTATAAATTACATCCTTTTAACAATGTAGCACAGTCATAAATATAGCTGTGGTAAGGACAGTTGTGGGGACTCTCTTGAGAAGCCTGTGCCATCGGTGTGTCCCATCCCCCACCCCTGCCCCCATCCCAAGCATGCACTCTTAGCTCTACTTAATAAAACTCACTGATTCTACTTCACTGTGGCTCATCCTGAAGTTCTTTTCTGTGGTATAGTCAAGAATCTAGCTTCCCCTGAGTGACGGTTCCTAAGGGGGACTCCTCAGATACTGACCACCGCTGACAATTCCAGTAGAAATAAGACAAAACTTGGCTGTGAGCAGGCCAAAGTGACAAAGCTGGCTCAGGGCACCAGCGTGGATTCTGAGCTGGAAGACCACCCCCTCGAGTTTCTCCTATTCCAAGGTTGTCCCACTGTGCCCCCCCCCCAGTCACCTGAGGCACCAGCACTGGGATGTAGTAGAGCTGCAGGCTGAGTCTGGGAGTAAGGCAAAACTTCTTGGTCTCCCGTTTTCTGACAACAGGAAGCAGAGCACAGTTGGTAAGAGCTGGGGGGCTGGGGGATTGGCATCAAATCCTCTTGGCTTTGCCACTGATTGTGTACTAACTTTGAACAATTTATACTATCACCTCAGCCTCTGTTTACCCATCTATAAAACACATACACTTGTCATTCCCTGTGAGGGCGAGGCTGAAGATCAATGGGGTTGCCATGATGGCTGGGCACTGGGAGTACTGTGCAATATCCTTACCACCCACCGGCCTCTCCTTCTGTCCCTATGCTGCCCCTCCTCATCCTCCACCAGCCCACTCCAGGCGTCCCCATACCCCTGACAACCGCAGCTCCCGGTCTATCAGCAGAGCCCTACCTGAGTCTGTGGTAGGCCTGGGCCAATTGCCCCAGCATCCTGTCATCCCCCAGCACCAGCACACGAGCTGTATGGACGCGGGAGACACCAGGAAGCAGCTCCCTATCCCCACTGGGCCTGCCAGTCCTCCGGTGCAGCCCTGGGGTCCCATCCCAGCTGCCAGGCATGGAGGAGTGGGGGGGCCACACGCGCTTCTTGATGCCTCCCTTGCGTTGCAGTGAAGCCTGTTCCATCTCAGGGCTGCTAGGAGCCAGGAACTCATCCGCTCCCAAAGGAAGATCCCGCTCGATACCGCTGTCAGTGGACAGCATGGACACCCGGGCCAAGTCCCAGTCTGGTCTGAGGCCTTGTAGATCCAAGGCCTCCAAGTCAGCACTGAGGCGCTGCTGGGAGTGTAGACGGAGGAAAAGCACCAGTTCCTTCCCTGAGACAGAACAGGGGCACCGTCAGTGTGGCAAGGGCACCTGAAGCTGGTGGGACCCGTCCAGAGAAAAACCCGGGCCCCCTATTTCTCAAACACTGTTCACTGAGAGGAGCCCCACAGGACACTCCACAAAGGCCTGTGTTCAACAGAGATCCGAGTCCTGCACGCTCCTGCCTCCTCTTGGAGAATCCAATCAGTAAGCATATTAAAAGCCGGGCGTGGTGGCGCACGCGTTTAATCCTAGCACTCGGGAGGCAGAGGCAGGCGGATCTTTGTGAGTTCAAGGCCAGCCTGGTCTACAGAGTGAGTTCCAGGTGGGGCTACAGGGAGACCCTGTCTCGAAAAGACAAAAAAAAAAAAAAAAGTAAC